>CAJQTT010000038.1:15000-22500 GCA_906901655.1 Sminthurides aquaticus | reverse complement strand
ACTTCTCGTCGGGCTTAGGATCGACTGACTCGTGTTCAACGGCTGTTCACACGAAACCCTTCTCCACATCGGTCCTTCGGGGCCTCTCCAAAGTATTTGCTACTACCACCAAGATCTGCACTGACGGCGGCTCCAGGTAGGCCCACGCCCAGACCCTTCAACGCACACCGTCACGACCTTCCTACTCGTTGAGTCCTCGCGGATTTCCGAAAAAACCACTGTGACTCAACGGTCGGGTATGGGCACGACGCTTCAGCGCCATCCATTTTCAGGGCTAGTTGCTTCGGCAGGTGAGTTGTTACACACTCCTTAGCGGATTCCGACTTCCATGGCCACCGTCCTGCTGTCTTAAGCAACCAACGCCTTTTATGGGATCTCATGAGCGTCGATTCGGGCGCCTTAACCCGACGTTTGGTTCATCCCACAGCGCCAGTCCTGCTTACCAAGAGTGGCCCACTTGGCACTCACCATCCAAATAATGTCAGAGCTTCGATCAAGCAAGCCTGACTTCTCACCCATTTAAAGTTTGAGAATAGGTTGAGGTCGTTTCGGCCCCAAGGCCTCTAATCATTCGCTTTACCGGATGAGACTGGTTTAAGCGCCAGCTATCCTGAGGGAAACTTCGGAAGGAACCAGCTACTAGATGGTTCGATTAGTCTTTCGCCCCTATACCCAGTTCCGACGATCGATTTGCACGTCAGAATCGCTACGAACCTCCACCAGGGTTTCCCCTGGCTTCGTTCTGACCAGGCATAGTTCACCATCTTTCGGGTCCCAACGTGTACGCTCTAGGTACGCCCCACCTTCGAAGGTATAGACGTCCAGGAGATGCGCATACATTCAACTCATTAGAGTTTTCACAATCTTGAGCCATGACTTGATCTCTCCTCAATCCGTATAAACGAATCTTCACTTTCATTTTGCCTTTGAGTTTCATTTCTCAATGACTCGCGTACATGTTAGACTCCTTGGTCCGTGTTTCAAGACGGGACAGGCAGACCACACAGTTCTTAGATTACGATTCTTGAGCAGGGCCAAAATACCTCCGACCGACAATCAGCGCATACAACATGCTACGGTTGCCCGTCCACATATCATACGCACCCTACTCGCCAGAAGCACTGACCGCGACAAACGCCTGCTCGTTACAATTCAACAACCACAAGAGAATTCGGAAACCAGGGCTCAAACACACAAAGTGCGCTCGCAGACACCCAGCACCTAAAATCCCCTTTTAGTTGCACGTAACCCATTTGGTGAGGAGAAATGCGACGTGTCGACACCAAATTTAAAAGGACACCTCAGTCTCGCCGAAGTTCAACATAAAAATGCCCTCCCAATCAGCATCTCCAAGCCTGAATCTCCTACCAATACTTGCAAGTTCTGCCCGCTTACCCCCGAGAGGTTTCACGTACTATTGAACTCTCTCTTCAAAGTTCTTTTCAACTTTCCCTCACGGTACTTGTTCGCTATCGGTCTCGTGGTCATATTTAGTCTTAGATGGAGTTTACCACCTGATTTGGGCTGCACTCCCAAGCAACCCGACTCTACGGACGAAATGCACTGCACTACGAAATTGTCATACGGGCCTAGCACCCTCCATGGGCAATGGCCCCGTTCAAGAGGGACTTAGACAACTATCACGTACAGGCAATATTTCGTCCCAAACGCCACATGTCATGACACCCGTGGGATGCCAGATTCAGCGCTGAACTTTTTCCTTTTCGCTCGCCGTTACTAAGGAAATCCTTGTTAGTTTCTTTTCCTCCGCTTATTAATATGCTTAAATTTAGCGGGTAATCTTGCCTGCTCTGAGGTCGCAACAATGATAAAGTTTTGCAATCTTCGTTTCCAAGTCTTAGAGACTCTTCCACAGCCGATTCCAAACAGTGTACGAGCCCGTCTTTTCCACGACTCTCTGCAAACAAGAAGAATTTTTTATTTTCAGTACTTGCCGCACGAGTCGTTCATTTCACAAGTCTCGTTACATCAACTAACCAAGCTCGTGACAAACTTGGCGATTAGTACTTCTACTGGGGATTTCTCCCTGCAAAAGCAACTTTGATTTATATTTCATATCCGACCCTCAGCCAGACATGGCCTGGAATTTATTCCAGGCCGCCATATGCGTTCAAAACGTCGGTGTTCATGTGTCCTGCAGTTCACACGTCTGCACGCAGTTAGCTGCGTTCTTCATCGACCCACGAGCCGAGTGATCCACCACTCGAGGTTGTCTTTTCGTCTTTCTCAATCTTTTATCATTTTTTCAATTTCTTTTAGTTTTATCATGTTTTCATATTACTCTGCTCCTGGGAAATGCCCCCGCAGAGGCAGGACCACAGAAGGCTTACGCTCGACTATCTTGCGAGAAACAGCCCGAAGACTGTCCCGAAGGAGTCGCTTGAGTGCAACATGAGGACAAGAGTGCGAATCCATACTACATGCACCTAAACTTGTTCGCTCATGAGCTTTTTGGTTTTTACTTTTCGGTAATGATCCTTCCGCAGGTTCACCTACGGAAACCTTGTTACGACTTTTACTTCCTCTAAGTGATCAAGTTTGGCCATTTTTCCGGCACTCCGCCACGACCCGAAGGCCATCACGAAGACCAGTCCAAAGGCCTCACTAAATCACTCGATCGGTAGTAGCGACGGGCGGTGTGTACAAAGGGCAGGGACGTAATCGACGCAAGCTTATGACTCGCGCCTACTGGGAATTCCTCGTTCATGGGGAATAATTTCAATCCCCAATCCCCATCACGAAGGAGGTTCAACGGGTTTCCCAGTCCTTTCGGACAGGGTACACACGCTGATTCCTTCAGTGTAGCGCGCGTGCAGCCCAGAACATCTAAGGGCATCACAGACCTGTTATTGCTCATTCTCGTGCGGCTATACGCCGCCCGTCCCTCTAAGAAGCTGCGAAAGACCATAAATGATCCAACGTCTAGTTAGTAGGCCAGAGTCTCGTTCGTTATCGGAATTAACCAGACAAATCGCTCCACCAACTAAGAACGGCCATGCACCACCACCCACCGAATCAAGAAAGAGCTCTCAATCTGTCAATCCTTCCGGTGTCCGGGCCTGGTGAGATTTCCCGTGTTGAGTCAAATTAAGCCGCAGGCTCCACTCCTGGTGGTGCCCTTCCGTCAATTCCTTTAAGTTTCAGCTTTGCAACCATACTTCCCCCGGAACCCAAACACTCTGGTTTCCCGGAGGCTGCCCGCCGAGTCATTCAAGTAACGACGGCGGATCGCCGGTCGGCATCGTTTATGGTTAGAACTAGGGCGGTATCTGATCGCCTTCGAACCTCTAACTTTCGTTCTTGATTAATGAAAACATTCTTGGCAAATGCTTTCGCAGTAGTTCGTCTTGCGACGATCCAAGAATTTCACCTCTAACGTCGCAGTACGAATGCCCCCGTCTGTTCCTATTAATCATTACCTCGACTCCGAAAGCCAACGAAATAGAACCGAGATCCTATTCCATTATTCCATGCACTAATGTTCAGGCTGTAGCGCCTGCTTTGAGCACTCCAATTTTTTCAAAGTAAACGTGTTAGCCACCCGTGGCACTCGGTTAAGAGAACCACGAACGAACCAACAAAATCGTCCGGGCAGACAGTAACAGACGAATCTGAACCATCCGCCCGAAACCGAGATCCAACTACGAGCTTTTTAACCGCAACAACTTTAATATACGCTATTGGAGCTGGAATTACCGCGGCTGCTGGCACCAGACTTGCCCTCCAATAGATCCTCGTTAAAGGATTTAAAGTGTACTCATTCCGATTACGGAGCCTCATAAAGAGATCCGTATCGTTATTTTTCGTCACTACCTCCCCGTGCCGGGAGTGGGTAATTTGCGCGCCTGCTGCCTTCCTTGGATGTGGTAGCCGTTTCTCAGGCTCCCTCTCCGGAATCGAACCCTGATTCCCCGTTACCCGTTACAACCATGGTAGGCGCATAACCTACCATCGAAAGTTGATAAGGCAGACACTTGAAAGATCCGTCGCCGGTACGAGACCATGCGATCAGCAAAGTTATTCAGAGTCACCAACAAAACGAATCCGAAGATCCGATTGGCTTTGATCTAATAAAAGCGCTCCTTCCACGAGGGTCGGAGCTCATTGCATGTATTAGCTCTAGAATTACCACAGTTATCCAAGTAGTATGTGCGATCTAAGGAACCATAACTGATGTAATGAGCCATTCGCGGTTTCACTTTATTTGCGCTTGAACTTAGACATGCATGGCTTAATCTTTGAGACAAGCATATGACTACTGGCAGGATCAACCAGGTAGCTTAATCATGACTCTCTGGCCAATGATTCTTTTTATATTTTCTCTATGCGAGCATTTTCAGGGCGAACCCCTACTAACTCCACGCCAGAGCAATCTTTACACACATTTTCAAGTCAATGAAAAGTGCTTTTCCGTTCTTTCTCCCAGCAGAGACTCCAAGAGTTGCTGCTTTCCTCCTCCGACTCTCTGACAAAATATTAGCTTCTCGTAAGAGCAGCCCTGTTTATCGCTCGGAAAACTTACAAAGGAACATATCAGATTCACTTTATCTCGTAAACCAACCGGGGTCAGTTTAAAGAGATGCTGCTGTGACAACATTTTTTATTAGTGACCGTGATCACGACGCTCGCCCTAGCCTGGTCACCAGCGGTCCGGTCCTGGGCTAAGGTCTTAATGTTGCGAGCTCCGCCTCGACAACTATCTAGTTTTCACCGCTTCTAAAGTTTTACAACTTTGACTCTCTCGTTTCTCTCTCCACTTGCTTCGACTGCCGGCTCGCACCAGCGTCTAGCCTTCTTTCCAATTTCCTCTTCCTTCTCTCCTTCTTGAGCCAGTTGCCAGATTTCACGGGTCGAGGGATCCACGCTACTCTCCATGATTCAACTCTTGACTCTCCAACTGCTTCGACTGCCGGCTCGCACCAGCGTCTAGCCTTCTTTCCCATTTCCTCTTCCTTCTCTCCTTCTTGAGCCAGTTGCCAGATTTCACGGGTCGGGGGATCCACGCTACTCTCCATGATTCAACTCTTGACTCTCCAACTGCTTCGACTCCCGGCTCACACCGGCGTCCAGCTTCCAATCCACGGCTTCTGCTTCCTAGGCTTGACACCGTAGCCTAAGCACTTCAAGACCCAAGATTTCGCAGGATTTCCCAGCTACTCTCCATCGGCTCTATCCATGGCACTCTCGACTCTAATCTGGTTGCCGCTCGTCCAGAATGATTCTCCTTGAGAGTGCTAAGCACCTGACTCGATCACTCAGAAACTTCCATATGAGTGATCCGTAGAGTCTGTTCCCCTATAATAGGAGAAGGGGTAAGAATGTCACTTGCGTTTTTTTTACGTTTTGGTTTGCAAGTTTCCCTCAAAACTTGTACAAACCTCGTCAATTCCCGGTGATTTGCCCTGTTTTGACGCACAAAACGCACCTTGAATCAGGAAAATCCATACAAAATTGAGGGTTCTATGGATGAAAAACGTGATTTTGCTGGATTCTTTTAACATACCAATTTTTGCCTCTGCCATAAGATAGCATTGCATTTTTGGCCCTCCTAATGTTAAAAGATACGATTGTACTTAGAAAAATTTTTTCCAATGCTTAAGCATACGACTGTACTTAGAAAATTTTTTTCCAATGCTTAAGCATACGACTGTACTTAGAAAAATTTTTTCCAATGCTAAAGCATACGATTGTACTTCAACGCGCGTCACGTAAGTCAAATGAGCACCCATTTATACATTTTTCCAAAAATGCTCAAAATGGACTGAAATGCGTTTTTAAACACTTTTTCACACTTTTAGACACTTTTCATGATTTTAATGGGTTTTCGCCCCGGTCTGATACTTAGAAAATTTTCGACTAAAAATTTTTTCAAATGTGCTCAGACTGGGCTGAAACGCCTGGATCGGCACTCTGGCAACTTTTCAGAGAGGCTTTTGTCTAGGACCGGCTCGGGCCCGGTGTCGAGCCCAGTGAGGACTTAGAAACTTTTGCACTGAAAATTTTTTCAAATGTGCTCAGACTGGGCTGAAACGCCTGGATCGGCACTCTGGCAACTTTTCAGAGAGGCTTTTGTCTAGGACCGGCTCGGGCCCGGTGTCGAGCCCAGTGAGGACTTAGAAAATTTTTCACTGAAAATTTTTTCAAATGTGGTCAGACTGGGCTGAAACGCCTGGATCGGCACTCTAACAACTTTTCATGATTTTGATGGTTTTGGTCTCTGTGGACTTAGAAAATTTTCACCGCGCGTCACGTAAGTCAAATGAGCACCCATTTATACATTTTTCCAAAAATGCTCAAAATGGACTGAAATGCGTTTTTAAACACTTTTTCACACTTTTAGACACTTTTCATGATTTTGATGGGTTTTCGCCCCGGTCTGATACTTAGAAAATTTTCGACTAAAAATTTTTTCAAATGTGCTCAGACTGGGCTGAAACGCCTGGATCGGCACTCTGGCAACTTTTCAGAGAGGCTTTTGTCTAGGACCGGCTCGGGCCCGGTGTCGAGCCCAGTGAGGACTTAGAAACTTTTGCACTGAAAATTTTTTCAAATGTGCTCAGACTGGGCTGAAACGCCTGGATCGGCACTCTGGCAACTTTTCAGAGAGGCTTTTGTCTAGGACCGGCTCGGGCCCGGTGTCGAGCCCAGTGAGGACTTAGAAACTTTTGCACTGAAAATTTTTTCAAATGTGCTCAGACTGGGCTGAAACGCCTGGATCGGCACTCTGGCAACTTTTCAGAGAGGCTTTTGTCTAGGACCGGCTCGGGCCCGGTGTCGAGCCCAGTGCAGACTTAGAAACTTTTTCACTGAAAATTTTTTCAAATGTGCTCAGACTGGGCTGAAACGCCTGGATCGGCACTCTGGCAACTTTTCAGAGAGGCTTTTGTCTAGGACCGGCTCGGGCCCGGTGTCGAGCCCAGTGAGGACTTAGAAACTTTTGCACTGAAAATTTTTTCAAATGTGGTCAGACTGGGCTGAAACGCCTGGATCGGCACTCTGGCAACTTTTCAGAGAGGCTTTTGTCTAGGACCGGCTCGGGCCCGGTGTCGAGCCCAGTGAGGACTTAGAAACTTTTGCACTGAAAATTTTTTCAAATGTGGTCAGACTGGGCTGAAACGCCTGGATCGGCACTCTGGCAACTTTTCAGAGAGGCTTTTGTCTAGGACCGGCTCGGGCCCGGTGTCGAGCCCAGTGAGGACTTAGAAAATTTTTCACTGAAAATTTTTTCAAATGTGGTCAGACTGGGCTGAAACGCCTGGATCGGCACTCTAACAACTTTTCATGATTTTGATGGTTTTGGTCTCTGTGGACTTAGAAAATTTTCACCGCGCGTCACGTAAGTCAAATGAGCACCCATTTATACATTTTTCCAAAAATGCTCAAAATGGACTGAAATGCGTTTTTAAACACTTTTTCACACTTTTAGACACTTTTCATGATTTTGATGGGTTTTCGCCCCGGTCTGATACTTAGAAAATT
>CAJQTT010000038.1:0-10000 GCA_906901655.1 Sminthurides aquaticus | reverse complement strand
TACCAAGAGTGGCCCACTTGGCACTCACCATCCAAATAATGTCAGAGCTTCGATCAAGCAAGCCTGACTTCTCACCCATTTAAAGTTTGAGAATAGGTTGAGGTCGTTTCGGCCCCAAGGCCTCTAATCATTCGCTTTACCGGATGAGACTGGTTTAAGCGCCAGCTATCCTGAGGGAAACTTCGGAAGGAACCAGCTACTAGATGGTTCGATTAGTCTTTCGCCCCTATACCCAGTTCCGACGATCGATTTGCACGTCAGAATCGCTACGAACCTCCACCAGGGTTTCCCCTGGCTTCGTTCTGACCAGGCATAGTTCACCATCTTTCGGGTCCCAACGTGTACGCTCTAGGTACGCCCCACCTTCGAAGGTATAGACGTCCAGGAGATGCGCATACATTCAACTCATTAGAGTTTTCACAATCTTGAGCCATGACTTGATCTCTCCTCAATCCGTATAAACGAATCTTCACTTTCATTTTGCCTTTGAGTTTCATTTCTCAATGACTCGCGTACATGTTAGACTCCTTGGTCCGTGTTTCAAGACGGGACAGGCAGACCACACAGTTCTTAGATTACGATTCTTGAGCAGGGCCAAAATACCTCCGACCGACAATCAGCGCATACAACATGCTACGGTTGCCCGTCCACATATCATACGCACCCTACTCGCCAGAAGCACTGACCGCGACAAACGCCTGCTCGTTACAATTCAACAACCACAAGAGAATTCGGAAACCAGGGCTCAAACACACAAAGTGCGCTCGCAGACACCCAGCACCTAAAATCCCCTTTTAGTTGCACGTAACCCATTTGGTGAGGAGAAATGCGACGTGTCGACACCAAATTTAAAAGGACACCTCAGTCTCGCCGAAGTTCAACATAAAAATGCCCTCCCAATCAGCATCTCCAAGCCTGAATCTCCTACCAATACTTGCAAGTTCTGCCCGCTTACCCCCGAGAGGTTTCACGTACTATTGAACTCTCTCTTCAAAGTTCTTTTCAACTTTCCCTCACGGTACTTGTTCGCTATCGGTCTCGTGGTCATATTTAGTCTTAGATGGAGTTTACCACCTGATTTGGGCTGCACTCCCAAGCAACCCGACTCTACGGACGAAATGCACTGCACTACGAAATTGTCATACGGGCCTAGCACCCTCCATGGGCAATGGCCCCGTTCAAGAGGGACTTAGACAACTATCACGTACAGGCAATATTTCGTCCCAAACGCCACATGTCATGACACCCGTGGGATGCCAGATTCAGCGCTGAACTTTTTCCTTTTCGCTCGCCGTTACTAAGGAAATCCTTGTTAGTTTTCTTTTCCTCCGCTTATTAATATGCTTAAATTTAGCGGGTAATCTTGCCTGCTCTGAGGTCGCAACAATGATAAAGTTTTGCAATCTTCGTTTCCAAGTCTTAGAGACTCTTCCACAGCCGATTCCAAACAGTGTACGAGCCCGTCTTTTCCACGACTCTCTGCAAACAAGAAGAATTTTTTATTTTCAGTACTTGCCGCACGAGTCGTTCATTTCACAAGTCTCGTTACATCAACTAACCAAGCTCGTGACAAACTTGGCGATTAGTACTTCTACTGGGGATTTCTCCCTGCAAAAGCAACTTTGATTTATATTTCATATCCGACCCTCAGCCAGACATGGCCTGGAATTTATTCCAGGCCGCCATATGCGTTCAAAACGTCGGTGTTCATGTGTCCTGCAGTTCACACGTCTGCACGCAGTTAGCTGCGTTCTTCATCGACCCACGAGCCGAGTGATCCACCACTCGAGGTTGTCTTTTCGTCTTTCTCAATCTTTTATCATTTTTTCAATTTCTTTTAGTTTTATCATGTTTTCATATTACTCTGCTCCTGGGAAATGCCCCGCAGAGGCAGGACCACAGAAGGCTTACGCTCGACTATCTTGCGAGAAACAGCCCGAAGACTGTCCCGAAGGAGTCGCTTGAGTGCAACATGAGGACAAGAGTGCGAATCCATACTACATGCACCTAAACTTGTTCGCTCATGAGCTTTTTGGTTTTTACTTTTCGGTAATGATCCTTCCGCAGGTTCACCTACGGAAACCTTGTTACGACTTTTACTTCCTCTAAGTGATCAAGTTTGGCCATTTTTTCCGGCACTCCGCCACGACCCGAAGGCCATCACGAAGACCAGTCCAAAGGCCTCACTAAATCACTCGATCGGTAGTAGCGACGGGCGGTGTGTACAAAGGGCAGGGACGTAATCGACGCAAGCTTATGACTCGCGCCTACTGGGAATTCCTCGTTCATGGGGAATAATTTCAATCCCCAATCCCCATCACGAAGGAGGTTCAACGGGTTTCCCAGTCCTTTCGGACAGGGTACACACGCTGATTCCTTCAGTGTAGCGCGCGTGCAGCCCAGAACATCTAAGGGCATCACAGACCTGTTATTGCTCATTCTCGTGCGGCTATACGCCGCCCGTCCCTCTAAGAAGCTGCGAAAGACCCATAAATGATCCAACGTCTAGTTAGTAGGCCAGAGTCTCGTTCGTTATCGGAATTAACCAGACAAATCGCTCCACCAACTAAGAACGGCCATGCACCACCACCCACCGAATCAAGAAAGAGCTCTCAATCTGTCAATCCTTCCGGTGTCCGGGCCTGGTGAGATTTCCCGTGTTGAGTCAAATTAAGCCGCAGGCTCCACTCCTGGTGGTGCCCTTCCGTCAATTCCTTTAAGTTTCAGCTTTGCAACCATACTTCCCCCGGAACCCAAACACTCTGGTTTCCCGGAGGCTGCCCGCCGAGTCATTCAAGTAACGACGGCGGATCGCCGGTCGGCATCGTTTATGGTTAGAACTAGGGCGGTATCTGATCGCCTTCGAACCTCTAACTTTCGTTCTTGATTAATGAAAACATTCTTGGCAAATGCTTTCGCAGTAGTTCGTCTTGCGACGATCCAAGAATTTCACCTCTAACGTCGCAGTACGAATGCCCCCGTCTGTTCCTATTAATCATTACCTCGACTCCGAAAGCCAACGAAATAGAACCGAGATCCTATTCCATTATTCCATGCACTAATGTTCAGGCTGTAGCGCCTGCTTTGAGCACTCCAATTTTTTCAAAGTAAACGTGTTAGCCACCCGTGGCACTCGGTTAAGAGAACCACGAACGAACCAACAAAATCGTCCGGGCAGACAGTAACAGACGAATCTGAACCATCCGCCCGAAACCGAGATCCAACTACGAGCTTTTTAACCGCAACAACTTTAATATACGCTATTGGAGCTGGAATTACCGCGGCTGCTGGCACCAGACTTGCCCTCCAATAGATCCTCGTTAAAGGATTTAAAGTGTACTCATTCCGATTACGGAGCCTCATAAAGAGATCCGTATCGTTATTTTTCGTCACTACCTCCCCGTGCCGGGAGTGGGTAATTTGCGCGCCTGCTGCCTTCCTTGGATGTGGTAGCCGTTTCTCAGGCTCCCTCTCCGGAATCGAACCCTGATTCCCCGTTACCCGTTACAACCATGGTAGGCGCATAACCTACCATCGAAAGTTGATAAGGCAGACACTTGAAAGATCCGTCGCCGGTACGAGACCATGCGATCAGCAAAGTTATTCAGAGTCACCAACAAAACGAATCCGAAGATCCGATTGGCTTTGATCTAATAAAAGCGCTCCTTCCACGAGGGTCGGAGCTCATTGCATGTATTAGCTCTAGAATTACCACAGTTATCCAAGTAGTATGTGCGATCTAAGGAACCATAACTGATGTAATGAGCCATTCGCGGTTTCACTTTATTTGCGCTTGAACTTAGACATGCATGGCTTAATCTTTGAGACAAGCATATGACTACTGGCAGGATCAACCAGGTAGCTTAATCATGACTCTCTGGCCAATGATTCTTTTTATATTTTCTCTATGCGAGCATTTTCAGGGCGAACCCCTACTAACTCCACGCCAGAGCAATCTTTACACACATTTTCAAGTCAATGAAAAGTGCTTTTCCGTTCTTTCTCCCAGCAGAGACTCCAAGAGTTGCTGCTTTCCTCCTCCGACTCTCTGACAAAATATTAGCTTCTCGTAAGAGCAGCCCTGTTTATCGCTCGGAAAACTTACAAAGGAACATATCAGATTCACTTTATCTCGTAAACCAACCGGGGTCAGTTTAAAGAGATGCTGCTGTGACAACATTTTTTATTAGTGACCGTGATCACGACGCTCGCCCTAGCCTGGTCACCAGCGGTCCGGTCCTGGGCTAAGGTCTTAATGTTGCGAGCTCCGCCTCGACAACTATCTAGTTTTCACCGCTTCTAAAGTTTTACAACTTTGACTCTCTCGTTTCTCTCTCCACTTGCTTCGACTGCCGGCTCGCACCAGCGTCTAGCCTTCTTTCCAATTTCCTCTTCCTTCTCTCCTTCTTGAGCCAGTTGCCAGATTTCACGGGTCGAGGGATCCACGCTACTCTCCATGATTCAACTCTTGACTCTCCAACTGCTTCGACTGCCGGCTCGCACCAGCGTCTAGCCTTCTTTCCCATTTCCTCTTCCTTCTCTCCTTCTTGAGCCAGTTGCCAGATTTCACGGGTCGGGGGATCCACGCTACTCTCCATGATTCAACTCTTGACTCTCCAACTGCTTCGACTCCCGGCTCACACCGGCGTCCAGCTTCCAATCCACGGCTTCTGCTTCCTAGGCTTGACACCGTAGCCTAAGCACTTCAAGACCCAAGATTTCGCAGGATTTCCCAGCTACTCTCCATCGGCTCTATCCATGGCACTCTCGACTCTAATCTGGTTGCCGCTCGTCCAGAATGATTCTCCTTGAGAGTGCTAAGCACCTGACTCGATCACTCAGAAACTTCCATATGAGTGATCCGTAGAGTCTGTTCCCCTATAATAGGAGAAGGGGGTAAGAATGTCACTTGCGTTTTTTTTACGTTTTGGTTTGCAAGTTTCCCTCAAAACTTGTACAAACCTCGTCAATTCCCGGTGATTTGCCCTGTTTTGACGCACAAAACGCACCTTGAATCAGGAAAATCCATACAAAATTGAGGGTTCTATGGATGAAAAACGTGATTTTGCTGGATTCTTTTAACATACCAATTTTTGCCTCTGCCATAAGATAGCATTGCATTTTTGGCCCTCCTAATGTTAAAAGATACGATTGTACTTAGAAAAATTTTTTCCAATGCTTAAGCATACGACTGTACTTAGAAAATTTTTTTCCAATGCTTAAGCATACGACTGTACTTAGAAAAATTTTTTCCAATGCTAAAGCATACGATTGTACTTCAACGCGCGTCACGTAAGTCAAATGAGCACCCATTTATACATTTTTCCAAAAATGCTCAAAATGGACTGAAATGCGTTTTTAAACACTTTTTCACACTTTTAGACACTTTTCATGATTTTAATGGGTTTTCGCCCCGGTCTGATACTTAGAAAATTTTCGACTAAAAATTTTTTCAAATGTGCTCAGACTGGGCTGAAACGCCTGGATCGGCACTCTGGCAACTTTTCAGAGAGGCTTTTGTCTAGGACCGGCTCGGGCCCGGTGTCGAGCCCAGTGAGGACTTAGAAACTTTTGCACTGAAAATTTTTTCAAATGTGCTCAGACTGGGCTGAAACGCCTGGATCGGCACTCTGGCAACTTTTCAGAGAGGCTTTTGTCTAGGACCGGCTCGGGCCCGGTGTCGAGCCCAGTGAGGACTTAGAAAATTTTTCACTGAAAATTTTTTCAAATGTGGTCAGACTGGGCTGAAACGCCTGGATCGGCACTCTAACAACTTTTCATGATTTTGATGGTTTTGGTCTCTGTGGACTTAGAAAATTTTCACCGCGCGTCACGTAAGTCAAATGAGCACCCATTTATACATTTTTCCAAAAATGCTCAAAATGGACTGAAATGCGTTTTTAAACACTTTTTCACACTTTTAGACACTTTTCATGATTTTGATGGGTTTTCGCCCCGGTCTGATACTTAGAAAATTTTCGACTAAAAATTTTTTCAAATGTGCTCAGACTGGGCTGAAACGCCTGGATCGGCACTCTGGCAACTTTTCAGAGAGGCTTTTGTCTAGGACCGGCTCGGGCCCGGTGTCGAGCCCAGTGAGGACTTAGAAACTTTTGCACTGAAAATTTTTTCAAATGTGGTCAGACTGGGCTGAAACGCCTGGATCGGCAATCTGGCAACTTTTCAGAGAGGCTTTTGTCTAGGACCGGCTCGGGCCCGGTGTCGAGCCCAGTGAGGACTTAGAAACTTTTGCACTGAAAATTTTTTCAAATGTGCTCAGACTGGGCTGAAACGCCTGGATCGGCACTCTGGCAACTTTTCAGAGAGGCTTTTGTCTAGGACCGGCTCGGGCCCGGTGTCGAGCCCAGTGCAGACTTAGAAACTTTTTCACTGAAAATTTTTTCAAATGTGCTCAGACTGGGCTGAAACGCCTGGATCGGCACTCTGGCAACTTTTCAGAGAGGCTTTTGTCTAGGACCGGCTCGGGCCCGGTGTCGAGCCCAGTGAGGACTTAGAAACTTTTGCACTGAAAATTTTTTCAAATGTGCTCAGACTGGGCTGAAACGCCTGGATCGGCACTCTGGCAACTTTTCAGAGAGGCTTTTGTCTAGGACCGGCTCGGGCCCGGTGTCGAGCCCAGTGAGGACTTAGAAACTTTTGCACTGAAAATTTTTTCAAATGTGGTCAGACTGGGCTGAAACGCCTGGATCGGCACTCTGGCAACTTTTCAGAGAGGCTTTTGTCTAGGACCGGCTCGGGCCCGGTGTCGAGCCCAGTGAGGACTTAGAAAATTTTTCACTGAAAATTTTTTCAAATGTGGTCAGACTGGGCTGAAACGCCTGGATCGGCACTCTAACAACTTTTCATGATTTTGATGGTTTTGGTCTCTGTGGACTTAGAAAATTTTCACCGCGCGTCACGTAAGTCAAATGAGCACCCATTTATACATTTTTCCAAAAATGCTCAAAATGGACTGAAATGCGTTTTTAAACACTTTTTTCACACTTTTAGACACTTTTCATGATTTTGATGGGTTTTCGCCCCGGTCTGATACTTAGAAAATTTTCGACTAAAATTTTTTCAAATGTGCTCAGACTGGGCTGAAACGCCTGGATCGGCACTCTGGCAACTTTTCAGAGAGGCTTTTGTCTAGGACCGGCTCGGGCCCGGTGTCGAGCCCAGTGAGGACTTAGAAACTTTTGCACTGAAAATTTTTTCAAATGTGCTCAGACTGGGCTGAAACGCCTGGATCGGCACTCTGGCAACTTTTCAGAGAGGCTTTTGTCTAGGACCGGCTCGGGCCCGGTGTCGAGCCCAGTGAGGACTTAGAAACTTTTGCACTGAAAATTTTTTTCAAATGTGCTCAGACTGGGCTGAAACGCCTGGATCGGCACTCTGGCAACTTTTCAGAGAGGCTTTTGTCTAGGACCGGCTCGGCCCGGTGTCGAGCCCAGTGCAGACTTAGAAACTTTTTTCACTGAAAATTTTTTCAAATGTGCTCAGACTGGGCTGAAACGCCTGGATCGGCACTCTGGCAACTTTTCAGAGAGGCTTTTGTCTAGGACCGGCTCGGGCCCGGTGTCGAGCCCAGTGAGGACTTAGAAACTTTTGCACTGAAAATTTTTTCAAATGTGGTCAGACTGGGCTGAAACGCCTGGATCGGCACTCTGGCAACTTTTCAGAGAGGCTTTTGTCTAGGACCGGCTCGGGCCCGGTGTCGAGCCCAGTGAGGACTTAGAAACTTTTGCACTGAAAATTTTTTCAAATGTGCTCAGACTGGGCTGAAACGCCTGGATCGGCACTCTGGCAACTTTTCAGAGAGGCTTTTGTCTAGGACCGGCCTCGGGCCCGGTGTCGAGCCCAGTGAGGACTTAGAAAATTTTTCACTGAAAATTTTTTCAAATGTGGTCAGACTGGGCTGAAACGCCTGGATCGGCACTCTAACAACTTTTCATGATTTTGATGGTTTTGGTCTCTGTGGACTTAGAAAATTTTCACCGCGCGTCACGTAAGTCAAATGAGCACCCATTTATACATTTTTCCAAAAATGCTCAAAATGGACTGAAATGCGTTTTTAAACACTTTTTCACACTTTTAGACACTTTTCATGATTTTGATGGGTTTTCGCCCCGGTCTGATACTTAGAAAATTTTCGACTAAAAATTTTTTCAAATGTGCTCAGACTGGGCTGAAACGCCTGGATCGGCACTCTGGCAACTTTTCAGAGAGGCTTTTGTCTAGGACCGGCTCGGGCCCGGTGTCGAGCCCAGTGAGGACTTAGAAACTTTTGCACTGAAAATTTTTTCAATGTGCTCAGACTGGGCTGAAACGCCTGGATCGGCACTCTGGCAACTTTTCAGAGAGGCTTTTGTCTAGGACCGGCTCGGGCCCGGTGTCGAGCCCAGTGAGGACTTAGAAACTTTTGCACTGAAAATTTTTCAAATGTGCTCAGACTGGGCTGAAACGCCTGGATCGGCACTCTGGCAACTTTTCAGAGAGGCTTTTGTCTAGGACCGGCTCGGGCCCGGTGTCGAGCCCAGTGCAGACTTAGAAACTTTTTCACTGAAAATTTTTTCAAATGTGCTCAGACTGGGCTGAAACGCCTGGATCGGCACTCTGGCAACTTTTCAGAGAGGCTTTTGTCTAGGACCGGCTCGGGCCCGGTGTCGAGCCCAGTGAGGACTTAGAAACTTTTGCACTGAAAATTTTTTCAAATGTGGTCAGACTGGGCTGAAACGCCTGGATCGGCACTCTGGCAACTTTTCAGAGAGGCTTTTGTCTAGGACCGGCTCGGCCCGGTGTCGAGCCCAGTGAGGACTTAGAAACTTTTGCACTGAAAATTTTTTCAAATGTGGTCAGACTGGGCTGAAACGCCTGGATCGGCACTCTGGCAACTTTTCAGAGAGGCTTTTGTCTAGGACCGGCTCGGGCCCGGTGTCGAGCCCAGTGAGGACTTAGAAAATTTTTCACTGAAAATTTTTTCAAATGTGGTCAGACTGGGCTGAAACGCCTGGATCGGCACTCTAACAACTTTTCATGATTTTGATGGTTTTGGTCTCTGTGGACTTAGAAAATTTTCACCGCGCGTCACGTAAGTCAAATGAGCACCCATTTATACATTTTTCCAAAAATGCTCAAAATGGACTGAAATGCGTTTTTAAACACTTTTTCACACTTTTAGACACTTTTCATGATTTTGATGGGTTTTCGCCCCGGTCTGATACTTAGAAAATTTTCGACTAAAAATTTTTTCAAATGTGCTCAGACTGGGCTGAAACGCCTGGATCGGCACTCTGGCAACTTTTCAGAGAGGCTTTTGTCTAGGACCGGCTCGGGCCCGGTGTCGAGCCCAGTGAGGACTTAGAAACTTTTGCACTGAAAATTTTTTCAAATGTGGTCAGACTGGGCTGAAACGCCTGGATCGGCACTCTGGCAACTTTTCAGAGAGGCTTTTGTCTAGGACCGGCTCGGGCCCGGTGTCGAGCCCAGTGAGGACTTAGAAACTTTTGCACTGAAAATTTTTTCAAATGTGCTCAGACTGGGCTGAAACGCCTGGATCGGCACTCTGGCAACTTTTCAGAGAGGCTTTTGTCTAGGACCGGCTCGGGCCCGGTGTCGAGCCCAGTGCAGACTTAGAAACTTTTTCACTGAAAATTTTTTCAAATGTGCTCAGACTGGGCTGAAACGCCTGGATCGGCACTCTGGCAACTTTTCAGAGAGGCTTTTGTCTAGGACCGGCTCGGGCCCGGTGTCGAGCCCAGTGAGGACTTAGAAACTTTTGCACTGAAAATTTTTTCAAATGTGGTCAGACTGGGCTGAAACGCCCTGGATCGGCACTCTGGCAACTTTTCAGAGAGGCTTTTGTCTAGGACCGGCTCGGGCCCGGTGTCGAGCCCAGTGAGGACTTAGAAACTTTTGCACTGAAAATTTTTTCAAATGTGCTCAGACTGGGCTGAAACGCCTGGATCGGCACTCTGGCAACTTTTCAGAGAGGCTTTTG
>CAJQTT010000037.1:115000-123127 GCA_906901655.1 Sminthurides aquaticus | reverse complement strand
GTCCTAGATAAATGACTCTCTGAAAAGTTGCAAACTGCGGTTCCTGGCGTTTCAGCCCAGTATGGCCAACTCGGAAAACATTTTTGGTGAAACTTTTTCTAAGTATCAGACCGGGGCCAAAACGCATGAAAATTCTGAAAAGTGCCAAAAACGCGTATTTAAGCATTTCAGCCCAGTCCAAGCAACTTTAAAAAAAAATCATGAAAATTTTTTCTAAGTCCACAGAGACCAAAATCATCAAAATCATGAAAAGTTGTTAGAGTGCCGATCCAGGCGTTTCAGCCCAGTCTGACCACATTGAAAAACTTTTCAGTGAAAATTTTCTAAGTCCTCACTGGGCTCGACACCGGGCCCGAGCCGGTCCTAGACAAAAGCCTCTCTGAAAAGTTGCCAGAGTGCCGATCCAGGCGTTTCAGCCCAGTGTGAGCACATTTGAAAAAATTTTTAGTCGAAAATTTTCTAAGTATCAGACCGGGGCGAAAACCCATCAAAATCATGAAAAGTGTCTAAAAGTGTGAAAAAGTGTTTAAAAACGCATTTCAGTCCATTTTGAGCATTTTCGGAAAAATGTATAAATGGGTGCTCATTTGACTTACGTGACGCGCGGTGAAAATTTTCTAAGTCCACAGAGACCAAAACCATCAAAATCATGAAAAGTTGTTAGAGTGCCGATCCAGGCGTTTCAGCCCAGTCTGACCACATTTGAAAAAAATTTTCAGTGAAAAATTTTCTAAGTCCTCAATGGGCTCGACACCGGGCCCGAGCCGGTCCTAGACAAAAGCCTCTCTGAAAAGTTGCCAGAGTGCCGATCCAGGCGTTTCAGCCCAGTGTGAGCACATTTGAAAAAATTTTTAGTCGAAAATTTTCTAAGTCCACAGAGACCAAAACCATCAAAATCTTGAAAAGTTGTTAGAGTGCCGATCCAGGCGTTTCAGCCCAGTCTGACCACATTTGAAAAACTTTTCAGTGAAAAATTTTCTAAGTCCTCACTGGGCTCGACACCGGGCCCGAGCCGGTCCTAGACAAAAGCCTCTCTGAAAAGTTGCCAGAGTGCCGATCCAGGCGTTTCAGCCCAGTCTGAGCACATTTGATAAAATTTTTAGTCGAAAATTTTCTAAGTCCACAGAGACCAAAACCATCAAAATCTTGAAAAGTTGTTAGAGTGCCGATCCAGGCGTTTCAGCCCAGTCTGACCACATTTGAAAAACTTTTCAGTGAAAAATTTTCTAAGTCCTCACTGGGCTCGACACCGGGCCCGAGCCGGTCCTAGACAAAAGCCTCTCTGAAAAGTTGCCAGAGTGCCGATCCAGGCGTTTCAGCCCAGTCTGAGCACATTTGAAAAAAATTTCAGTGAAAAATTTTCTAAGTCCTCACTGGGCTCGACACCGGGCCCGGCCCGGTCCTAGATAAATGACTCTCTGAAAAGTTGCAAACTGCGGTTCCTGGCGTTTCAGCCCAGTATGGCCAACTCGGAAAACATTTTTGGTGAAACTTTTTCTAAGTATCAGACCGGGGCCAAAACGCATGAAAATTCTGAAAAGTGCCAAAAACGCGTATTTAAGCATTTCAGCCCAGTCCAAGCAACTTTAAAAAAAATTCATGAAAAATTTTTTCTAAGTCCACAGAGACCAAAACCATCAAAATCTTGAAAAGTTGTTAGAGTGCCGATCCAGGCGTTTCAGCCCAGTCTGACCACATTTGAAAAACTTTTCAGTGAAAAATTTTCTAAGTCCTCACTGGGCTCGACACCGGGCCCGAGCCGGTCCTAGACAAAAGCCTATCTGAAAAGTTGCCAGAGTGCCGATCCAGGCGTTTCAGCCCAGTCTGAGCACATTTGAAAAAAATTTCAGTGAAAAATTTTCTAAGTCCTCACTGGGCTCGACACCGGGCCCGGCCCGGTCCTAGATAAATGACTCTCTGAAAAGTTGCAAACTGCGGTTCCTGGCGTTTCAGCCCAGTATGGCCAACTCGGAAAACATTTTTGGTGAAACTTTTTCTAAGTATCAGACCGGGGCCAAAACGCATGAAAATTCTGAAAAGTGCCAAAAACGCGTATTTAAGCATTTCAGCCCAGTCCAAGCAACTTTAAAAAAAATTCATGAAAAATTTTTTCTAAGTCCACAGAGACCAAAATCATCAAAATCATGAAAAGTTGTCAGAGTGCCGATCCAGGCGTTTCAGCCCAGTCTGAGCACATTTGAAAAAAATTTCAGTGAAAAAGTTTCTAAGTCCTCACTGGGCTCGACACCGGGCCCGAGCCGGTCCTAGACAAAAGCCTCTCTGAAAAGTTGCCAGAGTGCCGATCCAGGCGTTTCAGCCCAGTGTGAGCACATTTGAAAAAATTTTTAGTCGAAAATTTTCTAAGTATCAGACCGGGGCGAAAACCCATCAAAATCATGAAAAGTGTCTAAAAGTGTGAAAAAGTGTTTAAGAACGCATTTCAGTCCATTTTGAGCATTTTCGGAAAAATGTATAAATGGGTGCTCATTTGACTTACGTGACGCGCGGTGAAAATTTTCTAAGTCCACAGAGACCAAAACCATCAAAATCTTGAAAAGTTGTTAGAGTGCCGATCCAGGCGTTTCAGCCCAGTCTGACCACATTTGAAAAACTTTTCAGTGAAAAATTTTCTAAGTCCTCACTGGGCTCGACACCGGGCCCGAGCCGGTCCTAGACAAAAGCCTCTCTGAAAAGTTGCCAGAGTGCCGATCCAGGCGTTTCAGCCCAGTCTGAGCACATTTGAAAAAATTTTTAGTCGAAAATTTTCTAAGTCCACAGAGACCAAAACCATCAAAATCTTGAAAAGTTGTTAGAGTGCCGATCCAGGCGTTTCAGCCCAGTCTGACCACATTTGAAAAACTTTTCAGTGAAAAATTTTCTAAGTCCTCACTGGGCTCGACACCGGGCCCGAGCCGGTCCTAGACAAAAGCCTCTCTGAAAAGTTGCCAGAGTGCCGATCCAGGCGTTTCAGCCCAGTCTGAGCACATTTGAAAAAAATTTCAGTGAAAAATTTTCTAAGTCCTCACTGGGCTCGACACCGGGCCCGGCCCGGTCCTAGATAAATGACTCTCTGAAAAGTTGCAAACTGCGGTTCCTGGCGTTTCAGCCCAGTATGGCCAACTCGGAAAACATTTTTGGTGAAACTTTTTCTAAGTATCAGACCGGGGCCAAAACGCATGAAAATTCTGAAAAGTGCCAAAAACGCGTATTTAAGCATTTCAGCCCAGTCCAAGCAACTTTAAAAAAAATTCATGAAAAATTTTTTCTAAGTCCACAGAGACCAAAACCATCAAAATCTTGAAAAGTTGTTAGAGTGCCGATCCAGGCGTTTCAGCCCAGTCTGACCACATTTGAAAAACTTTTCAGTGAAAAATTTTCTAAGTCCTCACTGGGCTCGACACCGGGCCCGAGCCGGTCCTAGACAAAAGCCTCTCTGAAAAGTTGCCAGAGTGCCGATCCAGGCGTTTCAGCCCAGTCTGAGCACATTTGAAAAAAATTTCAGTGAAAAATTTTCTAAGTCCTCACTGGGCTCGACACCGGGCCCGGCCCGGTCCTAGATAAATGACTCTCTGAAAAGTTGCAAACTGCGGTTCCTGGCGTTTCAGCCCAGTATGGCCAACTCGGAAAACATTTTTGGTGAAACTTTTTCTAAGTATCAGACCGGGGCCAAAACGCATGAAAATTCTGAAAAGTGCCAAAAACGCGTATTTAAGCATTTCAGCCCAGTCCAAGCAACTTTAAAAAAAATTCATGAAAAATTTTTTCTAAGTCCACAGAGACCAAAATCATCAAAATCATGAAAAGTTGTCAGAGTGCCGATCCAGGCGTTTCAGCCCAGTCTGAGCACATTTGAAAAAAATTTCAGTGAAAAAGTTTCTAAGTCCTCACTGGGCTCGACACCGGGCCCGAGCCGGTCCTAGACAAAAGCCTCTCTGAAAAGTTGCCAGAGTGCCGATCCAGGCGTTTCAGCCCAGTGTGAGCACATTTGAAAAAATTTTTAGTCGAAAATTTTCTAAGTATCAGACCGGGGCGAAAACCCATCAAAATCATGAAAAGTGTCTAAAAGTGTGAAAAAGTGTTTAAGACCGCATTTCAGTCCATTTTGAGCATTTTCGGAAAAATGTATAAATGGGTGCTCATTTGACTTACGTGACGCGCGGTGAAAATTTTCTAAGTCCACAGAGACCAAAACCATCAAAATCATGAAAAGTTGTTAGAGTGCCGATCCAGGCGTTTCAGCCCAGTCTGACCACATTTGAAAAACTTTTCAGTGAAAAATTTTCTAAGTCCTCACTGGGCTCGACACCGGGCCCGAGCCGGTCCTAGACAAAAGCCTCTCTGAAAAGTTGCCAGAGTGCCGATCCAGGCGTTTCAGCCCAGTGTGAGCACATTTGAAAAAATTTTTAGTCGAAAATTTTCTAAGTATCAGACCGGGGCGAAAACCCATCAAAATCATGAAAAGTGTCTAAAAGTGTGAAAAAGTGTTTAAAAACGCATTTCAGTCCATTTTGAGCATTTTCGGAAAAATGTATAAATGGGTGCTCATTTGACTTACGTGACGCGCGTTGAAGTACAATCGTATGCTTTAGCATTGGAAAAAATTTTTCTAAGTACAGTCGTATGCTTAAGCATTGGAAAAAATTTTTCTAAGTACAGTCGTATGCTTAAGCATTGGAAAACATTTTTCTAAGTACAATCGTATCTTTTAACATTAGGAGGGCCAAAAATGCAATGCTATCTTATGGCAGAGGCAAAAATTGGTATGTTAAAAGAATCCAGCAAAATCACGTTTTTCATCCATGGAACCCTCAATTTTGTATGGATTTTCCTGATTCAAGGTGCGTTTTGTGCGTCAAAACAGGGCAAATCACCGGGAATTGACGAGGTTTGTACAAGTTTTGAGGGAAACTTGCAAACCAAAACGTAAAAAAAACGCAAGTGACATTCTTACCCCTTCTCCTATTATAGGGGAACAGACTCTACGGATCACTCATATGGAAGTTTCTGAGTGATCGAGTCAGGTGCTTAGCACTCTCAAGGAGAATCATTCTGGACGAGCGGCAACCAGATTAGAGTCGAGAGTGCCATGGATAGAGCCGATGGAGAGTAGCTGGGAAATCCTGCGAAATCTTGGGTCTTGAAGTGCTTAGGCTACGGTGTCAAGCCTAGGAAGCAGAAGCCGTGGATTGGAAGCTGGACGCCGGTGTGAGCCGGGAGTCGAAGCAGTTGGAGAGTCAAGAGTTGAATCATGGAGAGTAGCGTGGATCCCCCGACCCGTGAAATCTGGCAACTGGCTCAAGAAGGAGAGAAGGAAGAGGAAATGGGAAAGAAGGCTAGACGCTGGTGCGAGCCGGCAGTCGAAGCAGTTGGAGAGTCAAGAGTTGAATCATGGAGAGTAGCGTGGATCCCTCGACCCGTGAAATCTGGCAACTGGCTCAAGAAGGAGAGAAGGAAGAGGAAATTGGAAAGAAGGCTAGACGCTGGTGCGAGCCGGCAGTCGAAGCAAGTGGAGAGAGAAACGAGAGAGTCAAAGTTGTAAAACTTTAGAAGCGGTGAAAACTAGATAGTTGTCGAGGCGGAGCTCGCAACATTAAGACCTTAGCCCAGGACCGGACCGCTGGTGACCAGGCTAGGGCGAGCGTCGTGATCACGGTCACTAATAAAAAATGTTGTCACAGCAGCATCTCTTTAAACTGACCCCGGTTGGTTTACGAGATAAAGTGAATCTGATATGTTCCTTTGTAAGTTTTCCGAGCGATAAACAGGGCTGCTCTTACGAGAAGCTAATATTTTGTCAGAGAGTCGGAGGAGGAAAGCAGCAACTCTTGGAGTCTCTGCTGGGAGAAAGAACGGAAAAGCACTTTTCATTGACTTGAAAATGTGTGTAAAGATTGCTCTGGCGTGGAGTTAGTAGGGGTTCGCCCTGAAAATGCTCGCATAGAGAAAATATAAAAAGAATCATTGGCCAGAGAGTCATGATTAAGCTACCTGGTTGATCCTGCCAGTAGTCATATGCTTGTCTCAAAGATTAAGCCATGCATGTCTAAGTTCAAGCGCAAATAAAGTGAAACCGCGAATGGCTCATTACATCAGTTATGGTTCCTTAGATCGCACATACTACTTGGATAACTGTGGTAATTCTAGAGCTAATACATGCAATGAGCTCCGACCCTCGTGGAAGGAGCGCTTTTATTAGATCAAAGCCAATCGGATCTTCGGATTCGTTTTGTTGGTGACTCTGAATAACTTTGCTGATCGCATGGTCTCGTACCGGCGACGGATCTTTCAAGTGTCTGCCTTATCAACTTTCGATGGTAGGTTATGCGCCTACCATGGTTGTAACGGGTAACGGGGAATCAGGGTTCGATTCCGGAGAGGGAGCCTGAGAAACGGCTACCACATCCAAGGAAGGCAGCAGGCGCGCAAATTACCCACTCCCGGCACGGGGAGGTAGTGACGAAAAATAACGATACGGATCTCTTTATGAGGCTCCGTAATCGGAATGAGTACACTTTAAATCCTTTAACGAGGATCTATTGGAGGGCAAGTCTGGTGCCAGCAGCCGCGGTAATTCCAGCTCCAATAGCGTATATTAAAGTTGTTGCGGTTAAAAAGCTCGTAGTTGGATCTCGGTTTCGGGCGGATGGTTCAGATTCGTCTGTTACTGTCTGCCCGGACGATTTTGTTGGTTCGTTCGTGGTTCTCTTAACCGAGTGCCACGGGTGGCTAACACGTTTACTTTGAAAAAATTGGAGTGCTCAAAGCAGGCGCTACAGCCTGAACATTAGTGCATGGAATAATGGAATAGGATCTCGGTTCTATTTCGTTGGCTTTCGGAGTCGAGGTAATGATTAATAGGAACAGACGGGGGCATTCGTACTGCGACGTTAGAGGTGAAATTCTTGGATCGTCGCAAGACGAACTACTGCGAAAGCATTTGCCAAGAATGTTTTCATTAATCAAGAACGAAAGTTAGAGGTTCGAAGGCGATCAGATACCGCCCTAGTTCTAACCATAAACGATGCCGACCGGCGATCCGCCGTCGTTACTTGAATGACTCGGCGGGCAGCCTCCGGGAAACCAGAGTGTTTGGGTTCCGGGGGAAGTATGGTTGCAAAGCTGAAACTTAAAGGAATTGACGGAAGGGCACCACCAGGAGTGGAGCCTGCGGCTTAATTTGACTCAACACGGGAAATCTCACCAGGCCCGGACACCGGAAGGATTGACAGATTGAGAGCTCTTTCTTGATTCGGTGGGTGGTGGTGCATGGCCGTTCTTAGTTGGTGGAGCGATTTGTCTGGTTAATTCCGATAACGAACGAGACTCTGGCCTACTAACTAGACGTTGGATCATTTATGGTCTTTCGCAGCTTCTTAGAGGGACGGGCGGCGTATAGCCGCACGAGAATGAGCAATAACAGGTCTGTGATGCCCTTAGATGTTCTGGGCTGCACGCGCGCTACACTGAAGGAATCAGCGTGTGTACCCTGTCCGAAAGGACTGGGAAACCCGTTGAACCTCCTTCGTGATGGGGATTGGGGATTGAAATTATTCCCCATGAACGAGGAATTCCCAGTAGGCGCGAGTCATAAGCTTGCGTCGATTACGTCCCTGCCCTTTGTACACACCGCCCGTCGCTACTACCGATCGAGTGATTTAGTGAGGCCTTTGGACTGGTCTTCGTGATGGCCTTCGGGTCGTGGCGGAGTGCCGGAAAAATGGCCAAACTTGATCACTTAGAGGAAGTAAAAGTCGTAACAAGGTTTCCGTAGGTGAACCTGCGGAAGGATCATTACCGAAAAGTAAAAACCAAAAAGCTCATGAGCGAACAAGTTTAGGTGCGTGTAGTATGGATTCGCACTCTTGTCCTCATGTTGCACTCAAGCGACTCCTTCGGGACAGTCTTCGGGCTGTTTCTCGCAAGATAGTCGAGCGTAAGCCTTCTGTGGTCCTGCCTCTGCGGGGGCATTTCCCAGGAGCAGAGTAATATGAAAACATGATAAAACTAAAAGAAATTGAAAAAATGATAAAAGATTGAGAAAGACGAAAAGACAACCTCGAGTGGTGGATCACTCGGCTCGTGGGTCGATGAAGAACGCAGCTAACTGCGTGCAGACGTGTGAACTGC
>CAJQTT010000037.1:105000-110000 GCA_906901655.1 Sminthurides aquaticus | reverse complement strand
TTTTCTAAGTATCAGACCGGGGCCAAAACGCATGAAAATTCTAAAAAGTGCCAAAAACGCGTATTTAAGCATTTCAGCCCAGTCCAAGCAACTTTAAAAAAAATTCATGAAAATTTTTTTCTAAGTCCACAGGGACCAAAACCATCAAAATCTTGAAAAGTTGTTAGAGTGCCGATCCAGGCGTTTCAGCCCAGTCTGACCACATTTGAAAAACTTTTCAGTGAAAAATTTTCTAAGTCCTCACTGGGCTCGACACCGGGCCCGAGCCGGTCCTAGACAAAAGCCTCTCTGAAAAGTTGCCAGAGTGCCGATCCAGGCGTTTCAGCCCAGTCTGAGCACATTTGAAAAAAATTTCAGTGAAAAATTTTCTAAGTCCTCACTGGGCTCGACACCGGGCCCGGCCCGGTCCTAGATAAATGACTCTCTGAAAAGTTGCAAACTGCGGTTCCTGGCGTTTCAGCCCAGTATGGCCAACTCGGAAAACATTTTTGGTGAAACTTTTTCTAAGTATCAGACCGGGGCCAAAACGCATGAAAATTCTGAAAAGTGCCAAAAACGCGTATTTAAGCATTTCAGCCCAGTCCAAGCAACTTTAAAAAAAATTCATGAAAAATTTTTTCTAAGTCCACAGAGACCAAAATCATCAAAATCATGAAAAGTTGTCAGAGTGCCGATCCAGGCGTTTCAGCCCAGTCTGAGCACATTTGAAAAAAATTTCAGTGAAAAAGTTTCTAAGTCCTCACTGGGCTCGACACCGGGCCCGAGCCGGTCCTAGACAAAAGCCTCTCTGAAAAGTTGCCAGAGTGCCGATCCAGGCGTTTCAGCCCAGTGTGAGCACATTTGAAAAAATTTTTAGTCGAAAATTTTCTAAGTATCAGACCGGGGCGAAAACCCATCAAAATCATGAAAAGTGTCTAAAAGTGTGAAAAAGTGTTTAAGACCGCATTTCAGTCCATTTTGAGCATTTTCGGAAAAATGTATAAATGGGTGCTCATTTGACTTACGTGACGCGCGGTGAAAATTTTCTAAGTCCACAGAGACCAAAACCATCAAAATCATGAAAAGTTGTTAGAGTGCCGATCCAGGCGTTTCAGCCCAGTCTGACCACATTTGAAAAACTTTTCAGTGAAAAATTTTCTAAGTCCTCACTGGGCTCGACACCGGGCCCGAGCCGGTCCTAGACAAAAGCCTCTCTGAAAAGTTGCCAGAGTGCCGATCCAGGCGTTTCAGCCCAGTGTGAGCACATTTGAAAAAATTTTTAGTCGAAAATTTTCTAAGTATCAGACCGGGGCGAAAACCCATCAAAATCATGAAAAGTGTCTAAAAGTGTGAAAAAGTGTTTAAAAACGCATTTCAGTCCATTTTGAGCATTTTCGGAAAAATGTATAAATGGGTGCTCATTTGACTTACGTGACGCGCGTTGAAGTACAATCGTATGCTTTAGCATTGGAAAAAATTTTTCTAAGTACAGTCGTATGCTTAAGCATTGGAAAAAATTTTTCTAAGTACAGTCGTATGCTTAAGCATTGGAAAACATTTTTCTAAGTACAATCGTATCTTTTAACATTAGGAGGGCCAAAAATGCAATGCTATCTTATGGCAGAGGCAAAAATTGGTATGTTAAAAGAATCCAGCAAAATCACGTTTTTCATCCATGGAACCCTCAATTTTGTATGGATTTTCCTGATTCAAGGTGCGTTTTGTGCGTCAAAACAGGGCAAATCACCGGGAATTGACGAGGTTTGTACAAGTTTTGAGGGAAACTTGCAAACCAAAACGTAAAAAAAACGCAAGTGACATTCTTACCCCTTCTCCTATTATAGGGGAACAGACTCTACGGATCACTCATATGGAAGTTTCTGAGTGATCGAGTCAGGTGCTTAGCACTCTCAAGGAGAATCATTCTGGACGAGCGGCAACCAGATTAGAGTCGAGAGTGCCATGGATAGAGCCGATGGAGAGTAGCTGGGAAATCCTGCGAAATCTTGGGTCTTGAAGTGCTTAGGCTACGGTGTCAAGCCTAGGAAGCAGAAGCCGTGGATTGGAAGCTGGACGCCGGTGTGAGCCGGGAGTCGAAGCAGTTGGAGAGTCAAGAGTTGAATCATGGAGAGTAGCGTGGATCCCCCGACCCGTGAAATCTGGCAACTGGCTCAAGAAGGAGAGAAGGAAGAGGAAATGGGAAAGAAGGCTAGACGCTGGTGCGAGCCGGCAGTCGAAGCAGTTGGAGAGTCAAGAGTTGAATCATGGAGAGTAGCGTGGATCCCTCGACCCGTGAAATCTGGCAACTGGCTCAAGAAGGAGAGAAGGAAGAGGAAATTGGAAAGAAGGCTAGACGCTGGTGCGAGCCGGCAGTCGAAGCAAGTGGAGAGAGAAACGAGAGAGTCAAAGTTGTAAAACTTTAGAAGCGGTGAAAACTAGATAGTTGTCGAGGCGGAGCTCGCAACATTAAGACCTTAGCCCAGGACCGGACCGCTGGTGACCAGGCTAGGGCGAGCGTCGTGATCACGGTCACTAATAAAAAATGTTGTCACAGCAGCATCTCTTTAAACTGACCCCGGTTGGTTTACGAGATAAAGTGAATCTGATATGTTCCTTTGTAAGTTTTCCGAGCGATAAACAGGGCTGCTCTTACGAGAAGCTAATATTTTGTCAGAGAGTCGGAGGAGGAAAGCAGCAACTCTTGGAGTCTCTGCTGGGAGAAAGAACGGAAAAGCACTTTTCATTGACTTGAAAATGTGTGTAAAGATTGCTCTGGCGTGGAGTTAGTAGGGGTTCGCCCTGAAAATGCTCGCATAGAGAAAATATAAAAAGAATCATTGGCCAGAGAGTCATGATTAAGCTACCTGGTTGATCCTGCCAGTAGTCATATGCTTGTCTCAAAGATTAAGCCATGCATGTCTAAGTTCAAGCGCAAATAAAGTGAAACCGCGAATGGCTCATTACATCAGTTATGGTTCCTTAGATCGCACATACTACTTGGATAACTGTGGTAATTCTAGAGCTAATACATGCAATGAGCTCCGACCCTCGTGGAAGGAGCGCTTTTATTAGATCAAAGCCAATCGGATCTTCGGATTCGTTTTGTTGGTGACTCTGAATAACTTTGCTGATCGCATGGTCTCGTACCGGCGACGGATCTTTCAAGTGTCTGCCTTATCAACTTTCGATGGTAGGTTATGCGCCTACCATGGTTGTAACGGGTAACGGGGAATCAGGGTTCGATTCCGGAGAGGGAGCCTGAGAAACGGCTACCACATCCAAGGAAGGCAGCAGGCGCGCAAATTACCCACTCCCGGCACGGGGAGGTAGTGACGAAAAATAACGATACGGATCTCTTTATGAGGCTCCGTAATCGGAATGAGTACACTTTAAATCCTTTAACGAGGATCTATTGGAGGGCAAGTCTGGTGCCAGCAGCCGCGGTAATTCCAGCTCCAATAGCGTATATTAAAGTTGTTGCGGTTAAAAAGCTCGTAGTTGGATCTCGGTTTCGGGCGGATGGTTCAGATTCGTCTGTTACTGTCTGCCCGGACGATTTTGTTGGTTCGTTCGTGGTTCTCTTAACCGAGTGCCACGGGTGGCTAACACGTTTACTTTGAAAAAATTGGAGTGCTCAAAGCAGGCGCTACAGCCTGAACATTAGTGCATGGAATAATGGAATAGGATCTCGGTTCTATTTCGTTGGCTTTCGGAGTCGAGGTAATGATTAATAGGAACAGACGGGGGCATTCGTACTGCGACGTTAGAGGTGAAATTCTTGGATCGTCGCAAGACGAACTACTGCGAAAGCATTTGCCAAGAATGTTTTCATTAATCAAGAACGAAAGTTAGAGGTTCGAAGGCGATCAGATACCGCCCTAGTTCTAACCATAAACGATGCCGACCGGCGATCCGCCGTCGTTACTTGAATGACTCGGCGGGCAGCCTCCGGGAAACCAGAGTGTTTGGGTTCCGGGGGAAGTATGGTTGCAAAGCTGAAACTTAAAGGAATTGACGGAAGGGCACCACCAGGAGTGGAGCCTGCGGCTTAATTTGACTCAACACGGGAAATCTCACCAGGCCCGGACACCGGAAGGATTGACAGATTGAGAGCTCTTTCTTGATTCGGTGGGTGGTGGTGCATGGCCGTTCTTAGTTGGTGGAGCGATTTGTCTGGTTAATTCCGATAACGAACGAGACTCTGGCCTACTAACTAGACGTTGGATCATTTATGGTCTTTCGCAGCTTCTTAGAGGGACGGGCGGCGTATAGCCGCACGAGAATGAGCAATAACAGGTCTGTGATGCCCTTAGATGTTCTGGGCTGCACGCGCGCTACACTGAAGGAATCAGCGTGTGTACCCTGTCCGAAAGGACTGGGAAACCCGTTGAACCTCCTTCGTGATGGGGATTGGGGATTGAAATTATTCCCCATGAACGAGGAATTCCCAGTAGGCGCGAGTCATAAGCTTGCGTCGATTACGTCCCTGCCCTTTGTACACACCGCCCGTCGCTACTACCGATCGAGTGATTTAGTGAGGCCTTTGGACTGGTCTTCGTGATGGCCTTCGGGTCGTGGCGGAGTGCCGGAAAAATGGCCAAACTTGATCACTTAGAGGAAGTAAAAGTCGTAACAAGGTTTCCGTAGGTGAACCTGCGGAAGGATCATTACCGAAAAGTAAAAACCAAAAAGCTCATGAGCGAACAAGTTTAGGTGCGTGTAGTATGGATTCGCACTCTTGTCCTCATGTTGCACTCAAGCGACTCCTTCGGGACAGTCTTCGGGCTGTTTCTCGCAAGATAGTCGAGCGTAAGCCTTCTGTGGTCCTGCCTCTGCGGGGGCATTTCCCAGGAGCAGAGTAATATGAAAACATGATAAAACTAAAAGAAATTGAAAAAATGATAAAAGATTGAGAAAGACGAAAAGACAACCTCGAGTGGTGGATCACTCGGCTCGTGGGTCGATGAAGAACGCAGCTAACTGCGTGCAGACGTGTGAACTGCAGGACACATGAACACCGA
>CAJQTT010000037.1:92500-100000 GCA_906901655.1 Sminthurides aquaticus | reverse complement strand
GGGGCCAAAACGCATGAAAATTCTGAAAAGTGCCAAAAACGCGTATTTAAGCATTTCAGCCCAGTCCAAGCAACTTTAAAAAAAATTCATGAAAAATTTTTTCTAAGTCCACAGAGACCAAAATCATCAAAATCATGAAAAGTTGTTAGAGTGCCGATCCAGGCGTTTCAGCCCAGTCTGAGCACATTTGAAAAAAATTTCAGTGAAAAATTTTCTAAGTCCTCACTGGGCTCGACACCGGGCCCGAGCCGGTCCTAGACAAAAGCCTCTCTGAAAAGTTGCCAGAGTGCCGATCCAGGCGTTTCAGCCCAGTGTGAGCACATTTGAAAAAATTTTTAGTCGAAAATTTTCTAAGTATCAGACCGGGGCGAAAACCCATCAAAATCATGAAAAGTGTCTAAAAGTGTGAAAAAGTGTTTAAAAACGCATTTCAGTCCATTTTGAGCATTTTCGGAAAAATGTATAAATGGGTGCTCATTTGACTTACGTGATGCGCGGTGAAAATTTTCTAAGTCCTCAGAGACCAAAACCATCAAAATCATGAAAAGTTGTTAGAGTGCCGATCCAGGCGTTTCAGCCCAGTCTGACCACATTTGAAAAAATTTTCAGTGAAAAATTTTCTAAGTCCTCACTGGGCTCGACACCGGGCCCGAGCCGGTCCTAGACAAAAGCCTCTCTGAAAAGTTGCCAGAGTGCCGATCCAGGCGTTTCAGCCCAGTGTGAGCACATTTGAAAAAATTTTTAGTCGAAAATTTTCTAAGTATCAGACCGGGGCGAAAACCCATCAAAATCATGAAAAGTGTCTAAAAGTGTGAAAAAGTGTTTAAAAACGCATTTCAGTCCATTTTGAGCATTTTCGGAAAAATGTATAAATGGGTGCTCATTTGACTTACGTGACGCGCGGTGAAAATTTTCTAAGTCCACAGAGACCAAAACCATCAAAATCTTGAAAAGTTGTTAGAGTGCCGATCCAGGCGTTTCAGCCCAGTCTGACCACATTTGAAAAACTTTTCAGTGAAAAATTTTCTAAGTCCTCACTGGGCTCGACACCGGGCCCGAGCCGGTCCTAGACAAAAGCCTCTCTGAAAAGTTGCCAGAGTGCCGATCCAGGCGTTTCAGCCCAGTGTGAGCACATTTGAAAAAATTTTTAGTCGAAAATTTTCTAAGTATCAGACCGGGGCGAAAACCCATCAAAATCATGAAAAGTGTCTAAAAGTGTGAAAAAGTGTTTAAAAACGCATTTCAGTCCATTTTGAGCATTTTCGGAAAAATGTATAAATGGGTGCTCATTTGACTTACGTGACGCGCGGTGAAAATTTTCTAAGTCCACAGAGACCAAAACCATCAAAATCTTGAAAAGTTGTTAGAGTGCCGATCCAGGCGTTTCAGCCCAGTCTGACCACATTTGAAAAAATTTTCAGTGAAAAATTTTCTAAGTCCTCACTGGGCTCGACACCGGGCCCGAGCCGGTCCTAGACAAAAGCCTCTCTGAAAAGTTGCCAGAGTGCCGATCCAGGCGTTTCAGCCCAGTGTGAGCACATTTGAAAAAATTTTTAGTCGAAAATTTTCTAAGTATCAGACCGGGGCGAAAACCCATCAAAATCATGAAAAGTGTCTAAAAGTGTGAAAAAGTGTTTAAAAACGCATTTCAGTCCATTTTGAGCATTTTCGGAAAAATGTATAAATGGGTGCTCATTTGACTTACGTGACGCGCGTTGAAGTACAATCGTATGCTTTAGCATTGGAAAAAATTTTTCTAAGTACAGTCGTATGCTTAAGCATTGGAAAAAATTTTTCTAAGTACAGTCGTATGCTTAAGCATTGGAAAAAATTTTTCTAAGTACAATCGTATCTTTTAACATTAGGAGGGCCAAAAATGCAATGCTATCTTATGGCAGAGGCAAAAATTGGTATGTTAAAAGAATCCAGCAAAATCACGTTTTTCATCCATGGAACCCTCAATTTTGTATGGATTTTCCTGATTCAAGGTGCGTTTTGTGCGTCAAAACAGGGCAAATCACCGGGAATTGACGAGGTTTGTACAAGTTTTGAGGGAAACTTGCAAACCAAAACGTAAAAAAAACGCAAGTGACATTCTTACCCCTTCTCCTATTATAGGGGAACAGACTCTACGGATCACTCATATGGAAGTTTCTGAGTGATCGAGTCAGGTGCTTAGCACTCTCAAGGAGAATCATTCTGGACGAGCGGCAACCAGATTAGAGTCGAGAGTGCCATGGATAGAGCCGATGGAGAGTAGCTGGGAAATCCTGCGAAATCTTGGGTCTTGAAGTGCTTAGGCTACGGTGTCAAGCCTAGGAAGCAGAAGCCGTGGATTGGAAGCTGGACGCCGGTGTGAGCCGGGAGTCGAAGCAGTTGGAGAGTCAAGAGTTGAATCATGGAGAGTAGCGTGGATCCCCCGACCCGTGAAATCTGGCAACTGGCTCAAGAAGGAGAGAAGGAAGAGGAAATGGGAAAGAAGGCTAGACGCTGGTGCGAGCCGGCAGTCGAAGCAGTTGGAGAGTCAAGAGTTGAATCATGGAGAGTAGCGTGGATCCCTCGACCCGTGAAATCTGGCAACTGGCTCAAGAAGGAGAGAAGGAAGAGGAAATTGGAAAGAAGGCTAGACGCTGGTGCGAGCCGGCAGTCGAAGCAAGTGGAGAGAGAAACGAGAGAGTCAAAGTTGTAAAACTTTAGAAGCGGTGAAAACTAGATAGTTGTCGAGGCGGAGCTCGCAACATTAAGACCTTAGCCCAGGACCGGACCGCTGGTGACCAGGCTAGGGCGAGCGTCGTGATCACGGTCACTAATAAAAAATGTTGTCACAGCAGCATCTCTTTAAACTGACCCCGGTTGGTTTACGAGATAAAGTGAATCTGATATGTTCCTTTGTAAGTTTTCCGAGCGATAAACAGGGCTGCTCTTACGAGAAGCTAATATTTTGTCAGAGAGTCGGAGGAGGAAAGCAGCAACTCTTGGAGTCTCTGCTGGGAGAAAGAACGGAAAAGCACTTTTCATTGACTTGAAAATGTGTGTAAAGATTGCTCTGGCGTGGAGTTAGTAGGGGTTCGCCCTGAAAATGCTCGCATAGAGAAAATATAAAAAGAATCATTGGCCAGAGAGTCATGATTAAGCTACCTGGTTGATCCTGCCAGTAGTCATATGCTTGTCTCAAAGATTAAGCCATGCATGTCTAAGTTCAAGCGCAAATAAAGTGAAACCGCGAATGGCTCATTACATCAGTTATGGTTCCTTAGATCGCACATACTACTTGGATAACTGTGGTAATTCTAGAGCTAATACATGCAATGAGCTCCGACCCTCGTGGAAGGAGCGCTTTTATTAGATCAAAGCCAATCGGATCTTCGGATTCGTTTTGTTGGTGACTCTGAATAACTTTGCTGATCGCATGGTCTCGTACCGGCGACGGATCTTTCAAGTGTCTGCCTTATCAACTTTCGATGGTAGGTTATGCGCCTACCATGGTTGTAACGGGTAACGGGGAATCAGGGTTCGATTCCGGAGAGGGAGCCTGAGAAACGGCTACCACATCCAAGGAAGGCAGCAGGCGCGCAAATTACCCACTCCCGGCACGGGGAGGTAGTGACGAAAAATAACGATACGGATCTCTTTATGAGGCTCCGTAATCGGAATGAGTACACTTTAAATCCTTTAACGAGGATCTATTGGAGGGCAAGTCTGGTGCCAGCAGCCGCGGTAATTCCAGCTCCAATAGCGTATATTAAAGTTGTTGCGGTTAAAAAGCTCGTAGTTGGATCTCGGTTTCGGGCGGATGGTTCAGATTCGTCTGTTACTGTCTGCCCGGACGATTTTGTTGGTTCGTTCGTGGTTCTCTTAACCGAGTGCCACGGGTGGCTAACACGTTTACTTTGAAAAAATTGGAGTGCTCAAAGCAGGCGCTACAGCCTGAACATTAGTGCATGGAATAATGGAATAGGATCTCGGTTCTATTTCGTTGGCTTTCGGAGTCGAGGTAATGATTAATAGGAACAGACGGGGGCATTCGTACTGCGACGTTAGAGGTGAAATTCTTGGATCGTCGCAAGACGAACTACTGCGAAAGCATTTGCCAAGAATGTTTTCATTAATCAAGAACGAAAGTTAGAGGTTCGAAGGCGATCAGATACCGCCCTAGTTCTAACCATAAACGATGCCGACCGGCGATCCGCCGTCGTTACTTGAATGACTCGGCGGGCAGCCTCCGGGAAACCAGAGTGTTTGGGTTCCGGGGGAAGTATGGTTGCAAAGCTGAAACTTAAAGGAATTGACGGAAGGGCACCACCAGGAGTGGAGCCTGCGGCTTAATTTGACTCAACACGGGAAATCTCACCAGGCCCGGACACCGGAAGGATTGACAGATTGAGAGCTCTTTCTTGATTCGGTGGGTGGTGGTGCATGGCCGTTCTTAGTTGGTGGAGCGATTTGTCTGGTTAATTCCGATAACGAACGAGACTCTGGCCTACTAACTAGACGTTGGATCATTTATGGTCTTTCGCAGCTTCTTAGAGGGACGGGCGGCGTATAGCCGCACGAGAATGAGCAATAACAGGTCTGTGATGCCCTTAGATGTTCTGGGCTGCACGCGCGCTACACTGAAGGAATCAGCGTGTGTACCCTGTCCGAAAGGACTGGGAAACCCGTTGAACCTCCTTCGTGATGGGGATTGGGGATTGAAATTATTCCCCATGAACGAGGAATTCCCAGTAGGCGCGAGTCATAAGCTTGCGTCGATTACGTCCCTGCCCTTTGTACACACCGCCCGTCGCTACTACCGATCGAGTGATTTAGTGAGGCCTTTGGACTGGTCTTCGTGATGGCCTTCGGGTCGTGGCGGAGTGCCGGAAAAATGGCCAAACTTGATCACTTAGAGGAAGTAAAAGTCGTAACAAGGTTTCCGTAGGTGAACCTGCGGAAGGATCATTACCGAAAAGTAAAAACCAAAAAGCTCATGAGCGAACAAGTTTAGGTGCGTGTAGTATGGATTCGCACTCTTGTCCTCATGTTGCACTCAAGCGACTCCTTCGGGACAGTCTTCGGGCTGTTTCTCGCAAGATAGTCGAGCGTAAGCCTTCTGTGGTCCTGCCTCTGCGGGGGCATTTCCCAGGAGCAGAGTAATATGAAAACATGATAAAACTAAAAGAAATTGAAAAAATGATAAAAGATTGAGAAAGACGAAAAGACAACCTCGAGTGGTGGATCACTCGGCTCGTGGGTCGATGAAGAACGCAGCTAACTGCGTGCAGACGTGTGAACTGCAGGACACATGAACACCGACGTTTTGAACGCATATGGCGGCCTGGAATAAATTCCAGGCCATGTCTGGCTGAGGGTCGGATATGAAATATAAATCAAAGTTGCTTTTGCAGGGAGAAATCCCCAGTAGAAGTACTAATCGCCAAGTTTGTCACGAGCTTGGTTAGTTGATGTAACGAGACTTGTGAAATGAACGACTCGTGCGGCAAGTACTGAAAATAAAAAATTCTTCTTGTTTGCAGAGAGTCGTGGAAAAGACGGGCTCGTACACTGTTTGGAATCGGCTGTGGAAGAGTCTCTAAGACTTGGAAACGAAGATTGCAAAACTTTATCATTGTTGCGACCTCAGAGCAGGCAAGATTACCCGCTAAATTTAAGCATATTAATAAGCGGAGGAAAAGAAACTAACAAGGATTTCCTTAGTAACGGCGAGCGAAAAGGAAAAAGTTCAGCGCTGAATCTGGCATCCCACGGGTGTCATGACATGTGGCGTTTGGGACGAAATATTGCCTGTACGTGATAGTTGTCTAAGTCCCTCTTGAACGGGGCCATTGCCCATGGAGGGTGCTAGGCCCGTATGACAATTTCGTAGTGCAGTGCATTTCGTCCGTAGAGTCGGGTTGCTTGGGAGTGCAGCCCAAATCAGGTGGTAAACTCCATCTAAGACTAAATATGACCACGAGACCGATAGCGAACAAGTACCGTGAGGGAAAGTTGAAAAGAACTTTGAAGAGAGAGTTCAATAGTACGTGAAACCTCTCGGGGGTAAGCGGGCAGAACTTGCAAGTATTGGTAGGAGATTCAGGCTTGGAGATGCTGATTGGGAGGGCATTTTTATGTTGAACTTCGGCGAGACTGAGGTGTCCTTTTAAATTTGGTGTCGACACGTCGCATTTCTCCTCACCAAATGGGTTACGTGCAACTAAAAGGGGATTTTAGGTGCTGGGTGTCTGCGAGCGCACTTTGTGTGTTTGAGCCCTGGTTTCCGAATTCTCTTGTGGTTGTTGAATTGTAACGAGCAGGCGTTTGTCGCGGTCAGTGCTTCTGGCGAGTAGGGTGCGTATGATATGTGGACGGGCAACCGTAGCATGTTGTATGCGCTGATTGTCGGTCGGAGGTATTTTGGCCCTGCTCAAGAATCGTAATCTAAGAACTGTGTGGTCTGCCTGTCCCGTCTTGAAACACGGACCAAGGAGTCTAACATGTACGCGAGTCATTGAGAAATGAAACTCAAAGGCAAAATGAAAGTGAAGATTCGTTTATACGGATTGAGGAGAGATCAAGTCATGGCTCAAGATTGTGAAAACTCTAATGAGTTGAATGTATGCGCATCTCCTGGACGTCTATACCTTCGAAGGTGGGGCGTACCTAGAGCGTACACGTTGGGACCCGAAAGATGGTGAACTATGCCTGGTCAGAACGAAGCCAGGGGAAACCCTGGTGTAGGTTCGTAGCGATTCTGACGTGCAAATCGATCGTCGGAACTGGGTATAGGGGCGAAAGACTAATCGAACCATCTAGTAGCTGGTTCCTTCCGAAGTTTCCCTCAGGATAGCTGGCGCTTAAACCAGTCTCATCCGGTAAAGCGAATGATTAGAGGCCTTGGGGCCGAAACGACCTCAACCTATTCTCAAACTTTAAATGGGTGAGAAGTCAGGCTTGCTTGATCGAAGCTCTGACATTATTTGGATGGTGAGTGCCAAGTGGGCCACTCTTGGTAAGCAGGACTGGCGCTGTGGGATGAACCAAACGTCGGGTTAAGGCGCCCGAATCGACGCTCATGAGATCCCATAAAAGGCGTTGGTTGCTTAAGACAGCAGGACGGTGGCCATGGAAGTCGGAATCCGCTAAGGAGTGTGTAACAACTCACCTGCCGAAGCAACTAGCCCTGAAAATGGATGGCGCTGAAGCGTCGTGCCCATACCCGACCGTTGAGTCACAGTGGTTTTTTCGGAAATCCGCGAGGACTCAACGAGTAGGAAGGTCGTGACGGTGTGCGTTGAAGGGTCTGGGCGTGGGCCTACCTGGAGCCGCCGTCAGTGCAGATCTTGGTGGTAGTAGCAAATACTTTGGAGAGGCCCCGAAGGACCGATGTGGAGAAGGGTTTCGTGTGAACAGCCGTTGAACACGAGTCAGTCGATCCTAAGCCCGACGAGAAGTCGGTATCACTGTAAGGGAGTTGTCAAAAACATAGATCCCTACAGATTTGTAAGGCGAAAGGGAATC
>CAJQTT010000037.1:80000-87500 GCA_906901655.1 Sminthurides aquaticus | reverse complement strand
AAAAACGCATTTCAGTCCATTTTGAGCATTTTCGGAAAAATGTATAAATGGGTGCTCATTTGACTTACGTGACGCGCGGTGAAAATTTTCTAAGTCCACAGAGACCAAAACCATCAAAATCTTGAAAAGTTGTTAGAGTGCCGATCCAGGCGTTTCAGCCCAGTCTGACCACATTTGAAAAACTTTTCAGTGAAAAATTTTCTAAGTCCTCACTGGGCTCGACACCGGGCCCGAGCCGGTCCTAGACAAAAGCCTCTCTGAAAAGTTGCCAGAGTGCCGATCCAGGCGTTTCAGCCCAGTGTGAGCACATTTGAAAAAATTTTTAGTCGAAAATTTTCTAAGTATCAGACCGGGGCGAAAACCCATCAAAATCATGAAAAGTGTCTAAAAGTGTGAAAAAGTGTTTAAAAACGCATTTCAGTCCATTTTGAGCATTTTCGGAAAAATGTATAAATGGGTGCTCATTTGACTTACGTGACGCGCGGTGAAAATTTTCTAAGTCCACAGAGACCAAAACCATCAAAATCATGAAAAGTTGTTAGAGTGCCGATCCAGGCGTTTCAGCCCAGTCTGACCACATTTGAAAAAATTTTCAGTGAAAAATTTTCTAAGTCCTCAATGGGCTCGACACCGGGCCCGAGCCGGTCCTAGACAAAAGCCTCTCTGAAAAGTTGCCAGAGTGCCGATCCAGGCGTTTCAGCCCAGTGTGAGCACATTTGAAAAAATTTTTAGTCGAAAATTTTCTAAGTCCACAGAGACCAAAACCATCAAAATCTTGAAAAGTTGTTAGAGTGCCGATCCAGGCGTTTCAGCCCAGTCTGACCACATTTGAAAAACTTTTCAGTGAAAAATTTTCTAAGTCCTCACTGGGCTCGACACCGGGCCCGAGCCGGTCCTAGACAAAAGCCTCTCTGAAAAGTTGCCAGAGTGCCGATCCAGGCGTTTCAGCCCAGTCTGAGCACATTTGAAAAAAATTTCAGTGAAAAATTTTCTAAGTCCTCACTGGGCTCGACACCGGGCCCGGCCCGGTCCTAGATAAATGACTCTCTGAAAAGTTGCAAACTGCGGTTCCTGGCGTTTCAGCCCAGTATGGCCAACTCGGAAAACATTTTTGGTGAAACTTTTTCTAAGTATCAGACCGGGGCCAAAACGCATGAAAATTCTGAAAAGTGCCAAAAACGCGTATTTAAGCATTTCAGCCCAGTCCAAGCAACTTTAAAAAAAATTCATGAAAAATTTTTTCTAAGTCCACAGAGACCAAAACCATCAAAATCTTGAAAAGTTGTTAGAGTGCCGATCCAGGCGTTTCAGCCCAGTCTGAGCACATTTGAAAAAAATTTCAGTGAAAAATTTTCTAAGTCCTCACTGGGCTCGACACCGGGCCCGGCCCGGTCCTAGATAAATGACTCTCTGAAAAGTTGCAAACTGCGGTTCCTGGCGTTTCAGCCCAGTATGGCCAACTCGGAAAACATTTTTGGTGAAACTTTTTCTAAGTATCAGACCGGGGCCAAAACGCATGAAAATTCTGAAAAGTGCCAAAAACGCGTATTTAAGCATTTCAGCCCAGTCCAAGCAACTTTAAAAAAAATTCATGAAAAATTTTTTCTAAGTCCACAGAGACCAAAATCATCAAAATCATGAAAAGTTGTTAGAGTGCCGATCCAGGCGTTTCAGCCCAGTCTGACCACATTTGAAAAAATTTTCAGTGAAAAATTTTCTAAGTCCTCACTGGGCTCGACACCGGGCCCGAGCCGGTCCTAGACAAAAGCCTCTCTGAAAAGTTGCCAGAGTGCCGATCCAGGCGTTTCAGCCCAGTGTGAGCACATTTGAAAAAATTTTTAGTCGAAAATTTTCTAAGTATCAGACCGGGGCGAAAACCCATCAAAATCATGAAAAGTGTCTAAAAGTGTGAAAAAGTGTTTAAAAACGCATTTCAGTCCATTTTGAGCATTTTCGGAAAAATGTATAAATGGGTGCTCATTTGACTTACGTGATGCGCGGTGAAAATTTTCTAAGTCCTCAGAGACCAAAACCATCAAAATCATGAAAAGTTGTTAGAGTGCCGATCCAGGCGTTTCAGCCCAGTCTGACCACATTTGAAAAAATTTTCAGTGAAAAATTTTCTAAGTCCTCACTGGGCTCGACACCGGGCCCGAGCCGGTCCTAGACAAAAGCCTCTCTGAAAAGTTGCCAGAGTGCCGATCCAGGCGTTTCAGCCCAGTGTGAGCACATTTGAAAAAATTTTTAGTCGAAAATTTTCTAAGTATCAGACCGGGGCGAAAACCCATCAAAATCATGAAAAGTGTCTAAAAGTGTGAAAAAGTGTTTAAAAACGCATTTCAGTCCATTTTGAGCATTTTCGGAAAAATGTATAAATGGGTGCTCATTTGACTTACGTGACGCGCGGTGAAAATTTTCTAAGTCCACAGAGACCAAAACCATCAAAATCTTGAAAAGTTGTTAGAGTGCCGATCCAGGCGTTTCAGCCCAGTCTGACCACATTTGAAAAACTTTTCAGTGAAAAATTTTCTAAGTCCTCACTGGGCTCGACACCGGGCCCGAGCCGGTCCTAGACAAAAGCCTCTCTGAAAAGTTGCCAGAGTGCCGATCCAGGCGTTTCAGCCCAGTGTGAGCACATTTGAAAAAATTTTTAGTCGAAAATTTTCTAAGTATCAGACCGGGGCGAAAACCCATCAAAATCATGAAAAGTGTCTAAAAGTGTGAAAAAGTGTTTAAAAACGCATTTCAGTCCATTTTGAGCATTTTCGGAAAAATGTATAAATGGGTGCTCATTTGACTTACGTGACGCGCGGTGAAAATTTTCTAAGTCCACAGAGACCAAAACCATCAAAATCATGAAAAGTTGTTAGAGTGCCGATCCAGGCGTTTCAGCCCAGTCTGACCACATTTGAAAAACTTTTCAGTGAAAAATTTTCTAAGTCCTCACTGGGCTCGACACCGGGCCCGAGCCGGTCCTAGACAAAAGCCTCTCTGAAAAGTTGCCAGAGTGCCGATCCAGGCGTTTCAGCCCAGTGTGAGCACATTTGAAAAAATTTTTAGTCGAAAATTTTCTAAGTATCAGACCGGGGCGAAAACCCATCAAAATCATGAAAAGTGTCTAAAAGTGTGAAAAAGTGTTTAAAAACGCATTTCAGTCCATTTTGAGCATTTTCGGAAAAATGTATAAATGGGTGCTCATTTGACTTACGTGACGCGCGTTGAAGTACAATCGTATGCTTTAGCATTGGAAAAAATTTTTCTAAGTACAGTCGTATGCTTAAGCATTGGAAAAAATTTTTCTAAGTACAGTCGTATGCTTAAGCATTGGAAAAAATTTTTCTAAGTACAATCGTATCTTTTAACATTAGGAGGGCCAAAAATGCAATGCTATCTTATGGCAGAGGCAAAAATTGGTATGTTAAAAGAATCCAGCAAAATCACGTTTTTCATCCATGGAACCCTCAATTTTGTATGGATTTTCCTGATTCAAGGTGCGTTTTGTGCGTCAAAACAGGGCAAATCACCGGGAATTGACGAGGTTTGTACAAGTTTTGAGGGAAACTTGCAAACCAAAACGTAAAAAAAACGCAAGTGACATTCTTACCCCTTCTCCTATTATAGGGGAACAGACTCTACGGATCACTCATATGGAAGTTTCTGAGTGATCGAGTCAGGTGCTTAGCACTCTCAAGGAGAATCATTCTGGACGAGCGGCAACCAGATTAGAGTCGAGAGTGCCATGGATAGAGCCGATGGAGAGTAGCTGGGAAATCCTGCGAAATCTTGGGTCTTGAAGTGCTTAGGCTACGGTGTCAAGCCTAGGAAGCAGAAGCCGTGGATTGGAAGCTGGACGCCGGTGTGAGCCGGGAGTCGAAGCAGTTGGAGAGTCAAGAGTTGAATCATGGAGAGTAGCGTGGATCCCCCGACCCGTGAAATCTGGCAACTGGCTCAAGAAGGAGAGAAGGAAGAGGAAATGGGAAAGAAGGCTAGACGCTGGTGCGAGCCGGCAGTCGAAGCAGTTGGAGAGTCAAGAGTTGAATCATGGAGAGTAGCGTGGATCCCTCGACCCGTGAAATCTGGCAACTGGCTCAAGAAGGAGAGAAGGAAGAGGAAATTGGAAAGAAGGCTAGACGCTGGTGCGAGCCGGCAGTCGAAGCAAGTGGAGAGAGAAACGAGAGAGTCAAAGTTGTAAAACTTTAGAAGCGGTGAAAACTAGATAGTTGTCGAGGCGGAGCTCGCAACATTAAGACCTTAGCCCAGGACCGGACCGCTGGTGACCAGGCTAGGGCGAGCGTCGTGATCACGGTCACTAATAAAAAATGTTGTCACAGCAGCATCTCTTTAAACTGACCCCGGTTGGTTTACGAGATAAAGTGAATCTGATATGTTCCTTTGTAAGTTTTCCGAGCGATAAACAGGGCTGCTCTTACGAGAAGCTAATATTTTGTCAGAGAGTCGGAGGAGGAAAGCAGCAACTCTTGGAGTCTCTGCTGGGAGAAAGAACGGAAAAGCACTTTTCATTGACTTGAAAATGTGTGTAAAGATTGCTCTGGCGTGGAGTTAGTAGGGGTTCGCCCTGAAAATGCTCGCATAGAGAAAATATAAAAAGAATCATTGGCCAGAGAGTCATGATTAAGCTACCTGGTTGATCCTGCCAGTAGTCATATGCTTGTCTCAAAGATTAAGCCATGCATGTCTAAGTTCAAGCGCAAATAAAGTGAAACCGCGAATGGCTCATTACATCAGTTATGGTTCCTTAGATCGCACATACTACTTGGATAACTGTGGTAATTCTAGAGCTAATACATGCAATGAGCTCCGACCCTCGTGGAAGGAGCGCTTTTATTAGATCAAAGCCAATCGGATCTTCGGATTCGTTTTGTTGGTGACTCTGAATAACTTTGCTGATCGCATGGTCTCGTACCGGCGACGGATCTTTCAAGTGTCTGCCTTATCAACTTTCGATGGTAGGTTATGCGCCTACCATGGTTGTAACGGGTAACGGGGAATCAGGGTTCGATTCCGGAGAGGGAGCCTGAGAAACGGCTACCACATCCAAGGAAGGCAGCAGGCGCGCAAATTACCCACTCCCGGCACGGGGAGGTAGTGACGAAAAATAACGATACGGATCTCTTTATGAGGCTCCGTAATCGGAATGAGTACACTTTAAATCCTTTAACGAGGATCTATTGGAGGGCAAGTCTGGTGCCAGCAGCCGCGGTAATTCCAGCTCCAATAGCGTATATTAAAGTTGTTGCGGTTAAAAAGCTCGTAGTTGGATCTCGGTTTCGGGCGGATGGTTCAGATTCGTCTGTTACTGTCTGCCCGGACGATTTTGTTGGTTCGTTCGTGGTTCTCTTAACCGAGTGCCACGGGTGGCTAACACGTTTACTTTGAAAAAATTGGAGTGCTCAAAGCAGGCGCTACAGCCTGAACATTAGTGCATGGAATAATGGAATAGGATCTCGGTTCTATTTCGTTGGCTTTCGGAGTCGAGGTAATGATTAATAGGAACAGACGGGGGCATTCGTACTGCGACGTTAGAGGTGAAATTCTTGGATCGTCGCAAGACGAACTACTGCGAAAGCATTTGCCAAGAATGTTTTCATTAATCAAGAACGAAAGTTAGAGGTTCGAAGGCGATCAGATACCGCCCTAGTTCTAACCATAAACGATGCCGACCGGCGATCCGCCGTCGTTACTTGAATGACTCGGCGGGCAGCCTCCGGGAAACCAGAGTGTTTGGGTTCCGGGGGAAGTATGGTTGCAAAGCTGAAACTTAAAGGAATTGACGGAAGGGCACCACCAGGAGTGGAGCCTGCGGCTTAATTTGACTCAACACGGGAAATCTCACCAGGCCCGGACACCGGAAGGATTGACAGATTGAGAGCTCTTTCTTGATTCGGTGGGTGGTGGTGCATGGCCGTTCTTAGTTGGTGGAGCGATTTGTCTGGTTAATTCCGATAACGAACGAGACTCTGGCCTACTAACTAGACGTTGGATCATTTATGGTCTTTCGCAGCTTCTTAGAGGGACGGGCGGCGTATAGCCGCACGAGAATGAGCAATAACAGGTCTGTGATGCCCTTAGATGTTCTGGGCTGCACGCGCGCTACACTGAAGGAATCAGCGTGTGTACCCTGTCCGAAAGGACTGGGAAACCCGTTGAACCTCCTTCGTGATGGGGATTGGGGATTGAAATTATTCCCCATGAACGAGGAATTCCCAGTAGGCGCGAGTCATAAGCTTGCGTCGATTACGTCCCTGCCCTTTGTACACACCGCCCGTCGCTACTACCGATCGAGTGATTTAGTGAGGCCTTTGGACTGGTCTTCGTGATGGCCTTCGGGTCGTGGCGGAGTGCCGGAAAAATGGCCAAACTTGATCACTTAGAGGAAGTAAAAGTCGTAACAAGGTTTCCGTAGGTGAACCTGCGGAAGGATCATTACCGAAAAGTAAAAACCAAAAAGCTCATGAGCGAACAAGTTTAGGTGCGTGTAGTATGGATTCGCACTCTTGTCCTCATGTTGCACTCAAGCGACTCCTTCGGGACAGTCTTCGGGCTGTTTCTCGCAAGATAGTCGAGCGTAAGCCTTCTGTGGTCCTGCCTCTGCGGGGGCATTTCCCAGGAGCAGAGTAATATGAAAACATGATAAAACTAAAAGAAATTGAAAAAATGATAAAAGATTGAGAAAGACGAAAAGACAACCTCGAGTGGTGGATCACTCGGCTCGTGGGTCGATGAAGAACGCAGCTAACTGCGTGCAGACGTGTGAACTGCAGGACACATGAACACCGACGTTTTGAACGCATATGGCGGCCTGGAATAAATTCCAGGCCATGTCTGGCTGAGGGTCGGATATGAAATATAAATCAAAGTTGCTTTTGCAGGGAGAAATCCCCAGTAGAAGTACTAATCGCCAAGTTTGTCACGAGCTTGGTTAGTTGATGTAACGAGACTTGTGAAATGAACGACTCGTGCGGCAAGTACTGAAAATAAAAAATTCTTCTTGTTTGCAGAGAGTCGTGGAAAAGACGGGCTCGTACACTGTTTGGAATCGGCTGTGGAAGAGTCTCTAAGACTTGGAAACGAAGATTGCAAAACTTTATCATTGTTGCGACCTCAGAGCAGGCAAGATTACCCGCTAAATTTAAGCATATTAATAAGCGGAGGAAAAGAAACTAACAAGGATTTCCTTAGTAACGGCGAGCGAAAAGGAAAAAGTTCAGCGCTGAATCTGGCATCCCACGGGTGTCATGACATGTGGCGTTTGGGACGAAATATTGCCTGTACGTGATAGTTGTCTAAGTCCCTCTTGAACGGGGCCATTGCCCATGGAGGGTGCTAGGCCCGTATGACAATTTCGTAGTGCAGTGCATTTCGTCCGTAGAGTCGGGTTGCTTGGGAGTGCAGCCCAAATCAGGTGGTAAACTCCATCTAAGACTAAATATGACCACGAGACCGATAGCGAACAAGTACCGTGAGGGAAAGTTGAAAAGA
>CAJQTT010000037.1:52500-75000 GCA_906901655.1 Sminthurides aquaticus | reverse complement strand
CATTTGAAAAACTTTTCAGTGAAAAATTTTCTAAGTCCTCACTGGGCTCGACACCGGGCCCGAGCCGGTCCTAGACAAAAGCCTCTCTGAAAAGTTGCCAGAGTGCCGATCCAGGCGTTTCAGCCCAGTCTGAGCACATTTGAAAAAATTTTTAGTCGAAAATTTTCTAAGTCCACAGAGACCAAAACCATCAAAATCTTGAAAAGTTGTTAGAGTGCCGATCCAGGCGTTTCAGCCCAGTCTGACCACATTTGAAAAACTTTTCAGTGAAAAATTTTCTAAGTCCTCACTGGGCTCGACACCGGGCCCGAGCCGGTCCTAGACAAAAGCCTCTCTGAAAAGTTGCCAGAGTGCCGATCCAGGCGTTTCAGCCCAGTCTGAGCACATTTGAAAAAATTTTTAGTCGAAAATTTTCTAAGTCCACAGAGACCAAAACCATCAAAATCTTGAAAAGTTGTTAGAGTGCCGATCCAGGCGTTTCAGCCCAGTCTGACCACATTTGAAAAACTTTTCAGTGAAAAATTTTCTAAGTCCTCACTGGGCTCGACACCGGGCCCGAGCCGGTCCTAGACAAAAGCCTCTCTGAAAAGTTGCCAGAGTGCCGATCCAGGCGTTTCAGCCCAGTCTGAGCACATTTGAAAAAAATTTCAGTGAAAAATTTTCTAAGTCCTCACTGGGCTCGACACCGGGCCCGGCCCGGTCCTAGATAAATGACTCTCTGAAAAGTTGCAAACTGCGGTTCCTGGCGTTTCAGCCCAGTATGGCCAACTCGGAAAACATTTTTGGTGAAACTTTTTCTAAGTATCAGACCGGGGCCAAAACGCATGAAAATTCTGAAAAGTGCCAAAAACGCGTATTTAAGCATTTCAGCCCAGTCCAAGCAACTTTAAAAAAAAATCATGAAAAATTTTTTCTAAGTCCACAGAGACCAAAATCATCAAAATCATGAAAAGTTGTTAGAGTGCCGATCCAGGCGTTTCAGCCCAGTCTGACCACATTTGAAAAACTTTTCAGTGAAAAATTTTCTAAGTCCTCACTGGGCTCGACACCGGGCCCGAGCCGGTCCTAGACAAAAGCCTCTCTGAAAAGTTGCCAGAGTGCCGATCCAGGCGTTTCAGCCCAGTGTGAGCACATTTGAAAAAATTTTTAGTCGAAAATTTTCTAAGTATCAGACCGGGGCGAAAACCCATCAAAATCATGAAAAGTGTCTAAAAGTGTGAAAAAGTGTTTAAAAACGCATTTCAGTCCATTTTGAGCATTTTCGGAAAAATGTATAAATGGGTGCTCATTTGACTTACGTGACGCGCGGTGAAAATTTTCTAAGTCCACAGAGACCAAAACCATCAAAATCATGAAAAGTTGTTAGAGTGCCGATCCAGGCGTTTCAGCCCAGTCTGACCACATTTGAAAAAATTTTCAGTGAAAAATTTTCTAAGTCCTCAATGGGCTCGACACCGGGCCCGAGCCGGTCCTAGACAAAAGCCTCTCTGAAAAGTTGCCAGAGTGCCGATCCAGGCGTTTCAGCCCAGTGTGAGCACATTTGAAAAAATTTTTAGTCGAAAATTTTCTAAGTCCACAGAGACCAAAACCATCAAAATCTTGAAAAGTTGTTAGAGTGCCGATCCAGGCGTTTCAGCCCAGTCTGACCACATTTGAAAAACTTTTCAGTGAAAAATTTTCTAAGTCCTCACTGGGCTCGACACCGGGCCCGAGCCGGTCCTAGACAAAAGCCTCTCTGAAAAGTTGCCAGAGTGCCGATCCAGGCGTTTCAGCCCAGTCTGAGCACATTTGAAAAAATTTTTAGTCGAAAATTTTCTAAGTCCACAGAGACCAAAACCATCAAAATCTTGAAAAGTTGTTAGAGTGCCGATCCAGGCGTTTCAGCCCAGTCTGACCACATTTGAAAAACTTTTCAGTGAAAAATTTTCTAAGTCCTCACTGGGCTCGACACCGGGCCCGAGCCGGTCCTAGACAAAAGCCTCTCTGAAAAGTTGCCAGAGTGCCGATCCAGGCGTTTCAGCCCAGTCTGAGCACATTTGAAAAAATTTTTAGTCGAAAATTTTCTAAGTCCACAGAGACCAAAACCATCAAAATCTTGAAAAGTTGTTAGAGTGCCGATCCAGGCGTTTCAGCCCAGTCTGACCACATTTGAAAAACTTTTCAGTGAAAAATTTTCTAAGTCCTCACTGGGCTCGACACCGGGCCCGAGCCGGTCCTAGACAAAAGCCTCTCTGAAAAGTTGCCAGAGTGCCGATCCAGGCGTTTCAGCCCAGTCTGAGCACATTTGAAAAAAATTTCAGTGAAAAATTTTCTAAGTCCTCACTGGGCTCGACACCGGGCCCGGCCCGGTCCTAGATAAATGACTCTCTGAAAAGTTGCAAACTGCGGTTCCTGGCGTTTCAGCCCAGTATGGCCAACTCGGAAAACATTTTTGGTGAAACTTTTTCTAAGTATCAGACCGGGGCCAAAACGCATGAAAATTCTGAAAAGTGCCAAAAACGCGTATTTAAGCATTTCAGCCCAGTCCAAGCAACTTTAAAAAAAAATCATGAAAAATTTTTTCTAAGTCCACAGAGACCAAAATCATCAAAATCATGAAAAGTTGTTAGAGTGCCGATCCAGGCGTTTCAGCCCAGTCTGACCACATTTGAAAAACTTTTCAGTGAAAAATTTTCTAAGTCCTCACTGGGCTCGACACCGGGCCCGAGCCGGTCCTAGACAAAAGCCTCTCTGAAAAGTTGCCAGAGTGCCGATCCAGGCGTTTCAGCCCAGTGTGAGCACATTTGAAAAAATTTTTAGTCGAAAATTTTCTAAGTATCAGACCGGGGCGAAAACCCATCAAAATCATGAAAAGTGTCTAAAAGTGTGAAAAAGTGTTTAAAAACGCATTTCAGTCCATTTTGAGCATTTTCGGAAAAATGTATAAATGGGCGCTCATCTGACTTACGTGACGCGGGGGGGAGGAAAGGGGAAAAAGACAGGGTCTTGCCCATCCCGCCGGGCCGGCGGGATGGGCAAGACCCTGTCTTTTTCCCCTTTCCTCCGTCTCCTCTCCCGGGCCCCGCTCCGCATTGGCGTGACCTTTTTCTTATTTAAATTTTTTCATAACTGGGACTTCCGCGTTCGTCCCAATAAGGACACGACCATGCAGAGACTGGGGATGCAGGCGTTTCAGCCCAGTCAAGTCAACTCGGAAAAAAGTTTTGGTAAAAATTTTCTAAGTATCAGACCGGGACCAACACCATCAAATTCATGAAAAGTTGCCAGAGTGCCGATCCAGGCGTTTCAACCCAGTCTGACAACATTTGACAAAAAATTCAGGGACAAATTTTCAAAATCCTCACTGGGCTCGACACCGGGCCCGGCCCGGTCCTAGATAAATGACTCTCTGAAAAGTTGCAAACTGCGGTTCCTGGCGTTTCAGCCCAGTATGGCCAACTCGGAAAACATTTTTGGTGAAACTTTTTCTAAGTATCAGACCGGGGCCAAAACGCATGAAAATTCTAAAAAGTGCCAAAAACGCGTATTTAAGCATTTCAGCCCAGTCCAAGCAACTTTAAAAAAAATTCATGAAATTTTTTTTCTAAGTCCACAGGGACCAAAATCATCAAAATCATGAAAAGTTGCCAGAGTGCCGATCCAGGCGTTTCAGCCCAGTGTGAGCACATTTGAAAAAATTTTTAGTCGAAAATTTTCTAAGTATCAGACCGGGGCGAAAACCCATCAAAATCATGAAAAGTGTCTAAAAGTGTGAAAAAGTGTTTAAAAACGCATTTCAGTCCATTTTGAGCATTTTCGGAAAAATGTATAAATGGGTGCTCATTTGACTTACGTGACGCGCGGTGAAAATTTTCTAAGTCCACAGAGACCAAAACCATCAAAATCATGAAAAGTTGTTAGAGTGCCGATCCAGGCGTTTCAGCCCAGTCTGACCACATTTGAAAAAATTTTCAGTGAAAAATTTTCTAAGTCCTCAATGGGCTCGACACCGGGCCCGAGCCGGTCCTAGACAAAAGCCTCTCTGAAAAGTTGCCAGAGTGCCGATCCAGGCGTTTCAGCCCAGTGTGAGCACATTTGAAAAAATTTTTAGTCGAAAATTTTCTAAGTCCACAGAGACCAAAACCATCAAAATCTTGAAAAGTTGTTAGAGTGCCGATCCAGGCGTTTCAGCCCAGTCTGACCACATTTGAAAAACTTTTCAGTGAAAAATTTTCTAAGTCCTCACTGGGCTCGACACCGGGCCCGAGCCGGTCCTAGACAAAAGCCTCTCTGAAAAGTTGCCAGAGTGCCGATCCAGGCGTTTCAGCCCAGTCTGAGCACATTTGAAAAAATTTTTAGTCGAAAATTTTCTAAGTCCACAGAGACCAAAACCATCAAAATCTTGAAAAGTTGTTAGAGTGCCGATCCAGGCGTTTCAGCCCAGTCTGACCACATTTGAAAAACTTTTCAGTGAAAAATTTTCTAAGTCCTCACTGGGCTCGACACCGGGCCCGAGCCGGTCCTAGACAAAAGCCTCTCTGAAAAGTTGCCAGAGTGCCGATCCAGGCGTTTCAGCCCAGTCTGAGCACATTTGAAAAAATTTTTAGTCGAAAATTTTCTAAGTCCACAGAGACCAAAACCATCAAAATCTTGAAAAGTTGTTAGAGTGCCGATCCAGGCGTTTCAGCCCAGTCTGACCACATTTGAAAAACTTTTCAGTGAAAAATTTTCTAAGTCCTCACTGGGCTCGACACCGGGCCCGAGCCGGTCCTAGACAAAAGCCTCTCTGAAAAGTTGCCAGAGTGCCGATCCAGGCGTTTCAGCCCAGTCTGAGCACATTTGAAAAAAATTTCAGTGAAAAATTTTCTAAGTCCTCACTGGGCTCGACACCGGGCCCGGCCCGGTCCTAGATAAATGACTCTCTGAAAAGTTGCAAACTGCGGTTCCTGGCGTTTCAGCCCAGTATGGCCAACTCGGAAAACATTTTTGGTGAAACTTTTTCTAAGTATCAGACCGGGGCCAAAACGCATGAAAATTCTGAAAAGTGCCAAAAACGCGTATTTAAGCATTTCAGCCCAGTCCAAGCAACTTTAAAAAAAAATCATGAAAAATTTTTTCTAAGTCCACAGAGACCAAAATCATCAAAATCATGAAAAGTTGTTAGAGTGCCGATCCAGGCGTTTCAGCCCAGTCTGACCACATTTGAAAAACTTTTCAGTGAAAAATTTTCTAAGTCCTCACTGGGCTCGACACCGGGCCCGAGCCGGTCCTAGACAAAAGCCTCTCTGAAAAGTTGCCAGAGTGCCGATCCAGGCGTTTCAGCCCAGTGTGAGCACATTTGAAAAAATTTTTAGTCGAAAATTTTCTAAGTATCAGACCGGGGCGAAAACCCATCAAAATCATGAAAAGTGTCTAAAAGTGTGAAAAAGTGTTTAAAAACGCATTTCAGTCCATTTTGAGCATTTTCGGAAAAATGTATAAATGGGTGCTCATTTGACTTACGTGACGCGCGGTGAAAATTTTCTAAGTCCACAGAGACCAAAACCATCAAAATCATGAAAAGTTGTTAGAGTGCCGATCCAGGCGTTTCAGCCCAGTCTGACCACATTTGAAAAAATTTTCAGTGAAAAATTTTCTAAGTCCTCAATGGGCTCGACACCGGGCCCGAGCCGGTCCTAGACAAAAGCCTCTCTGAAAAGTTGCCAGAGTGCCGATCCAGGCGTTTCAGCCCAGTGTGAGCACATTTGAAAAAATTTTTAGTCGAAAATTTTCTAAGTCCACAGAGACCAAAACCATCAAAATCTTGAAAAGTTGTTAGAGTGCCGATCCAGGCGTTTCAGCCCAGTCTGACCACATTTGAAAAACTTTTCAGTGAAAAATTTTCTAAGTCCTCACTGGGCTCGACACCGGGCCCGAGCCGGTCCTAGACAAAAGCCTCTCTGAAAAGTTGCCAGAGTGCCGATCCAGGCGTTTCAGCCCAGTCTGAGCACATTTGAAAAAATTTTTAGTCGAAAATTTTCTAAGTCCACAGAGACCAAAACCATCAAAATCTTGAAAAGTTGTTAGAGTGCCGATCCAGGCGTTTCAGCCCAGTCTGACCACATTTGAAAAACTTTTCAGTGAAAAATTTTCTAAGTCCTCACTGGGCTCGACACCGGGCCCGAGCCGGTCCTAGACAAAAGCCTCTCTGAAAAGTTGCCAGAGTGCCGATCCAGGCGTTTCAGCCCAGTCTGAGCACATTTGAAAAAATTTTTAGTCGAAAATTTTCTAAGTCCACAGAGACCAAAACCATCAAAATCTTGAAAAGTTGTTAGAGTGCCGATCCAGGCGTTTCAGCCCAGTCTGACCACATTTGAAAAACTTTTCAGTGAAAAATTTTCTAAGTCCTCACTGGGCTCGACACCGGGCCCGAGCCGGTCCTAGACAAAAGCCTCTCTGAAAAGTTGCCAGAGTGCCGATCCAGGCGTTTCAGCCCAGTCTGAGCACATTTGAAAAAAATTTCAGTGAAAAATTTTCTAAGTCCTCACTGGGCTCGACACCGGGCCCGGCCCGGTCCTAGATAAATGACTCTCTGAAAAGTTGCAAACTGCGGTTCCTGGCGTTTCAGCCCAGTATGGCCAACTCGGAAAACATTTTTGGTGAAACTTTTTCTAAGTATCAGACCGGGGCCAAAACGCATGAAAATTCTGAAAAGTGCCAAAAACGCGTATTTAAGCATTTCAGCCCAGTCCAAGCAACTTTAAAAAAAAATCATGAAAAATTTTTTCTAAGTCCACAGAGACCAAAATCATCAAAATCATGAAAAGTTGTTAGAGTGCCGATCCAGGCGTTTCAGCCCAGTCTGACCACATTTGAAAAACTTTTCAGTGAAAAATTTTCTAAGTCCTCACTGGGCTCGACACCGGGCCCGAGCCGGTCCTAGACAAAAGCCTCTCTGAAAAGTTGCCAGAGTGCCGATCCAGGCGTTTCAGCCCAGTGTGAGCACATTTGAAAAAATTTTTAGTCGAAAATTTTCTAAGTATCAGACCGGGGCGAAAACCCATCAAAATCATGAAAAGTGTCTAAAAGTGTGAAAAAGTGTTTAAAAACGCATTTCAGTCCATTTTGAGCATTTTCGGAAAAATGTATAAATGGGTGCTCATTTGACTTACGTGACGCGCGGTGAAAATTTTCTAAGTCCACAGAGACCAAAACCATCAAAATCATGAAAAGTTGTTAGAGTGCCGATCCAGGCGTTTCAGCCCAGTCTGACCACATTTGAAAAAATTTTCAGTGAAAAATTTTCTAAGTCCTCACTGGGCTCGACACCGGGCCCGAGCCGGTCCTAGACAAAAGCCTCTCTGAAAAGTTGCCAGAGTGCCGATCCAGGCGTTTCAGCCCAGTGTGAGCACATTTGAAAAAATTTTTAGTCGAAAATTTTCTAAGTATCAGACCGGGGCGAAAACCCATCAAAATCATGAAAAGTGTCTAAAAGTGTGAAAAAGTGTTTAAAAACGCATTTCAGTCCATTTTGAGCATTTTCGGAAAAATGTATAAATGGGTGCTCATTTGACTTACGTGACGCGCGGTGAAAATTTTCTAAGTCCACAGAGACCAAAACCATCAAAATCATGAAAAGTTGTTAGAGTGCCGATCCAGGCGTTTCAGCCCAGTCTGACCACATTTGAAAAACTTTTCAGTGAAAAATTTTCTAAGTCCTCACTGGGCTCGACACCGGGCCCGAGCCGGTCCTAGACAAAAGCCTCTCTGAAAAGTTGCCAGAGTGCCGATCCAGGCGTTTCAGCCCAGTGTGAGCACATTTGAAAAAATTTTTAGTCGAAAATTTTCTAAGTATCAGACCGGGGCGAAAACCCATCAAAATCATGAAAAGTGTCTAAAAGTGTGAAAAAGTGTTTAAAAACGCATTTCAGTCCATTTTGAGCATTTTCGGAAAAATGTATAAATGGGTGCTCATTTGACTTACGTGACGCGCGGTGAAAATTTTCTAAGTCCACAGAGACCAAAACCATCAAAATCATGAAAAGTTGTTAGAGTGCCGATCCAGGCGTTTCAGCCCAGTCTGACCACATTTGAAAAAATTTTCAGTGAAAAATTTTCTAAGTCCTCACTGGGCTCGACACCGGGCCCGAGCCGGTCCTAGACAAAAGCCTCTCTGAAAAGTTGCCAGAGTGCCGATCCAGGCGTTTCAGCCCAGTGTGAGCACATTTGAAAAAATTTTTAGTCGAAAATTTTCTAAGTATCAGACCGGGGCGAAAACCCATCAAAATCATGAAAAGTGTCTAAAAGTGTGAAAAAGTGTTTAAAAACGCATTTCAGTCCATTTTGAGCATTTTCGGAAAAATGTATAAATGGGTGCTCATTTGACTTACGTGACGCGCGGTGAAAATTTTCTAAGTCCACAGAGACCAAAACCATCAAAATCATGAAAAGTTGTTAGAGTGCCGATCCAGGCGTTTCAGCCCAGTCTGACCACATTTGAAAAAATTTTCAGTGAAAAATTTTCTAAGTCCTCAATGGGCTCGACACCGGGCCCGAGCCGGTCCTAGACAAAAGCCTCTCTGAAAAGTTGCCAGAGTGCCGATCCAGGCGTTTCAGCCCAGTGTGAGCACATTTGAAAAAATTTTTAGTCGAAAATTTTCTAAGTCCACAGAGACCAAAACCATCAAAATCTTGAAAAGTTGTTAGAGTGCCGATCCAGGCGTTTCAGCCCAGTCTGACCACATTTGAAAAACTTTTCAGTGAAAAATTTTCTAAGTCCTCACTGGGCTCGACACCGGGCCCGAGCCGGTCCTAGACAAAAGCCTCTCTGAAAAGTTGCCAGAGTGCCGATCCAGGCGTTTCAGCCCAGTCTGAGCACATTTGAAAAAATTTTTAGTCGAAAATTTTCTAAGTCCACAGAGACCAAAACCATCAAAATCTTGAAAAGTTGTTAGAGTGCCGATCCAGGCGTTTCAGCCCAGTCTGACCACATTTGAAAAACTTTTCAGTGAAAAATTTTCTAAGTCCTCACTGGGCTCGACACCGGGCCCGAGCCGGTCCTAGACAAAAGCCTCTCTGAAAAGTTGCCAGAGTGCCGATCCAGGCGTTTCAGCCTAGTCTGAGCACATTTGAAAAAAATTTCAGTGAAAAATTTTCTAAGTCCTCACTGGGCTCGACACCGGGCCCGGCCCGGTCCTAGATAAATGACTCTCTGAAAAGTTGCAAACTGCGGTTCCTGGCGTTTCAGCCCAGTATGGCCAACTCGGAAAACATTTTTGGTGAAACTTTTTCTAAGTATCAGACCGGGGCCAAAACGCATGAAAATTCTGAAAAGTGCCAAAAACGCGTATTTAAGCATTTCAGCCCAGTCCAAGCAACTTTAAAAAAAATTCATGAAAAATTTTTTCTAAGTCCACAGAGACCAAAACCATCAAAATCTTGAAAAGTTGTTAGAGTGCCGATCCAGGCGTTTCAGCCCAGTCTGACCACATTTGAAAAACTTTTCAGTGAAAAATTTTCTAAGTCCTCACTGGGCTCGACACCGGGCCCGAGCCGGTCCTAGACAAAAGCCTATCTGAAAAGTTGCCAGAGTGCCGATCCAGGCGTTTCAGCCCAGTCTGAGCACATTTGAAAAAAATTTCAGTGAAAAATTTTCTAAGTCCTCACTGGGCTCGACACCGGGCCCGGCCCGGTCCTAGATAAATGACTCTCTGAAAAGTTGCAAACTGCGGTTCCTGGCGTTTCAGCCCAGTATGGCCAACTCGGAAAACATTTTTGGTGAAACTTTTTCTAAGTATCAGACCGGGGCCAAAACGCATGAAAATTCTGAAAAGTGCCAAAAACGCGTATTTAAGCATTTCAGCCCAGTCCAAGCAACTTTAAAAAAAATTCATGAAAAATTTTTTCTAAGTCCACAGAGACCAAAATCATCAAAATCATGAAAAGTTGTCAGAGTGCCGATCCAGGCGTTTCAGCCCAGTCTGAGCACATTTGAAAAAAATTTCAGTGAAAAAGTTTCTAAGTCCTCACTGGGCTCGACACCGGGCCCGAGCCGGTCCTAGACAAAAGCCTCTCTGAAAAGTTGCCAGAGTGCCGATCCAGGCGTTTCAGCCCAGTGTGAGCACATTTGAAAAAATTTTTAGTCGAAAATTTTCTAAGTATCAGACCGGGGCGAAAACCCATCAAAATCATGAAAAGTGTCTAAAAGTGTGAAAAAGTGTTTAAGAACGCATTTCAGTCCATTTTGAGCATTTTCGGAAAAATGTATAAATGGGTGCTCATTTGACTTACGTGACGCGCGGTGAAAATTTTCTAAGTCCACAGAGACCAAAACCATCAAAATCTTGAAAAGTTGTTAGAGTGCCGATCCAGGCGTTTCAGCCCAGTCTGACCACATTTGAAAAACTTTTCAGTGAAAAATTTTCTAAGTCCTCACTGGGCTCGACACCGGGCCCGAGCCGGTCCTAGACAAAAGCCTCTCTGAAAAGTTGCCAGAGTGCCGATCCAGGCGTTTCAGCCCAGTCTGAGCACATTTGAAAAAATTTTTAGTCGAAAATTTTCTAAGTCCACAGAGACCAAAACCATCAAAATCTTGAAAAGTTGTTAGAGTGCCGATCCAGGCGTTTCAGCCCAGTCTGACCACATTTGAAAAACTTTTCAGTGAAAAATTTTCTAAGTCCTCACTGGGCTCGACACCGGGCCCGAGCCGGTCCTAGACAAAAGCCTCTCTGAAAAGTTGCCAGAGTGCCGATCCAGGCGTTTCAGCCCAGTCTGAGCACATTTGAAAAAAATTTCAGTGAAAAATTTTCTAAGTCCTCACTGGGCTCGACACCGGGCCCGGCCCGGTCCTAGATAAATGACTCTCTGAAAAGTTGCAAACTGCGGTTCCTGGCGTTTCAGCCCAGTATGGCCAACTCGGAAAACATTTTTGGTGAAACTTTTTCTAAGTATCAGACCGGGGCCAAAACGCATGAAAATTCTGAAAAGTGCCAAAAACGCGTATTTAAGCATTTCAGCCCAGTCCAAGCAACTTTAAAAAAAATTCATGAAAAATTTTTTCTAAGTCCACAGAGACCAAAATCATCAAAATCATGAAAAGTTGTTAGAGTGCCGATCCAGGCGTTTCAGCCCAGTCTGACCACATTTGAAAAACTTTTCAGTGAAAAATTTTCTAAGTCCTCACTGGGCTCGACACCGGGCCCGAGCCGGTCCTAGACAAAAGCCTCTCTGAAAAGTTGCCAGAGTGCCGATCCAGGCGTTTCAGCCCAGTCTGAGCACATTTGAAAAAAATTTCAGTGAAAAATTTTCTAAGTCCTCACTGGGCTCGACACCGGGCCCGGCCCGGTCCTAGATAAATGACTCTCTGAAAAGTTGCAAACTGCGGTTCCTGGCGTTTCAGCCCAGTATGGCCAACTCGGAAAACATTTTTGGTGAAACTTTTTCTAAGTATCAGACCGGGGCCAAAACGCATGAAAATTCTGAAAAGTGCCAAAAACGCGTATTTAAGCATTTCAGCCCAGTCCAAGCAACTTTAAAAAAAATTCATGAAAAATTTTTTCTAAGTCCACAGAGACCAAAACCATCAAAATCTTGAAAAGTTGTTAGAGTGCCGATCCAGGCGTTTCAGCCCAGTCTGACCACATTTGAAAAACTTTTCAGTGAAAAATTTTCTAAGTCCTCACTGGGCTCGACACCGGGCCCGAGCCGGTCCTAGACAAAAGCCTCTCTGAAAAGTTGCCAGAGTGCCGATCCAGGCGTTTCAGCCCAGTCTGAGCACATTTGAAAAAATTTTTAGTCGAAAATTTTCTAAGTCCACAGAGACCAAAACCATCAAAATCTTGAAAAGTTGTTAGAGTGCCGATCCAGGCGTTTCAGCCCAGTCTGACCACATTTGAAAAACTTTTCAGTGAAAAATTTTCTAAGTCCTCACTGGGCTCGACACCGGGCCCGAGCCGGTCCTAGACAAAAGCCTCTCTGAAAAGTTGCCAGAGTGCCGATCCAGGCGTTTCAGCCCAGTCTGAGCACATTTGAAAAAAATTTCAGTGAAAAATTTTCTAAGTCCTCACTGGGCTCGACACCGGGCCCGGCCCGGTCCTAGATAAATGACTCTCTGAAAAGTTGCAAACTGCGGTTCCTGGCGTTTCAGCCCAGTATGGCCAACTCGGAAAACATTTTTGGTGAAACTTTTTCTAAGTATCAGACCGGGGCCAAAACGCATGAAAATTCTGAAAAGTGCCAAAAACGCGTATTTAAGCATTTCAGCCCAGTCCAAGCAACTTTAAAAAAAATTCATGAAAAATTTTTTCTAAGTCCACAGAGACCAAAACCATCAAAATCTTGAAAAGTTGTTAGAGTGCCGATCCAGGCGTTTCAGCCCAGTCTGACCACATTTGAAAAACTTTTCAGTGAAAAATTTTCTAAGTCCTCACTGGGCTCGACACCGGGCCCGAGCCGGTCCTAGACAAAAGCCTCTCTGAAAAGTTGCCAGAGTGCCGATCCAGGCGTTTCAGCCCAGTCTGAGCACATTTGAAAAAAATTTCAGTGAAAAATTTTCTAAGTCCTCACTGGGCTCGACACCGGGCCCGGCCCGGTCCTAGATAAATGACTCTCTGAAAAGTTGCAAACTGCGGTTCCTGGCGTTTCAGCCCAGTATGGCCAACTCGGAAAACATTTTTGGTGAAACTTTTTCTAAGTATCAGACCGGGGCCAAAACGCATGAAAATTCTGAAAAGTGCCAAAAACGCGTATTTAAGCATTTCAGCCCAGTCCAAGCAACTTTAAAAAAAATTCATGAAAAATTTTTTCTAAGTCCACAGAGACCAAAATCATCAAAATCATGAAAAGTTGTCAGAGTGCCGATCCAGGCGTTTCAGCCCAGTCTGAGCACATTTGAAAAAAATTTCAGTGAAAAAGTTTCTAAGTCCTCACTGGGCTCGACACCGGGCCCGAGCCGGTCCTAGACAAAAGCCTCTCTGAAAAGTTGCCAGAGTGCCGATCCAGGCGTTTCAGCCCAGTGTGAGCACATTTGAAAAAATTTTTAGTCGAAAATTTTCTAAGTATCAGACCGGGGCGAAAACCCATCAAAATCATGAAAAGTGTCTATAAGTGTGAAAAAGTGTTTAAGACCGCATTTCAGTCCATTTTGAGCATTTTCGGAAAAATGTATAAATGGGTGCTCATTTGACTTACGTGACGCGCGGTGAAAATTTTCTAAGTCCACAGAGACCAAAACCATCAAAATCATGAAAAGTTGTTAGAGTGCCGATCCAGGCGTTTCAGCCCAGTCTGACCACATTTGAAAAAATTTTCAGTGAAAAATTTTCTAAGTCCTCAATGGGCTCGACACCGGGCCCGAGCCGGTCCTAGACAAAAGCCTCTCTGAAAAGTTGCCAGAGTGCCGATCCAGGCGTTTCAGCCCAGTGTGAGCACATTTGAAAAAATTTTTAGTCGAAAATTTTCTAAGTCCACAGAGACCAAAACCATCAAAATCTTGAAAAGTTGTTAGAGTGCCGATCCAGGCGTTTCAGCCCAGTCTGACCACATTTGAAAAACTTTTCAGTGAAAAATTTTCTAAGTCCTCACTGGGCTCGACACCGGGCCCGAGCCGGTCCTAGACAAAAGCCTCTCTGAAAAGTTGCCAGAGTGCCGATCCAGGCGTTTCAGCCCAGTCTGAGCACATTTGAAAAAATTTTTAGTCGAAAATTTTCTAAGTCCACAGAGACCAAAACCATCAAAATCTTGAAAAGTTGTTAGAGTGCCGATCCAGGCGTTTCAGCCCAGTCTGACCACATTTGAAAAACTTTTCAGTGAAAAATTTTCTAAGTCCTCACTGGGCTCGACACCGGGCCCGAGCCGGTCCTAGACAAAAGCCTCTCTGAAAAGTTGCCAGAGTGCCGATCCAGGCGTTTCAGCCCAGTCTGAGCACATTTGAAAAAAATTTCAGTGAAAAATTTTCTAAGTCCTCACTGGGCTCGACACCGGGCCCGGCCCGGTCCTAGATAAATGACTCTCTGAAAAGTTGCAAACTGCGGTTCCTGGCGTTTCAGCCCAGTATGGCCAACTCGGAAAACATTTTTGGTGAAACTTTTTCTAAGTATCAGACCGGGGCCAAAACGCATGAAAATTCTGAAAAGTGCCAAAAACGCGTATTTAAGCATTTCAGCCCAGTCCAAGCAACTTTAAAAAAAATTCATGAAAAATTTTTTCTAAGTCCACAGAGACCAAAACCATCAAAATCTTGAAAAGTTGTTAGAGTGCCGATCCAGGCGTTTCAGCCCAGTCTGACCACATTTGAAAAACTTTTCAGTGAAAAATTTTCTAAGTCCTCACTGGGCTCGACACCGGGCCCGAGCCGGTCCTAGACAAAAGCCTCTCTGAAAAGTTGCCAGAGTGCCGATCCAGGCGTTTCAGCCCAGTCTGAGCACATTTGAAAAAAATTTCAGTGAAAAATTTTCTAAGTCCTCACTGGGCTCGACACCGGGCCCGGCCCGGTCCTAGATAAATGACTCTCTGAAAAGTTGCAAACTGCGGTTCCTGGCGTTTCAGCCCAGTATGGCCAACTCGGAAAACATTTTTGGTGAAACTTTTTCTAAGTATCAGACCGGGGCCAAAACGCATGAAAATTCTGAAAAGTGCCAAAAACGCGTATTTAAGCATTTCAGCCCAGTCCAAGCAACTTTAAAAAAAAATCATGAAAAATTTTTTCTAAGTCCACAGAGACCAAAATCATCAAAATCATGAAAAGTTGTTAGAGTGCCGATCCAGGCGTTTCAGCCCAGTCTGACCACATTTGAAAAACTTTTCAGTGAAAAATTTTCTAAGTCCTCACTGGGCTCGACACCGGGCCCGAGCCGGTCCTAGACAAAAGCCTCTCTGAAAAGTTGCCAGAGTGCCGATCCAGGCGTTTCAGCCCAGTGTGAGCACATTTGAAAAAATTTTTAGTCGAAAATTTTCTAAGTATCAGACCGGGGCGAAAACCCATCAAAATCATGAAAAGTGTCTAAAAGTGTGAAAAAGTGTTTAAAAACGCATTTCAGTCCATTTTGAGCATTTTCGGAAAAATGTATAAATGGGTGCTCATTTGACTTACGTGACGCGCGGTGAAAATTTTCTAAGTCCACAGAGACCAAAACCATCAAAATCATGAAAAGTTGTTAGAGTGCCGATCCAGGCGTTTCAGCCCAGTCTGACCACATTTGAAAAAATTTTCAGTGAAAAATTTTCTAAGTCCTCACTGGGCTCGACACCGGGCCCGAGCCGGTCCTAGACAAAAGCCTCTCTGAAAAGTTGCCAGAGTGCCGATCCAGGCGTTTCAGCCCAGTGTGAGCACATTTGAAAAAATTTTTAGTCGAAAATTTTCTAAGTATCAGACCGGGGCGAAAACCCATCAAAATCATGAAAAGTGTCTAAAAGTGTGAAAAAGTGTTTAAAAACGCATTTCAGTCCATTTTGAGCATTTTCGGAAAAATGTATAAATGGGTGCTCATTTGACTTACGTGACGCGCGGTGAAAATTTTCTAAGTCCACAGAGACCAAAACCATCAAAATCATGAAAAGTTGTTAGAGTGCCGATCCAGGCGTTTCAGCCCAGTCTGACCACATTTGAAAAAATTTTCAGTGAAAAATTTTCTAAGTCCTCAATGGGCTCGACACCGGGCCCGAGCCGGTCCTAGACAAAAGCCTCTCTGAAAAGTTGCCAGAGTGCCGATCCAGGCGTTTCAGCCCAGTGTGAGCACATTTGAAAAAATTTTTAGTCGAAAATTTTCTAAGTCCACAGAGACCAAAACCATCAAAATCTTGAAAAGTTGTTAGAGTGCCGATCCAGGCGTTTCAGCCCAGTCTGACCACATTTGAAAAACTTTTCAGTGAAAAATTTTCTAAGTCCTCACTGGGCTCGACACCGGGCCCGAGCCGGTCCTAGACAAAAGCCTCTCTGAAAAGTTGCCAGAGTGCCGATCCAGGCGTTTCAGCCCAGTCTGAGCACATTTGAAAAAAATTTCAGTGAAAAATTTTCTAAGTCCTCACTGGGCTCGACACCGGGCCCGGCCCGGTCCTAGATAAATGACTCTCTGAAAAGTTGCAAACTGCGGTTCCTGGCGTTTCAGCCCAGTATGGCCAACTCGGAAAACATTTTTGGTGAAACTTTTTCTAAGTATCAGACCGGGGCCAAAACGCATGAAAATTCTGAAAAGTGCCAAAAACGCGTATTTAAGCATTTCAGCCCAGTCCAAGCAACTTTAAAAAAAATTCATGAAAAATTTTTTCTAAGTCCACAGAGACCAAAATCATCAAAATCATGAAAAGTTGTTAGAGTGCCGATCCAGGCGTTTCAGCCCAGTCTGACCACATTTGAAAAAATTTTCAGTGAAAAATTTTCTAAGTCCTCACTGGGCTCGACACCGGGCCCGAGCCGGTCCTAGACAAAAGCCTCTCTGAAAAGTTGCCAGAGTGCCGATCCAGGCGTTTCAGCCCAGTGTGAGCACATTTGAAAAAATTTTTAGTCGAAAATTTTCTAAGTATCAGACCGGGGCGAAAACCCATCAAAATCATGAAAAGTGTCTAAAAGTGTGAAAAAGTGTTTAAAAACGCATTTCAGTCCATTTTGAGCATTTTCGGAAAAATGTATAAATGGGTGCTCATTTGACTTACGTGACGCGCGTTGAAGTACAATCGTATGCTTTAGCATTGGAAAAAAATTTTCTAAGTACAGTCGTATGCTTAAGCATTGGAAAAAATTTTTCTAAGTACAGTCGTATGCTTAAGCATTGGAAAAAATTTTTCTAAGTACAATCGTATCTTTTAACATTAGGAGGGCCAAAAATGCAATGCTATCTTATGGCAGAGGCAAAAATTGGTATGTTAAAAGAATCCAGCAAAATCACGTTTTTCATCCATGGAACCCTCAATTTTGTATGGATTTTCCTGATTCAAGGTGCGTTTTGTGCGTCAAAACAGGGCAAATCACCGGGAATTGACGAGGTTTGTACAAGTTTTGAGGGAAACTTGCAAACCAAAACGTAAAAAAACGCAAGTGACATTCTTACCCCTTCTCCTATTATAGGGGAACAGACTCTACGGATCACTCATATGGAAGTTTCTGAGTGATCGAGTCAGGTGCTTAGCACTCTCAAGGAGAATCATTCTGGACGAGCGGCAACCAGATTAGAGTCGAGAGTGCCATGGATAGAGCCGATGGAGAGTAGCTGGGAAATCCTGCGAAATCTTGGGTCTTGAAGTGCTTAGGCTACGGTGTCAAGCCTAGGAAGCAGAAGCCGTGGATTGGAAGCTGGACGCCGGTGTGAGCCGGGAGTCGAAGCAGTTGGAGAGTCAAGAGTTGAATCATGGAGAGTAGCGTGGATCCCCCGACCCGTGAAATCTGGCAACTGGCTCAAGAAGGAGAGAAGGAAGAGGAAATGGGAAAGAAGGCTAGACGCTGGTGCGAGCCGGCAGTCGAAGCAGTTGGAGAGTCAAGAGTTGAATCATGGAGAGTAGCGTGGATCCCTCGACCCGTGAAATCTGGCAACTGGCTCAAGAAGGAGAGAAGGAAGAGGAAATTGGAAAGAAGGCTAGACGCTGGTGCGAGCCGGCAGTCGAAGCAAGTGGAGAGAGAAACGAGAGAGTCAAAGTTGTAAAACTTTAGAAGCGGTGAAAACTAGATAGTTGTCGAGGCGGAGCTCGCAACATTAAGACCTTAGCCCAGGACCGGACCGCTGGTGACCAGGCTAGGGCGAGCGTCGTGATCACGGTCACTAATAAAAAATGTTGTCACAGCAGCATCTCTTTAAACTGACCCCGGTTGGTTTACGAGATAAAGTGAATCTGATATGTTCCTTTGTAAGTTTTCCGAGCGATAAACAGGGCTGCTCTTACGAGAAGCTAATATTTTGTCAGAGAGTCGGAGGAGGAAAGCAGCAACTCTTGGAGTCTCTGCTGGGAGAAAGAACGGAAAAGCACTTTTCATTGACTTGAAAATGTGTGTAAAGATTGCTCTGGCGTGGAGTTAGTAGGGGTTCGCCCTGAAAATGCTCGCATAGAGAAAATATAAAAAGAATCATTGGCCAGAGAGTCATGATTAAGCTACCTGGTTGATCCTGCCAGTAGTCATATGCTTGTCTCAAAGATTAAGCCATGCATGTCTAAGTTCAAGCGCAAATAAAGTGAAACCGCGAATGGCTCATTACATCAGTTATGGTTCCTTAGATCGCACATACTACTTGGATAACTGTGGTAATTCTAGAGCTAATACATGCAATGAGCTCCGACCCTCGTGGAAGGAGCGCTTTTATTAGATCAAAGCCAATCGGATCTTCGGATTCGTTTTGTTGGTGACTCTGAATAACTTTGCTGATCGCATGGTCTCGTACCGGCGACGGATCTTTCAAGTGTCTGCCTTATCAACTTTCGATGGTAGGTTATGCGCCTACCATGGTTGTAACGGGTAACGGGGAATCAGGGTTCGATTCCGGAGAGGGAGCCTGAGAAACGGCTACCACATCCAAGGAAGGCAGCAGGCGCGCAAATTACCCACTCCCGGCACGGGGAGGTAGTGACGAAAAATAACGATACGGATCTCTTTATGAGGCTCCGTAATCGGAATGAGTACACTTTAAATCCTTTAACGAGGATCTATTGGAGGGCAAGTCTGGTGCCAGCAGCCGCGGTAATTCCAGCTCCAATAGCGTATATTAAAGTTGTTGCGGTTAAAAAGCTCGTAGTTGGATCTCGGTTTCGGGCGGATGGTTCAGATTCGTCTGTTACTGTCTGCCCGGACGATTTTGTTGGTTCGTTCGTGGTTCTCTTAACCGAGTGCCACGGGTGGCTAACACGTTTACTTTGAAAAAATTGGAGTGCTCAAAGCAGGCGCTACAGCCTGAACATTAGTGCATGGAATAATGGAATAGGATCTCGGTTCTATTTCGTTGGCTTTCGGAGTCGAGGTAATGATTAATAGGAACAGACGGGGGCATTCGTACTGCGACGTTAGAGGTGAAATTCTTGGATCGTCGCAAGACGAACTACTGCGAAAGCATTTGCCAAGAATGTTTTCATTAATCAAGAACGAAAGTTAGAGGTTCGAAGGCGATCAGATACCGCCCTAGTTCTAACCATAAACGATGCCGACCGGCGATCCGCCGTCGTTACTTGAATGACTCGGCGGGCAGCCTCCGGGAAACCAGAGTGTTTGGGTTCCGGGGGAAGTATGGTTGCAAAGCTGAAACTTAAAGGAATTGACGGAAGGGCACCACCAGGAGTGGAGCCTGCGGCTTAATTTGACTCAACACGGGAAATCTCACCAGGCCCGGACACCGGAAGGATTGACAGATTGAGAGCTCTTTCTTGATTCGGTGGGTGGTGGTGCATGGCCGTTCTTAGTTGGTGGAGCGATTTGTCTGGTTAATTCCGATAACGAACGAGACTCTGGCCTACTAACTAGACGTTGGATCATTTATGGTCTTTCGCAGCTTCTTAGAGGGACGGGCGGCGTATAGCCGCACGAGAATGAGCAATAACAGGTCTGTGATGCCCTTAGATGTTCTGGGCTGCACGCGCGCTACACTGAAGGAATCAGCGTGTGTACCCTGTCCGAAAGGACTGGGAAACCCGTTGAACCTCCTTCGTGATGGGGATTGGGGATTGAAATTATTCCCCATGAACGAGGAATTCCCAGTAGGCGCGAGTCATAAGCTTGCGTCGATTACGTCCCTGCCCTTTGTACACACCGCCCGTCGCTACTACCGATCGAGTGATTTAGTGAGGCCTTTGGACTGGTCTTCGTGATGGCCTTCGGGTCGTGGCGGAGTGCCGGAAAAATGGCCAAACTTGATCACTTAGAGGAAGTAAAAGTCGTAACAAGGTTTCCGTAGGTGAACCTGCGGAAGGATCATTACCGAAAAGTAAAAACCAAAAAGCTCATGAGCGAACAAGTTTAGGTGCGTGTAGTATGGATTCGCACTCTTGTCCTCATGTTGCACTCAAGCGACTCCTTCGGGACAGTCTTCGGGCTGTTTCTCGCAAGATAGTCGAGCGTAAGCCTTCTGTGGTCCTGCCTCTGCGGGGGCATTTCCCAGGAGCAGAGTAATATGAAAACATGATAAAACTAAAAGAAATTGAAAAAATGATAAAAGATTGAGAAAGACGAAAAGACAACCTCGAGTGGTGGATCACTCGGCTCGTGGGTCGATGAAGAACGCAGCTAACTGCGTGCAGACGTGTGAACTGCAGGACACATGAACACCGACGTTTTGAACGCATATGGCGGCCTGGAATAAATTCCAGGCCATGTCTGGCTGAGGGTCGGATATGAAATATAAATCAAAGTTGCTTTTGCAGGGAGAAATCCCCAGTAGAAGTACTAATCGCCAAGTTTGTCACGAGCTTGGTTAGTTGATGTAACGAGACTTGTGAAATGAACGACTCGTGCGGCAAGTACTGAAAATAAAAAATTCTTCTTGTTTGCAGAGAGTCGTGGAAAAGACGGGCTCGTACACTGTTTGGAATCGGCTGTGGAAGAGTCTCTAAGACTTGGAAACGAAGATTGCAAAACTTTATCATTGTTGCGACCTCAGAGCAGGCAAGATTACCCGCTAAATTTAAGCATATTAATAAGCGGAGGAAAAGAAACTAACAAGGATTTCCTTAGTAACGGCGAGCGAAAAGGAAAAAGTTCAGCGCTGAATCTGGCATCCCACGGGTGTCATGACATGTGGCGTTTGGGACGAAATATTGCCTGTACGTGATAGTTGTCTAAGTCCCTCTTGAACGGGGCCATTGCCCATGGAGGGTGCTAGGCCCGTATGACAATTTCGTAGTGCAGTGCATTTCGTCCGTAGAGTCGGGTTGCTTGGGAGTGCAGCCCAAATCAGGTGGTAAACTCCATCTAAGACTAAATATGACCACGAGACCGATAGCGAACAAGTACCGTGAGGGAAAGTTGAAAAGAACTTTGAAGAGAGAGTTCAATAGTACGTGAAACCTCTCGGGGGTAAGCGGGCAGAACTTGCAAGTATTGGTAGGAGATTCAGGCTTGGAGATGCTGATTGGGAGGGCATTTTTATGTTGAACTTCGGCGAGACTGAGGTGTCCTTTTAAATTTGGTGTCGACACGTCGCATTTCTCCTCACCAAATGGGTTACGTGCAACTAAAAGGGGATTTTAGGTGCTGGGTGTCTGCGAGCGCACTTTGTGTGTTTGAGCCCTGGTTTCCGAATTCTCTTGTGGTTGTTGAATTGTAACGAGCAGGCGTTTGTCGCGGTCAGTGCTTCTGGCGAGTAGGGTGCGTATGATATGTGGACGGGCAACCGTAGCATGTTGTATGCGCTGATTGTCGGTCGGAGGTATTTTGGCCCTGCTCAAGAATCGTAATCTAAGAACTGTGTGGTCTGCCTGTCCCGTCTTGAAACACGGACCAAGGAGTCTAACATGTACGCGAGTCATTGAGAAATGAAACTCAAAGGCAAAATGAAAGTGAAGATTCGTTTATACGGATTGAGGAGAGATCAAGTCATGGCTCAAGATTGTGAAAACTCTAATGAGTTGAATGTATGCGCATCTCCTGGACGTCTATACCTTCGAAGGTGGGGCGTACCTAGAGCGTACACGTTGGGACCCGAAAGATGGTGAACTATGCCTGGTCAGAACGAAGCCAGGGGAAACCCTGGTGGAGGTTCGTAGCGATTCTGACGTGCAAATCGATCGTCGGAACTGGGTATAGGGGCGAAAGACTAATCGAACCATCTAGTAGCTGGTTCCTTCCGAAGTTTCCCTCAGGATAGCTGGCGCTTAAACCAGTCTCATCCGGTAAAGCGAATGATTAGAGGCCTTGGGGCCGAAACGACCTCAACCTATTCTCAAACTTTAAATGGGTGAGAAGTCAGGCTTGCTTGATCGAAGCTCTGACATTATTTGGATGGTGAGTGCCAAGTGGGCCACTCTTGGTAAGCAGGACTGGCGCTGTGGGATGAACCAAACGTCGGGTTAAGGCGCCCGAATCGACGCTCATGAGATCCCATAAAAGGCGTTGGTTGCTTAAGACAGCAGGACGGTGGCCATGGAAGTCGGAATCCGCTAAGGAGTGTGTAACAACTCACCTGCCGAAGCAACTAGCCCTGAAAATGGATGGCGCTGAAGCGTCGTGCCCATACCCGACCGTTGAGTCACAGTGGTTTTTTCGGAAATCCGCGAGGACTCAACGAGTAGGAAGGTCGTGACGGTGTGCGTTGAAGGGTCTGGGCGTGGGCCTACCTGGAGCCGCCGTCAGTGCAGATCTTGGTGGTAGTAGCAAATACTTTGGAGAGGCCCCGAAGGACCGATGTGGAGAAGGGTTTCGTGTGAACAGCCGTTGAACACGAGTCAGTCGATCCTAAGCCCGACGAGAAGTCGGTATCACTGTAAGGGAGTTGTCAAAAACATAGATCCCTACAGATTTGTAAGGCGAAAGGGAATCTGGTTTCAATTCCAGAACCTGGTGTCGGAACCGCTCTTATCAATATATTCCTCACGGGGTATATTGTCGAGGTAACTCAAAAAGACCTGGAGAAGCCGTCA
>CAJQTT010000037.1:30000-37500 GCA_906901655.1 Sminthurides aquaticus | reverse complement strand
AAAGTTGTTAGAGTGCCGATCCAGGCGTTTCAGCCCAGTCTGACCACATTTGAAAAAATTTTCAGTGAAAAATTTTCTAAGTCCTCACTGGGCTCGACACCGGGCCCGAGCCGGTCCTAGACAAAAGCCTCTCTGAAAAGTTGCCAGAGTGCCGATCCAGGCGTTTCAGCCCAGTGTGAGCACATTTGAAAAAATTTTTAGTCGAAAATTTTCTAAGTATCAGACCGGGGCGAAAACCCATCAAAATCATGAAAAGTGTCTAAAAGTGTGAAAAAGTGTTTAAAAACGCATTTCAGTCCATTTTGAGCATTTTCGGAAAAATGTATAAATGGGTGCTCATTTGACTTACGTGACGCGCGGTGAAAATTTTCTAAGTCCACAGAGACCAAAACCATCAAAATCATGAAAAGTTGTTAGAGTGCCGATCCAGGCGTTTCAGCCCAGTCTGACCACATTTGAAAAAATTTTCAGTGAAAAATTTTCTAAGTCCTCAATGGGCTCGACACCGGGCCCGAGCCGGTCCTAGACAAAAGCCTCTCTGAAAAGTTGCCAGAGTGCCGATCCAGGCGTTTCAGCCCAGTGTGAGCACATTTGAAAAAATTTTTAGTCGAAAATTTTCTAAGTCCACAGAGACCAAAACCATCAAAATCTTGAAAAGTTGTTAGAGTGCCGATCCAGGCGTTTCAGCCCAGTCTGACCACATTTGAAAAACTTTTCAGTGAAAAATTTTCTAAGTCCTCACTGGGCTCGACACCGGGCCCGAGCCGGTCCTAGACAAAAGCCTCTCTGAAAAGTTGCCAGAGTGCCGATCCAGGCGTTTCAGCCCAGTCTGAGCACATTTGAAAAAATTTTTAGTCGAAAATTTTCTAAGTCCACAGAGACCAAAACCATCAAAATCTTGAAAAGTTGTTAGAGTGCCGATCCAGGCGTTTCAGCCCAGTCTGACCACATTTGAAAAACTTTTCAGTGAAAAATTTTCTAAGTCCTCACTGGGCTCGACACCGGGCCCGAGCCGGTCCTAGACAAAAGCCTCTCTGAAAAGTTGCCAGAGTGCCGATCCAGGCGTTTCAGCCTAGTCTGAGCACATTTGAAAAAAATTTCAGTGAAAAATTTTCTAAGTCCTCACTGGGCTCGACACCGGGCCCGGCCCGGTCCTAGATAAATGACTCTCTGAAAAGTTGCAAACTGCGGTTCCTGGCGTTTCAGCCCAGTATGGCCAACTCGGAAAACATTTTTGGTGAAACTTTTTCTAAGTATCAGACCGGGGCCAAAACGCATGAAAATTCTGAAAAGTGCCAAAAACGCGTATTTAAGCATTTCAGCCCAGTCCAAGCAACTTTAAAAAAAATTCATGAAAAATTTTTTCTAAGTCCACAGAGACCAAAACCATCAAAATCTTGAAAAGTTGTTAGAGTGCCGATCCAGGCGTTTCAGCCCAGTCTGACCACATTTGAAAAACTTTTCAGTGAAAAATTTTCTAAGTCCTCACTGGGCTCGACACCGGGCCCGAGCCGGTCCTAGACAAAAGCCTATCTGAAAAGTTGCCAGAGTGCCGATCCAGGCGTTTCAGCCCAGTCTGAGCACATTTGAAAAAAATTTCAGTGAAAAATTTTCTAAGTCCTCACTGGGCTCGACACCGGGCCCGGCCCGGTCCTAGATAAATGACTCTCTGAAAAGTTGCAAACTGCGGTTCCTGGCGTTTCAGCCCAGTATGGCCAACTCGGAAAACATTTTTGGTGAAACTTTTTCTAAGTATCAGACCGGGGCCAAAACGCATGAAAATTCTGAAAAGTGCCAAAAACGCGTATTTAAGCATTTCAGCCCAGTCCAAGCAACTTTAAAAAAAATTCATGAAAAATTTTTTCTAAGTCCACAGAGACCAAAATCATCAAAATCATGAAAAGTTGTCAGAGTGCCGATCCAGGCGTTTCAGCCCAGTCTGAGCACATTTGAAAAAAATTTCAGTGAAAAAGTTTCTAAGTCCTCACTGGGCTCGACACCGGGCCCGAGCCGGTCCTAGACAAAAGCCTCTCTGAAAAGTTGCCAGAGTGCCGATCCAGGCGTTTCAGCCCAGTGTGAGCACATTTGAAAAAATTTTTAGTCGAAAATTTTCTAAGTATCAGACCGGGGCGAAAACCCATCAAAATCATGAAAAGTGTCTAAAAGTGTGAAAAAGTGTTTAAGAACGCATTTCAGTCCATTTTGAGCATTTTCGGAAAAATGTATAAATGGGTGCTCATTTGACTTACGTGACGCGCGGTGAAAATTTTCTAAGTCCACAGAGACCAAAACCATCAAAATCTTGAAAAGTTGTTAGAGTGCCGATCCAGGCGTTTCAGCCCAGTCTGACCACATTTGAAAAACTTTTCAGTGAAAAATTTTCTAAGTCCTCACTGGGCTCGACACCGGGCCCGAGCCGGTCCTAGACAAAAGCCTCTCTGAAAAGTTGCCAGAGTGCCGATCCAGGCGTTTCAGCCCAGTCTGAGCACATTTGAAAAAATTTTTAGTCGAAAATTTTCTAAGTCCACAGAGACCAAAACCATCAAAATCTTGAAAAGTTGTTAGAGTGCCGATCCAGGCGTTTCAGCCCAGTCTGACCACATTTGAAAAACTTTTCAGTGAAAAATTTTCTAAGTCCTCACTGGGCTCGACACCGGGCCCGAGCCGGTCCTAGACAAAAGCCTCTCTGAAAAGTTGCCAGAGTGCCGATCCAGGCGTTTCAGCCCAGTCTGAGCACATTTGAAAAAAATTTCAGTGAAAAATTTTCTAAGTCCTCACTGGGCTCGACACCGGGCCCGGCCCGGTCCTAGATAAATGACTCTCTGAAAAGTTGCAAACTGCGGTTCCTGGCGTTTCAGCCCAGTATGGCCAACTCGGAAAACATTTTTGGTGAAACTTTTTCTAAGTATCAGACCGGGGCCAAAACGCATGAAAATTCTGAAAAGTGCCAAAAACGCGTATTTAAGCATTTCAGCCCAGTCCAAGCAACTTTAAAAAAAATTCATGAAAAATTTTTTCTAAGTCCACAGAGACCAAAACCATCAAAATCTTGAAAAGTTGTTAGAGTGCCGATCCAGGCGTTTCAGCCCAGTCTGACCACATTTGAAAAACTTTTCAGTGAAAAATTTTCTAAGTCCTCACTGGGCTCGACACCGGGCCCGAGCCGGTCCTAGACAAAAGCCTCTCTGAAAAGTTGCCAGAGTGCCGATCCAGGCGTTTCAGCCCAGTCTGAGCACATTTGAAAAAAATTTCAGTGAAAAATTTTCTAAGTCCTCACTGGGCTCGACACCGGGCCCGGCCCGGTCCTAGATAAATGACTCTCTGAAAAGTTGCAAACTGCGGTTCCTGGCGTTTCAGCCCAGTATGGCCAACTCGGAAAACATTTTTGGTGAAACTTTTTCTAAGTATCAGACCGGGGCCAAAACGCATGAAAATTCTGAAAAGTGCCAAAAACGCGTATTTAAGCATTTCAGCCCAGTCCAAGCAACTTTAAAAAAAATTCATGAAAAATTTTTTCTAAGTCCACAGAGACCAAAACCATCAAAATCTTGAAAAGTTGTTAGAGTGCCGATCCAGGCGTTTCAGCCCAGTCTGACCACATTTGAAAAACTTTTCAGTGAAAAATTTTCTAAGTCCTCACTGGGCTCGACACCGGGCCCGAGCCGGTCCTAGACAAAAGCCTCTCTGAAAAGTTGCCAGAGTGCCGATCCAGGCGTTTCAGCCCAGTCTGAGCACATTTGAAAAAATTTTTAGTCGAAAATTTTCTAAGTCCACAGAGACCAAAACCATCAAAATCTTGAAAAGTTGTTAGAGTGCCGATCCAGGCGTTTCAGCCCAGTCTGACCACATTTGAAAAACTTTTCAGTGAAAAATTTTCTAAGTCCTCACTGGGCTCGACACCGGGCCCGAGCCGGTCCTAGACAAAAGCCTCTCTGAAAAGTTGCCAGAGTGCCGATCCAGGCGTTTCAGCCCAGTCTGAGCACATTTGAAAAAAATTTCAGTGAAAAATTTTCTAAGTCCTCACTGGGCTCGACACCGGGCCCGGCCCGGTCCTAGATAAATGACTCTCTGAAAAGTTGCAAACTGCGGTTCCTGGCGTTTCAGCCCAGTATGGCCAACTCGGAAAACATTTTTGGTGAAACTTTTTCTAAGTATCAGACCGGGGCCAAAACGCATGAAAATTCTGAAAAGTGCCAAAAACGCGTATTTAAGCATTTCAGCCCAGTCCAAGCAACTTTAAAAAAAATTCATGAAAAATTTTTTCTAAGTCCACAGAGACCAAAACCATCAAAATCTTGAAAAGTTGTTAGAGTGCCGATCCAGGCGTTTCAGCCCAGTCTGACCACATTTGAAAAACTTTTCAGTGAAAAATTTTCTAAGTCCTCACTGGGCTCGACACCGGGCCCGAGCCGGTCCTAGACAAAAGCCTCTCTGAAAAGTTGCCAGAGTGCCGATCCAGGCGTTTCAGCCCAGTCTGAGCACATTTGAAAAAAATTTCAGTGAAAAATTTTCTAAGTCCTCACTGGGCTCGACACCGGGCCCGGCCCGGTCCTAGATAAATGACTCTCTGAAAAGTTGCAAACTGCGGTTCCTGGCGTTTCAGCCCAGTATGGCCAACTCGGAAAACATTTTTGGTGAAACTTTTTCTAAGTATCAGACCGGGGCCAAAACGCATGAAAATTCTGAAAAGTGCCAAAAACGCGTATTTAAGCATTTCAGCCCAGTCCAAGCAACTTTAAAAAAAATTCATGAAAAATTTTTTCTAAGTCCACAGAGACCAAAATCATCAAAATCATGAAAAGTTGTCAGAGTGCCGATCCAGGCGTTTCAGCCCAGTCTGAGCACATTTGAAAAAAATTTCAGTGAAAAAGTTTCTAAGTCCTCACTGGGCTCGACACCGGGCCCGAGCCGGTCCTAGACAAAAGCCTCTCTGAAAAGTTGCCAGAGTGCCGATCCAGGCGTTTCAGCCCAGTGTGAGCACATTTGAAAAAATTTTTAGTCGAAAATTTTCTAAGTATCAGACCGGGGCGAAAACCCATCAAAATCATGAAAAGTGTCTATAAGTGTGAAAAAGTGTTTAAGACCGCATTTCAGTCCATTTTGAGCATTTTCGGAAAAATGTATAAATGGGTGCTCATTTGACTTACGTGACGCGCGGTGAAAATTTTCTAAGTCCACAGAGACCAAAACCATCAAAATCATGAAAAGTTGTTAGAGTGCCGATCCAGGCGTTTCAGCCCAGTCTGACCACATTTGAAAAACTTTTCAGTGAAAAATTTTCTAAGTCCTCACTGGGCTCGACACCGGGCCCGAGCCGGTCCTAGACAAAAGCCTCTCTGAAAAGTTGCCAGAGTGCCGATCCAGGCGTTTCAGCCCAGTGTGAGCACATTTGAAAAAATTTTTAGTCGAAAATTTTCTAAGTATCAGACCGGGGCGAAAACCCATCAAAATCATGAAAAGTGTCTAAAAGTGTGAAAAAGTGTTTAAAAACGCATTTCAGTCCATTTTGAGCATTTTCGGAAAAATGTATAAATGGGTGCTCATTTGACTTACGTGACGCGCGTTGAAGTACAATCGTATGCTTTAGCATTGGAAAAAATTTTTCTAAGTACAGTCGTATGCTTAAGCATTGGAAAAAATTTTTCTAAGTACAGTCGTATGCTTAAGCATTGGAAAACATTTTTCTAAGTACAATCGTATCTTTTAACATTAGGAGGGCCAAAAATGCAATGCTATCTTATGGCAGAGGCAAAAATTGGTATGTTAAAAGAATCCAGCAAAATCACGTTTTTCATCCATGGAACCCTCAATTTTGTATGGATTTTCCTGATTCAAGGTGCGTTTTGTGCGTCAAAACAGGGCAAATCACCGGGAATTGACGAGGTTTGTACAAGTTTTGAGGGAAACTTGCAAACCAAAACGTAAAAAAAACGCAAGTGACATTCTTACCCCTTCTCCTATTATAGGGGAACAGACTCTACGGATCACTCATATGGAAGTTTCTGAGTGATCGAGTCAGGTGCTTAGCACTCTCAAGGAGAATCATTCTGGACGAGCGGCAACCAGATTAGAGTCGAGAGTGCCATGGATAGAGCCGATGGAGAGTAGCTGGGAAATCCTGCGAAATCTTGGGTCTTGAAGTGCTTAGGCTACGGTGTCAAGCCTAGGAAGCAGAAGCCGTGGATTGGAAGCTGGACGCCGGTGTGAGCCGGGAGTCGAAGCAGTTGGAGAGTCAAGAGTTGAATCATGGAGAGTAGCGTGGATCCCCCGACCCGTGAAATCTGGCAACTGGCTCAAGAAGGAGAGAAGGAAGAGGAAATGGGAAAGAAGGCTAGACGCTGGTGCGAGCCGGCAGTCGAAGCAGTTGGAGAGTCAAGAGTTGAATCATGGAGAGTAGCGTGGATCCCTCGACCCGTGAAATCTGGCAACTGGCTCAAGAAGGAGAGAAGGAAGAGGAAATTGGAAAGAAGGCTAGACGCTGGTGCGAGCCGGCAGTCGAAGCAAGTGGAGAGAGAAACGAGAGAGTCAAAGTTGTAAAACTTTAGAAGCGGTGAAAACTAGATAGTTGTCGAGGCGGAGCTCGCAACATTAAGACCTTAGCCCAGGACCGGACCGCTGGTGACCAGGCTAGGGCGAGCGTCGTGATCACGGTCACTAATAAAAAATGTTGTCACAGCAGCATCTCTTTAAACTGACCCCGGTTGGTTTACGAGATAAAGTGAATCTGATATGTTCCTTTGTAAGTTTTCCGAGCGATAAACAGGGCTGCTCTTACGAGAAGCTAATATTTTGTCAGAGAGTCGGAGGAGGAAAGCAGCAACTCTTGGAGTCTCTGCTGGGAGAAAGAACGGAAAAGCACTTTTCATTGACTTGAAAATGTGTGTAAAGATTGCTCTGGCGTGGAGTTAGTAGGGGTTCGCCCTGAAAATGCTCGCATAGAGAAAATATAAAAAGAATCATTGGCCAGAGAGTCATGATTAAGCTACCTGGTTGATCCTGCCAGTAGTCATATGCTTGTCTCAAAGATTAAGCCATGCATGTCTAAGTTCAAGCGCAAATAAAGTGAAACCGCGAATGGCTCATTACATCAGTTATGGTTCCTTAGATCGCACATACTACTTGGATAACTGTGGTAATTCTAGAGCTAATACATGCAATGAGCTCCGACCCTCGTGGAAGGAGCGCTTTTATTAGATCAAAGCCAATCGGATCTTCGGATTCGTTTTGTTGGTGACTCTGAATAACTTTGCTGATCGCATGGTCTCGTACCGGCGACGGATCTTTCAAGTGTCTGCCTTATCAACTTTCGATGGTAGGTTATGCGCCTACCATGGTTGTAACGGGTAACGGGGAATCAGGGTTCGATTCCGGAGAGGGAGCCTGAGAAACGGCTACCACATCCAAGGAAGGCAGCAGGCGCGCAAATTACCCACTCCCGGCACGGGGAGGTAGTGACGAAAAATAACGATACGGATCTCTTTATGAGGCTCCGTAATCGGA
>CAJQTT010000037.1:15000-22500 GCA_906901655.1 Sminthurides aquaticus | reverse complement strand
TCGAAAATTTTCTAAGTCCACAGAGACCAAAACCATCAAAATCTTGAAAAGTTGTTAGAGTGCCGATCCAGGCGTTTCAGCCCAGTCTGACCACATTTGAAAAACTTTTCAGTGAAAAATTTTCTAAGTCCTCACTGGGCTCGACACCGGGCCCGAGCCGGTCCTAGACAAAAGCCTATCTGAAAAGTTGCCAGAGTGCCGATCCAGGCGTTTCAGCCCAGTCTGAGCACATTTGAAAAAAATTTCAGTGAAAAATTTTCTAAGTCCTCACTGGGCTCGACACCGGGCCCGGCCCGGTCCTAGATAAATGACTCTCTGAAAAGTTGCAAACTGCGGTTCCTGGCGTTTCAGCCCAGTATGGCCAACTCGGAAAACATTTTTGGTGAAACTTTTTCTAAGTATCAGACCGGGGCCAAAACGCATGAAAATTCTGAAAAGTGCCAAAAACGCGTATTTAAGCATTTCAGCCCAGTCCAAGCAACTTTAAAAAAAATTCATGAAAAATTTTTTCTAAGTCCACAGAGACCAAAATCATCAAAATCATGAAAAGTTGTCAGAGTGCCGATCCAGGCGTTTCAGCCCAGTCTGAGCACATTTGAAAAAAATTTCAGTGAAAAAGTTTCTAAGTCCTCACTGGGCTCGACACCGGGCCCGAGCCGGTCCTAGACAAAAGCCTCTCTGAAAAGTTGCCAGAGTGCCGATCCAGGCGTTTCAGCCCAGTGTGAGCACATTTGAAAAAATTTTTAGTCGAAAATTTTCTAAGTATCAGACCGGGGCGAAAACCCATCAAAATCATGAAAAGTGTCTAAAAGTGTGAAAAAGTGTTTAAGAACGCATTTCAGTCCATTTTGAGCATTTTCGGAAAAATGTATAAATGGGTGCTCATTTGACTTACGTGACGCGCGGTGAAAATTTTCTAAGTCCACAGAGACCAAAACCATCAAAATCTTGAAAAGTTGTTAGAGTGCCGATCCAGGCGTTTCAGCCCAGTCTGACCACATTTGAAAAACTTTTCAGTGAAAAATTTTCTAAGTCCTCACTGGGCTCGACACCGGGCCCGAGCCGGTCCTAGACAAAAGCCTCTCTGAAAAGTTGCCAGAGTGCCGATCCAGGCGTTTCAGCCCAGTCTGAGCACATTTGAAAAAATTTTTAGTCGAAAATTTTCTAAGTCCACAGAGACCAAAACCATCAAAATCTTGAAAAGTTGTTAGAGTGCCGATCCAGGCGTTTCAGCCCAGTCTGACCACATTTGAAAAACTTTTCAGTGAAAAATTTTCTAAGTCCTCACTGGGCTCGACACCGGGCCCGAGCCGGTCCTAGACAAAAGCCTCTCTGAAAAGTTGCCAGAGTGCCGATCCAGGCGTTTCAGCCCAGTCTGAGCACATTTGAAAAAAATTTCAGTGAAAAATTTTCTAAGTCCTCACTGGGCTCGACACCGGGCCCGGCCCGGTCCTAGATAAATGACTCTCTGAAAAGTTGCAAACTGCGGTTCCTGGCGTTTCAGCCCAGTATGGCCAACTCGGAAAACATTTTTGGTGAAACTTTTTCTAAGTATCAGACCGGGGCCAAAACGCATGAAAATTCTGAAAAGTGCCAAAAACGCGTATTTAAGCATTTCAGCCCAGTCCAAGCAACTTTAAAAAAAATTCATGAAAAATTTTTTCTAAGTCCACAGAGACCAAAACCATCAAAATCTTGAAAAGTTGTTAGAGTGCCGATCCAGGCGTTTCAGCCCAGTCTGACCACATTTGAAAAACTTTTCAGTGAAAAATTTTCTAAGTCCTCACTGGGCTCGACACCGGGCCCGAGCCGGTCCTAGACAAAAGCCTCTCTGAAAAGTTGCCAGAGTGCCGATCCAGGCGTTTCAGCCCAGTCTGAGCACATTTGAAAAAAATTTCAGTGAAAAATTTTCTAAGTCCTCACTGGGCTCGACACCGGGCCCGGCCCGGTCCTAGATAAATGACTCTCTGAAAAGTTGCAAACTGCGGTTCCTGGCGTTTCAGCCCAGTATGGCCAACTCGGAAAACATTTTTGGTGAAACTTTTTCTAAGTATCAGACCGGGGCCAAAACGCATGAAAATTCTGAAAAGTGCCAAAAACGCGTATTTAAGCATTTCAGCCCAGTCCAAGCAACTTTAAAAAAAATTCATGAAAAATTTTTTCTAAGTCCACAGAGACCAAAACCATCAAAATCTTGAAAAGTTGTTAGAGTGCCGATCCAGGCGTTTCAGCCCAGTCTGACCACATTTGAAAAACTTTTCAGTGAAAAATTTTCTAAGTCCTCACTGGGCTCGACACCGGGCCCGAGCCGGTCCTAGACAAAAGCCTCTCTGAAAAGTTGCCAGAGTGCCGATCCAGGCGTTTCAGCCCAGTCTGAGCACATTTGAAAAAAATTTCAGTGAAAAATTTTCTAAGTCCTCACTGGGCTCGACACCGGGCCCGGCCCGGTCCTAGATAAATGACTCTCTGAAAAGTTGCAAACTGCGGTTCCTGGCGTTTCAGCCCAGTATGGCCAACTCGGAAAACATTTTTGGTGAAACTTTTTCTAAGTATCAGACCGGGGCCAAAACGCATGAAAATTCTGAAAAGTGCCAAAAACGCGTATTTAAGCATTTCAGCCCAGTCCAAGCAACTTTAAAAAAAATTCATGAAAAATTTTTTCTAAGTCCACAGAGACCAAAACCATCAAAATCTTGAAAAGTTGTTAGAGTGCCGATCCAGGCGTTTCAGCCCAGTCTGACCACATTTGAAAAACTTTTCAGTGAAAAATTTTCTAAGTCCTCACTGGGCTCGACACCGGGCCCGAGCCGGTCCTAGACAAAAGCCTCTCTGAAAAGTTGCCAGAGTGCCGATCCAGGCGTTTCAGCCCAGTCTGAGCACATTTGAAAAAAATTTCAGTGAAAAATTTTCTAAGTCCTCACTGGGCTCGACACCGGGCCCGGCCCGGTCCTAGATAAATGACTCTCTGAAAAGTTGCAAACTGCGGTTCCTGGCGTTTCAGCCCAGTATGGCCAACTCGGAAAACATTTTTGGTGAAACTTTTTCTAAGTATCAGACCGGGGCCAAAACGCATGAAAATTCTGAAAAGTGCCAAAAACGCGTATTTAAGCATTTCAGCCCAGTCCAAGCAACTTTAAAAAAAATTCATGAAAAATTTTTTCTAAGTCCACAGAGACCAAAACCATCAAAATCTTGAAAAGTTGTTAGAGTGCCGATCCAGGCGTTTCAGCCCAGTCTGACCACATTTGAAAAACTTTTCAGTGAAAAATTTTCTAAGTCCTCACTGGGCTCGACACCGGGCCCGAGCCGGTCCTAGACAAAAGCCTATCTGAAAAGTTGCCAGAGTGCCGATCCAGGCGTTTCAGCCCAGTCTGAGCACATTTGAAAAAAATTTCAGTGAAAAATTTTCTAAGTCCTCACTGGGCTCGACACCGGGCCCGGCCCGGTCCTAGATAAATGACTCTCTGAAAAGTTGCAAACTGCGGTTCCTGGCGTTTCAGCCCAGTATGGCCAACTCGGAAAACATTTTTGGTGAAACTTTTTCTAAGTATCAGACCGGGGCCAAAACGCATGAAAATTCTGAAAAGTGCCAAAAACGCGTATTTAAGCATTTCAGCCCAGTCCAAGCAACTTTAAAAAAAATTCATGAAAAATTTTTTCTAAGTCCACAGAGACCAAAATCATCAAAATCATGAAAAGTTGTCAGAGTGCCGATCCAGGCGTTTCAGCCCAGTCTGAGCACATTTGAAAAAAATTTCAGTGAAAAAGTTTCTAAGTCCTCACTGGGCTCGACACCGGGCCCGAGCCGGTCCTAGACAAAAGCCTCTCTGAAAAGTTGCCAGAGTGCCGATCCAGGCGTTTCAGCCCAGTGTGAGCACATTTGAAAAAATTTTTAGTCGAAAATTTTCTAAGTATCAGACCGGGGCGAAAACCCATCAAAATCATGAAAAGTGTCTAAAAGTGTGAAAAAGTGTTTAAGAACGCATTTCAGTCCATTTTGAGCATTTTCGGAAAAATGTATAAATGGGTGCTCATTTGACTTACGTGACGCGCGGTGAAAATTTTCTAAGTCCACAGAGACCAAAACCATCAAAATCTTGAAAAGTTGTTAGAGTGCCGATCCAGGCGTTTCAGCCCAGTCTGACCACATTTGAAAAACTTTTCAGTGAAAAATTTTCTAAGTCCTCACTGGGCTCGACACCGGGCCCGAGCCGGTCCTAGACAAAAGCCTCTCTGAAAAGTTGCCAGAGTGCCGATCCAGGCGTTTCAGCCCAGTCTGAGCACATTTGAAAAAATTTTTAGTCGAAAATTTTCTAAGTCCACAGAGACCAAAACCATCAAAATCTTGAAAAGTTGTTAGAGTGCCGATCCAGGCGTTTCAGCCCAGTCTGACCACATTTGAAAAACTTTTCAGTGAAAAATTTTCTAAGTCCTCACTGGGCTCGACACCGGGCCCGAGCCGGTCCTAGACAAAAGCCTCTCTGAAAAGTTGCCAGAGTGCCGATCCAGGCGTTTCAGCCCAGTCTGAGCACATTTGAAAAAAATTTCAGTGAAAAATTTTCTAAGTCCTCACTGGGCTCGACACCGGGCCCGGCCCGGTCCTAGATAAATGACTCTCTGAAAAGTTGCAAACTGCGGTTCCTGGCGTTTCAGCCCAGTATGGCCAACTCGGAAAACATTTTTGGTGAAACTTTTTCTAAGTATCAGACCGGGGCCAAAACGCATGAAAATTCTGAAAAGTGCCAAAAACGCGTATTTAAGCATTTCAGCCCAGTCCAAGCAACTTTAAAAAAAATTCATGAAAAATTTTTTCTAAGTCCACAGAGACCAAAACCATCAAAATCTTGAAAAGTTGTTAGAGTGCCGATCCAGGCGTTTCAGCCCAGTCTGACCACATTTGAAAAACTTTTCAGTGAAAAATTTTCTAAGTCCTCACTGGGCTCGACACCGGGCCCGAGCCGGTCCTAGACAAAAGCCTCTCTGAAAAGTTGCCAGAGTGCCGATCCAGGCGTTTCAGCCCAGTCTGAGCACATTTGAAAAAAATTTCAGTGAAAAATTTTCTAAGTCCTCACTGGGCTCGACACCGGGCCCGGCCCGGTCCTAGATAAATGACTCTCTGAAAAGTTGCAAACTGCGGTTCCTGGCGTTTCAGCCCAGTATGGCCAACTCGGAAAACATTTTTGGTGAAACTTTTTCTAAGTATCAGACCGGGGCCAAAACGCATGAAAATTCTGAAAAGTGCCAAAAACGCGTATTTAAGCATTTCAGCCCAGTCCAAGCAACTTTAAAAAAAATTCATGAAAAATTTTTTCTAAGTCCACAGAGACCAAAACCATCAAAATCTTGAAAAGTTGTTAGAGTGCCGATCCAGGCGTTTCAGCCCAGTCTGACCACATTTGAAAAACTTTTCAGTGAAAAATTTTCTAAGTCCTCACTGGGCTCGACACCGGGCCCGAGCCGGTCCTAGACAAAAGCCTCTCTGAAAAGTTGCCAGAGTGCCGATCCAGGCGTTTCAGCCCAGTCTGAGCACATTTGAAAAAATTTTTAGTCGAAAATTTTCTAAGTCCACAGAGACCAAAACCATCAAAATCTTGAAAAGTTGTTAGAGTGCCGATCCAGGCGTTTCAGCCCAGTCTGACCACATTTGAAAAACTTTTCAGTGAAAAATTTTCTAAGTCCTCACTGGGCTCGACACCGGGCCCGAGCCGGTCCTAGACAAAAGCCTCTCTGAAAAGTTGCCAGAGTGCCGATCCAGGCGTTTCAGCCCAGTCTGAGCACATTTGAAAAAAATTTCAGTGAAAAATTTTCTAAGTCCTCACTGGGCTCGACACCGGGCCCGGCCCGGTCCTAGATAAATGACTCTCTGAAAAGTTGCAAACTGCGGTTCCTGGCGTTTCAGCCCAGTATGGCCAACTCGGAAAACATTTTTGGTGAAACTTTTTCTAAGTATCAGACCGGGGCCAAAACGCATGAAAATTCTGAAAAGTGCCAAAAACGCGTATTTAAGCATTTCAGCCCAGTCCAAGCAACTTTAAAAAAAATTCATGAAAAATTTTTTCTAAGTCCACAGAGACCAAAACCATCAAAATCTTGAAAAGTTGTTAGAGTGCCGATCCAGGCGTTTCAGCCCAGTCTGACCACATTTGAAAAACTTTTCAGTGAAAAATTTTCTAAGTCCTCACTGGGCTCGACACCGGGCCCGAGCCGGTCCTAGACAAAAGCCTCTCTGAAAAGTTGCCAGAGTGCCGATCCAGGCGTTTCAGCCCAGTGTGAGCACATTTGAAAAAATTTTTAGTCGAAAATTTTCTAAGTATCAGACCGGGGCGAAAACCCATCAAAATCATGAAAAGTGTCTATAAGTGTGAAAAAGTGTTTAAGACCGCATTTCAGTCCATTTTGAGCATTTTCGGAAAAATGTATAAATGGGTGCTCATTTGACTTACGTGACGCGCGGTGAAAATTTTCTAAGTCCACAGAGACCAAAACCATCAAAATCATGAAAAGTTGTTAGAGTGCCGATCCAGGCGTTTCAGCCCAGTCTGACCACATTTGAAAAACTTTTCAGTGAAAAATTTTCTAAGTCCTCACTGGGCTCGACACCGGGCCCGAGCCGGTCCTAGACAAAAGCCTCTCTGAAAAGTTGCCAGAGTGCCGATCCAGGCGTTTCAGCCCAGTGTGAGCACATTTGAAAAAATTTTTAGTCGAAAATTTTCTAAGTATCAGACCGGGGCGAAAACCCATCAAAATCATGAAAAGTGTCTAAAAGTGTGAAAAAGTGTTTAAAAACGCATTTCAGTCCATTTTGAGCATTTTCGGAAAAATGTATAAATGGGTGCTCATTTGACTTACGTGACGCGCGTTGAAGTACAATCGTATGCTTTAGCATTGGAAAAAATTTTTCTAAGTACAGTCGTATGCTTAAGCATTGGAAAAAATTTTTCTAAGTACAGTCGTATGCTTAAGCATTGGAAAACATTTTTCTAAGTACAATCGTATCTTTTAACATTAGGAGGGCCAAAAATGCAATGCTATCTTATGGCAGAGGCAAAAATTGCTATGTTAAAAGAATCCAGCAAAATCACGTTTTTCATCCATGGAACCCTCAATTTTGTATGGATTTTCCTGATTCAAGGTGCGTTTTGTGCGTCAAAACAGGGCAAATCACCGGGAATTGACGAGGTTTGTACAAGTTTTGAGGGAAACTTGCAAACCAAAACGTAAAAAAAACGCAAGTGACATTCTTACCCCTTCTCCTATTATAGGGGAACAGACTCTACGGATCACTCATATGGAAGTTTCTGAGTGATCGAGTCAGGTGCTTAGCACTCTCAAGGAGAATCATTCTGGACGAGCGGCAACCAGATTAGAGTCGAGAGTGCCATGGATAGAGCCGATGGAGAGTAGCTGGGAAATCCTGCGAAATCTTGGGTCTTGAAGTGCTTAGGCTACGGTGTCAAGCCTAGGAAGCAGAAGCCGTGGATTGGAAGCTGGACGCCGGTG
>CAJQTT010000037.1:0-5000 GCA_906901655.1 Sminthurides aquaticus | reverse complement strand
TTGTTAGAGTGCCGATCCAGGCGTTTCAGCCCAGTCTGACCACATTTGAAAAACTTTTCAGTGAAAAATTTTCTAAGTCCTCACTGGGCTCGACACCGGGCCCGAGCCGGTCCTAGACAAAAGCCTCTCTGAAAAGTTGCCAGAGTGCCGATCCAGGCGTTTCAGCCCAGTCTGAGCACATTTGAAAAAAATTTCAGTGAAAAATTTTCTAAGTCCTCACTGGGCTCGACACCGGGCCCGGCCCGGTCCTAGATAAATGACTCTCTGAAAAGTTGCAAACTGCGGTTCCTGGCGTTTCAGCCCAGTATGGCCAACTCGGAAAACATTTTTGGTGAAACTTTTTCTAAGTATCAGACCGGGGCCAAAACGCATGAAAATTCTGAAAAGTGCCAAAAACGCGTATTTAAGCATTTCAGCCCAGTCCAAGCAACTTTAAAAAAAATTCATGAAAAATTTTTTCTAAGTCCACAGAGACCAAAACCATCAAAATCTTGAAAAGTTGTTAGAGTGCCGATCCAGGCGTTTCAGCCCAGTCTGACCACATTTGAAAAACTTTTCAGTGAAAAATTTTCTAAGTCCTCACTGGGCTCGACACCGGGCCCGAGCCGGTCCTAGACAAAAGCCTCTCTGAAAAGTTGCCAGAGTGCCGATCCAGGCGTTTCAGCCCAGTCTGAGCACATTTGAAAAAAATTTCAGTGAAAAATTTTCTAAGTCCTCACTGGGCTCGACACCGGGCCCGGCCCGGTCCTAGATAAATGACTCTCTGAAAAGTTGCAAACTGCGGTTCCTGGCGTTTCAGCCCAGTATGGCCAACTCGGAAAACATTTTTGGTGAAACTTTTTCTAAGTATCAGACCGGGGCCAAAACGCATGAAAATTCTGAAAAGTGCCAAAAACGCGTATTTAAGCATTTCAGCCCAGTCCAAGCAACTTTAAAAAAAATTCATGAAAAATTTTTTCTAAGTCCACAGAGACCAAAACCATCAAAATCTTGAAAAGTTGTTAGAGTGCCGATCCAGGCGTTTCAGCCCAGTCTGACCACATTTGAAAAACTTTTCAGTGAAAAATTTTCTAAGTCCTCACTGGGCTCGACACCGGGCCCGAGCCGGTCCTAGACAAAAGCCTCTCTGAAAAGTTGCCAGAGTGCCGATCCAGGCGTTTCAGCCCAGTCTGAGCACATTTGAAAAAAATTTCAGTGAAAAATTTTCTAAGTCCTCACTGGGCTCGACACCGGGCCCGGCCCGGTCCTAGATAAATGACTCTCTGAAAAGTTGCAAACTGCGGTTCCTGGCGTTTCAGCCCAGTATGGCCAACTCGGAAAACATTTTTGGTGAAACTTTTTCTAAGTATCAGACCGGGGCCAAAACGCATGAAAATTCTGAAAAGTGCCAAAAACGCGTATTTAAGCATTTCAGCCCAGTCCAAGCAACTTTAAAAAAAATTCATGAAAAATTTTTTCTAAGTCCACAGAGACCAAAACCATCAAAATCTTGAAAAGTTGTTAGAGTGCCGATCCAGGCGTTTCAGCCCAGTCTGACCACATTTGAAAAACTTTTCAGTGAAAAATTTTCTAAGTCCTCACTGGGCTCGACACCGGGCCCGAGCCGGTCCTAGACAAAAGCCTCTCTGAAAAGTTGCCAGAGTGCCGATCCAGGCGTTTCAGCCCAGTCTGAGCACATTTGAAAAAAATTTCAGTGAAAAATTTTCTAAGTCCTCACTGGCTCGACACCGGGCCCGGCCCGGTCCTAGATAAATGACTCTCTGAAAAGTTTGCAAACTGCGGTTCCTGGCGTTTCAGCCCAGTATGGCCAACTCGGAAAACATTTTTGGTGAAACTTTTTCTAAGTATCAGACCGGGGCCAAAACGCATGAAAATTCTGAAAAGTGCCAAAAACGCGTATTTAAGCATTTCAGCCCAGTCCAAGCAACTTTAAAAAAAATTCATGAAAAATTTTTTCTAAGTCCACAGAGACCAAAACCATCAAAATCTTGAAAAGTTGTTAGAGTGCCGATCCAGGCGTTTCAGCCCAGTCTGACCACATTTGAAAAACTTTTCAGTGAAAAATTTTCTAAGTCCTCACTGGGCTCGACACCGGGCCCGAGCCGGTCCTAGACAAAAGCCTATCTGAAAGTTGCCAGAGTGCCGATCCAGGCGTTTCAGCCCAGTCTGAGCACATTTGAAAAAATTTCAGTGAAAAATTTTCTAAGTCCTCACTGGGCTCGACACCGGGCCCGGCCCGGTCCTAGATAAATGACTCTCTGAAAAGTTGCAAACTGCGGTTCCTGGCGTTTCAGCCCAGTATGGCCAACTCGGAAAACATTTTTGGTGAAACTTTTTCTAAGTATCAGACCGGGGCCAAAACGCATGAAAATTCTGAAAAGTGCCAAAAACGCGTATTTAAGCATTTCAGCCCAGTCCAAGCAACTTTAAAAAAATTCATGAAAAATTTTTTCTAAGTCCACAGAGACCAAAATCATCAAATCATGAAAAGTTGTCAGAGGCCGATCCAGGCGTTTCAGCCCAGTCTGAGCACATTTGAAAAAAATTTCAGTGAAAAAGTTTCTAAGTCCTCACTGGGCTCGACACCGGGCCCGAGCCGGTCCTAGACAAAAGCCTCTCTGAAAAGTTGCCAGAGTGCCGATCCAGGCGTTTCAGCCCAGTGTGAGCACATTTGAAAAATTTTTAGTCGAAAATTTTCTAAGTATCAGACCGGGGCGAAAACCCATCAAAATCATGAAAAGTGTCTAAAAGTGTGAAAAAGTGTTTAAGAACGCATTTCAGTCCATTTTGAGCATTTTCGGAAAAATGTATAAATGGGTGCTCATTTGACTTACGTGACGCGCGGTGAAAATTTTCTAAGTCCACAGAGACCAAAACCATCAAAATCTTGAAAAGTTGTTAGAGTGCCGATCCAGGCGTTTCAGCCCAGTCTGACCACATTTGAAAAACTTTTCAGTGAAAAATTTTCTAAGTCCTCACTGGGCTCGACACCGGGCCCGAGCCGGTCCTAGACAAAAGCCTCTCTGAAAAGTTGCCAGAGTGCCGATCCAGGCGTTTCAGCCCAGTCTGAGCACATTTGAAAAAATTTTTAGTCGAAAATTTTCTAAGTCCACAGAGACCAAAACCATCAAAATCTTGAAAAGTTGTTAGAGTGCCGATCCAGGCGTTTCAGCCCAGTCTGACCACATTTGAAAAACTTTTCAGTGAAAAATTTTCTAAGTCCTCACTGGGCTCGACACCGGGCCCGAGCCGGTCCTAGACAAAAGCCTCTCTGAAAAGTTGCCAGAGTGCCGATCCAGGCGTTTCAGCCCAGTCTGAGCACATTTGAAAAAATTTCAGTGAAAAAATTTTCTAAGTCCTCACTGGGCTCGACACCGGGCCCGGCCCGGTCCTAGATAAATGACTCTCTGAAAAGTTGCAAACTGCGGTTCCTGGCGTTCAGCCCAGTATTGGCCAACTCGGAAAACATTTTTGGTGAAACTTTTTCTAAGTATCAGACCGGGGCCAAAACGCATGAAAATCTGAAAAGTGCCAAAAACGCGTATTTAAGCATTTCAGCCCAGTCCAAGCAACTTTAAAAAAAATTCATGAAAAATTTTTTCTAAGTCCACAGAGACCAAAACCATCAAAATCTTGAAAAGTTGTTAGAGTGCCGATCCAGGCGTTTCAGCCCAGTCTGACCACATTTGAAAAACTTTTCAGTGAAAAATTTTCTAAGTCCTCACTGGGCTCGACACCGGGCCCGAGCCGGTCCTAGACAAAAGCCTCTCTGAAAAGTTGCCAGAGTGCCGATCCAGGCGTTTCAGCCCAGTCTGAGCACATTTGAAAAAAATTTCAGTGAAAAATTTTCTAAGTCCTCACTGGGCTCGACACCGGGCCCGGCCCGGTCCTAGATAAATGACTCTCTGAAAAGTTGCAAACTGCGGTTCCTGGCGTTTCAGCCCAGTATGGCCAACTCGGAAAACATTTTGGTGAAACTTTTTCTAAGTATCAGACCGGGGCCAAAACGCATGAAAATTCTGAAAAGTGCCAAAAACGCGTATTTAAGCATTTCAGCCCAGTCCAAGCAACTTTAAAAAAAATTCATGAAAAATTTTTTCTAAGTCCACAGAGACCAAAACCATCAAAATCTTGAAAAGTTGTTAGAGTGCCGATCCAGGCGTTTCAGCCCAGTCTGACCACATTTGAAAAACTTTTCAGTGAAAAATTTTCTAAGTCCTCACTGGGCTCGACACCGGGCCCGAGCCGGTCCTAGACAAAGCCTCTCTGAAAAGTTGCCAGAGTGCCGATCCAGGCGTTTCAGCCCAGTCTGAGCACATTTGAAAACAATTTTTAGTCGAAAATTTCTAAGTCCACAGAGACCAAAACCATCAAAATCTTGAAAAGTTGTTAGAGTGCCGATCCAGGCGTTTCAGCCCAGTCTGACCACATTTGAAAAACTTTTCAGTGAAAATTTTCTAAGTCCTCACTGGGCTCGACACCGGGCCCGAGCCGGTCCTAGACAAAAGCCTCTCTGAAAAGTTGCCAGAGTGCCGATCCAGGCGTTTCAGCCCAGTCTGAGCACATTTGAAAAAATTTCAGTGAAAAATTTTCTAAGTCCTCACTGGGCTCGACACCGGGCCCGGCCCGGTCCTAGATAAATGACTCTCTGAAAAGTTGCAAACTGCGTTCCTGGCGTTTCAGCCCAGTATGGCCACTCGGAAAACATTTTTGGTGAAACTTTTTCTAAGTATCAGACCGGGGCCAAACGCATGAAATTCTGAAAAGTGCAAAAACGCGTATTTAAGCATTTCAGCCCAGTCCAAGCAACTTTAAAAAAAATTCATGAAAAATTTTTTCTAAGTCCACAGAGACCAAAACCATCAAAATCTTGAAAAGTTGTTAGAGTGCCGATCCAGGCGTTTCAGCCCAGTCTGACCACATTTGAAAAACTTTCAGTGAAAAATTTTCTAAGTCCTCACTGGGCTCGACACCGGGCCCGAGCCGGTCCTAGACAAAAG
>CAJQTT010000036.1:127500-133447 GCA_906901655.1 Sminthurides aquaticus | reverse complement strand
AGGACCGGCTCGGGCCCGGTGTCGAGCCCAGTGAGGACTTAGATAATTTTTCACTGAAAATTTTTTCAAATTTGCTCAGACTGGGCTGAAACGCCTCGATCGGCACTCTAACAACTTTTCATGATTTTGATGGTTTTGGTCTCTGTGGACTTAGAAAATTTTCACCGCGCGTCACGTAAGTCAAATGAGCACCCATTTATACATTTTTCCGAAAATGCTCAAAATGGACTGAAATGCGTTTTTAAACACTTTTTCACACTTTTAGACACTTTTCATGATTTTGATGGGTTTTCGCCCCGGTCTGATACTTAGAAAATTTTCGACTACAAATTTTTTCAAATGTGCTCAGACTGGGCTGAAACGCCTGGATCGGCACTCTGGCAACTTTTCAGAGAGGCTTTTGTCTAGGACCGGCTCGGGCCCGGTGTCGAGCCCAGTGAGGACTTAGAAACTTTTTCACTGAAAATTTTTTCAAATGTGCTCAGACTGGGCTGAAACGCCTGGATCGGCACTCTAACAACTTTTCATGATTTTGATGGTTTTGGTCTCTGTGGACTTAGAAAATTTTCACCGCGCGTCACGTAAGTCAAATGAGCACCCATTTATACATTTTTCCGAAAATGCTAAAAATGGACTGAAATGCGTTTTTAAACACTTTTTCACACTTTTAGACACTTTCCATGATTTTGATGGGTTTTCGCCCCGGTCTGATACTTAGAAAATTTTCGACTACAAATTTTTTCAAATGTGCTCACACTGGGCTGAAACGCCTGGATCGGCACTCTGGCAACTTTTCAGAGAGGCTTTTGTCTAGGACCGGCTCGGGCCCGGTGTCGAGCCCAGTGAGGACTTAGATAATTTTTCACTGAAAATTTTTTCAAATTTGCTCAGACTGGGCTGAAACGCCTCGATCGGCACTCTAACAACTTTTCATGATTTTGATGGTTTTGGTCTCTGTGGACTTAGAAAATTTTCACCGCGCGTCACGTAAGTCAAATGAGCACCCATTTATACATTTTTCCGAAAATGCTCAAAATGGACTGAAATGCGTTTTTAAACACTTTTTCACACTTTTAGACACTTTTCATGATTTTGATGGGTTTTCGCCCCGGTCTGATACTTAGAAAATTTTCGACTACAAATTTTTTCAAATGTGCTCAGACTGGGCTGAAACGCCTGGATCGGCACTCTGGCAACTTTTCAGAGAGGCTTTTGTCTAGGACCGGCTCGGGCCCGGTGTCGAGCCCAGTGAGGACTTAGAAACTTTTTCACTGAAAATTTTTTCAAATGTGGTCAGACTGGGCTGAAACGCCTGGATCGGCACTCTAACAACTTTTCATGATTTTGATGGTTTTGGTCTCTGTGGACTTAGAAAATTTTCACCGCGCGTCACGTAAGTCAAATGAGCACCCATTTATACATTTTTCCGAAAATGCTAAAAATGGACTGAAATGCGTTTTTAAACACTTTTTCACACTTTTAGACACTTTCCATGATTTTGATGGGTTTTCGCCCCGGTCTGATACTTAGAAAATTTTCGACTACAAATTTTTCAAATGTGCTCACACTGGGCTGAAACGCCTGGATCGGCACTCTGGCAACTTTTCAGAGAGGCTTTTGTCTAGGACCGGCTCGGGCCCGGTGTCGAGCCCAGTGAGGACTTAGATAATTTTTCACTGAAAATTTTTTCAAATTTGCTCAGACTGGGCTGAAACGCCTCGATCGGCACTCTAACAACTTTTCATGATTTTGATGGTTTTGGTCTCTGTGGACTTAGAAAATTTTCACCGCGCGTCACGTAAGTCAAATGAGCACCCATTTATACATTTTTCCGAAAATGCTCAAAATGGACTGAAATGCGTTTTTAAACACTTTTTCACACTTTTAGACACTTTTCATGATTTTGATGGGTTTTCGCCGGTCTGATACTTAGAAAATTTTCGACTACAAATTTTTTCAAATGTGCTCAGACTGGGCTGAAACGCCTGGATCGGCACTCTGGCAACTTTTCAGAGAGGCTTTTGTCTAGGACCGGCTCGGGCCCGGTGTCGAGCCCAGTGAGGACTTAGAAACTTTTTCACTGAAAATTTTTTCAAATGTGGTCAGACTGGGCTGAAACGCCTGGATCGGCACTCTAACAACTTTTCATGATTTTGATGGTTTTGGTCTCTGTGGACTTAGAAAATTTTCACCGCGCGTCACGTAAGTCAAATGAGCACCCATTTATACATTTTTCCGAAAATGCTCAAAATGGACTGAAATGCGTTTTTAAACACTTTTTCACACTTTTAGACACTTTTCATGATTTTGATGGGTTTTCGCCGGTCTGATACTTAGAAAATTTTCGACTACAAATTTTTTTCAAATGTGCTCAGACTGGGCTGAAACGCCTGGATCGGCACTCTGGCAACTTTTCAGAGAGGCTTTTGTCTAGGACCGGCTCGGGCCCGGTGTCGAGCCCAGTGAGGACTTAGAAACTTTTTCACTGAAAATTTTTTCAAATGTGGTCAGACTGGGCTGAAAACGCCTGGATCGGCACTCTAACAACTTTTCATGATTTTGATGGTTTTGGTCTCTGTGGACTTAGAAAATTTTCACCGCGCGTCACGTAAGTCAAATGAGCACCCATTTATACATTTTTCCGAAAATGCTCAAAATGGACTGAAATGCGTTTTTTAAACACTTTTTCACACTTTTAGACACTTTTCATGATTTTTGATGGGTTTTCGCCCCGGTCTGATAGAAAATTTTTCGACTACAAATTTTTTTCAAATGTGCTCACACTGGGCTGAAAACGCCTGGATCGGCACTCTGGCAACTTTTCAGAGAGGCTTTTGTCTAGGACCGGCTCGGGCCCGGTGTCGAGCCCAGTGAGGACTTAGAAACTTTTTCACTGAAAATTTTTTCAAATGTGGTCAGACTGGGCTGAAACGCCTGGATCGGCACTCTGGCAACTTTTCAGAGAGGCTTTTGTCTAGGACCGGCTCGGGCCCGGTGTCGAGCCCAGTGAGGACTTAGAAAATTTTTCACTGAAAATTTTTTCAAATGTGGTCAGACTGGGCTGAAACGCCTGGATCGGCACTCTGGCAACTTTTCAGAGAGGCTTTTGTCTAGGACCGGCTCGGGCCCGGTGTCGAGCCCAGTGAGGACTTAGAAAAATTTTTCACTGAAAAGTTTTTCAAATGTGGTCAGACTGGGCTGAAACGCCTGGATCGGCACTCTAACAACTTTTCAAGATTTTGATGGTTTTGGTCTCTGTGGACTTAGAAAATTTTCACCGCGCGTCACGTGAGTCAAATGAGCACCCATTTATACATTTTTCCGAAAATGCTCAAAATGGACTGAAATGCGTTTTTAAACACTTTTTTCACACTTTTAGACACTTTTCATGATTTTGATGGGTTTTCGCCCCGGTCTGATACTTAGAAAATTTTCGACTACAAATTTTTTCAAATGTGCTCACACTGGGCTGAAACGCCTGGATCGGCACTCTGGCAACTTTTCAGAGAGGCTTTTGTCTAGGACCGGCTCGGGCCCGGTGTCGAGCCCAGTGAGGACTTAGAAAATTTTTCACTGAAAATTTTTTCAAATGTGGTCAGACTGGGCTGAAACGCCTGGATCGGCACTCTGGCAACTTTTCAGAGAGGCTTTTGTCTAGGACCGGCTCGGGCCCGGTGTCGAGCCCAGTGAGGACTTAGAAAATTTTTCACTGAAAATTTTTTCAAATGTGCTCAGACTGGGCTGAAACGCCTGGATCGGCACTCTAACAACTTTTCATGATTTTGATGGTTTTGGTCTCCGTGGACTTAAAAAATTTTCACCGCGCGTCACGTAAGTCAAATGAGCACCCATTTATACATTTTTCCGAAAATGCTCAAAATGGACTGAAATGCGTTTTTAAACACTTTTTCACACTTTTAGACACTTTTCATGATTTTGATGGGTTTTCGCCCCGGTCTGATACTTAGAAAATTTTTCGACTAAAAATTTTTTCAAATGTGCTCACACTGGGCTGAAACGCCTGGATCGGCACTCTGGCAACTTTTCAGAGAGGCTTTTGTCTAGGGACCGGCTCGGGCCCGGTGTCGAGCCCAGTGAGGACTTAGATAACTTTTTCACTGAAAATTTTTTCAAATTTGCTCAGACTGGGCTGAAACGCCTCGATCGGCACTCTAACAACTTTTCATGATTTTGATGGTTTTGGTCTCTGTGGACTTAGAAAATTTTCACCGCGCGTCACGTAAGTCAAATGAGCACCCATTTATACATTTTTCCGAAAATGCTCAAAATGGACTGAAATGCGTTTTTAAACACTTTTTCACACTTTTAGACACTTTTCATGATTTTGATGGGTTTTCGCCCCGGTCTGATACTTAGAAAATTTTCGACTACAAATTTTTTCAAATGTGCTCACACTGGGCTGAAACGCCTGGAACGGCACTCTGGCAACTTTTCAGAGAGGCTTTTGTCTAGGACCGGCTCGGGCCCGGTGTCGAGCCCAGTGAGGACTTAGAAACTTTTTCACTGAAATTTTTTTCAAATGTGCTCAGACTGGGCTGAAACGCCTGGATCGGCACTCTAACAACTTTTCATGATTTTGATGGTTTTGGTCTCTGTGGACTTAGAAAATTTTCACCGCGCGTCACGTAAGTCAAATGAGCACCCATTTATACATTTTTCCGAAAATGCTAAAAATGGACTGAAATGCGTTTTTAAACACTTTTTCACACTTTTAGACACTTTCCATGATTTTGATGGGTTTTCGCCCCGGTCTGATACTTAGAAAATTTTCGACTACAAATTTTTTCAAATGTGCTCACACTGGGCTGAAACGCCTGGATCGGCACTCTGGCAACTTTTCAGAGAGGCTTTTGTCTAGGACCGGCTCGGGCCCGGTGTCGAGCCCAGTGAGGACTTAGATAATTTTTCACTGAAAATTTTTTCAAATTTGCTCAGACTGGGCTGAAACGCCTCGATCGGCACTCTAACAACTTTTCATGATTTTGATGGTTTTGGTCTCTGTGGACTTAGAAAATTTTCACCGCGCGTCACGTAAGTCAAATGAGCACCCATTTATACATTTTTCCGAAAATGCTCAAAATGGACTGAAATGCGTTTTTAAACACTTTTTCACACTTTTAGACACTTTTCATGATTTTGATGGGTTTTCGCCCCGGTCTGATACTTAGAAAATTTTCGACTACAAATTTTTTCAAATGTGCTCAGACTGGGCTGAAACGCCTGGATCGGCACTCTGGCAACTTTTCAGAGAGGCTTTTGTCTAGGACCGGCTCGGGCCCGGTGTCGAGCCCAGTGAGGACTTAGAAACTTTTTCACTGAAAATTTTTTCAAATGTGCTCAGACTGGGCTGAAACGCCTGGATCGGCACTCTAACAACTTTTCATGATTTTGATGGTTTTGGTCTCTGTGGACTTAGAAAATTTTCACCGCGCGTCACGTAAGTCAAATGAGCACCCATTTATACATTTTTCCGAAAATGCTAAAAATGGACTGAAATGCGTTTTTAAACACTTTTTCACACTTTTAGACACTTTCCATGATTTTGATGGGTTTTCGCCCCGGTCTGATACTTAGAAAATTTTCGACTACAAATTTTTTCAAATGTGCTCACACTGGGCTGAAACGCCTGGATCGGCACTCTGGCAACTTTTCAGAGAGGCTTTTGTCTAGGACCGGCTCGGGCCCGGTGTCGAGCCCAGTGAGGACTTAGATAATTTTTCACTGAAAATTTTTTCAAATTTGCTCAGACTGGGCTGAAACGCCTCGATCGGCACTCTAACAACTTTTCATGATTTTGATGGTTTTGGTCTCTGTGGACTTAGAAAATTTTCACCGCGCGTCACGTAAGTCAAATGAGCACCCATTTATACATTTTTCCGAAAATGCTAAAAATGGACTGAAATGCGTTTTTAAACACTTTTTCACA
>CAJQTT010000036.1:115000-122500 GCA_906901655.1 Sminthurides aquaticus | reverse complement strand
ACAAAGTGCGCTCGCAGACACCCAGCACCTAAAATCCCCTTTTAGTTGCACGTAACCCATTTGGTGAGGAGAAATGCGACGTGTCGACACCAAATTTAAAAGGACACCTCAGTCTCGCCGAAGTTCAACATAAAAATGCCCTCCCAATCAGCATCTCCAAGCCTGAATCTCCTACCAATACTTGCAAGTTCTGCCCGCTTACCCCCGAGAGGTTTCACGTACTATTGAACTCTCTCTTCAAAGTTCTTTTCAACTTTCCCTCACGGTACTTGTTCGCTATCGGTCTCGTGGTCATATTTAGTCTTAGATGGAGTTTACCACCTGATTTGGGCTGCACTCCCAAGCAACCCGACTCTACGGACGAAATGCACTGCACTACGAAATTGTCATACGGGCCTAGCACCCTCCATGGGCAATGGCCCCGTTCAAGAGGGACTTAGACAACTATCACGTACAGGCAATATTTCGTCCCAAACGCCACATGTCATGACACCCGTGGGATGCCAGATTCAGCGCTGAACTTTTTCCTTTTCGCTCGCCGTTACTAAGGAAATCCTTGTTAGTTTCTTTTCCTCCGCTTATTAATATGCTTAAATTTAGCGGGTAATCTTGCCTGCTCTGAGGTCGCAACAATGATAAAGTTTTGCAATCTTCGTTTCCAAGTCTTAGAGACTCTTCCACAGCCGATTCCAAACAGTGTACGAGCCCGTCTTTTCCACGACTCTCTGCAAACAAGAAGAATTTTTTATTTTCAGTACTTGCCGCACGAGTCGTTCATTTCACAAGTCTCGTTACATCAACTAACCAAGCTCGTGACAAACTTGGCGATTAGTACTTCTACTGGGGATTTCTCCCTGCAAAAGCAACTTTGATTTATATTTCATATCCGACCCTCAGCCAGACATGGCCTGGAATTTATTCCAGGCCGCCATATGCGTTCAAAACGTCGGTGTTCATGTGTCCTGCAGTTCACACGTCTGCACGCAGTTAGCTGCGTTCTTCATCGACCCACGAGCCGAGTGATCCACCACTCGAGGTTGTCTTTTCGTCTTTCTCAATCTTTTATCATTTTTTCAATTTCTTTTAGTTTTATCATGTTTTCATATTACTCTGCTCCTGGGAAATGCCCCCGCAGAGGCAGGACCACAGAAGGCTTACGCTCGACTATCTTGCGAGAAACAGCCCGAAGACTGTCCCGAAGGAGTCGCTTGAGTGCAACATGAGGACAAGAGTGCGAATCCATACTACACGCACCTAAACTTGTTCGCTCATGAGCTTTTTGGTTTTTACTTTTCGGTAATGATCCTTCCGCAGGTTCACCTACGGAAACCTTGTTACGACTTTTACTTCCTCTAAGTGATCAAGTTTGGCCATTTTTCCGGCACTACCGCCACGACCCGAAGGCCATCACGAAGACCAGTCCAAAGGCCTCACTAAATCACTCGATCGGTAGTAGCGACGGGCGGTGTGTACAAAGGGCAGGGACGTAATCGACGCAAGCTTATGACTCGCGCCTACTGGGAATTCCTCGTTCATGGGGAATAATTTCAATCCCCAATCCCCATCACGAAGGAGGTTCAACGGGTTTCCCAGTCCTTTCGGACAGGGTACACACGCTGATTCCTTCAGTGTAGCGCGCGTGCAGCCCAGAACATCTAAGGGCATCACAGACCTGTTATTGCTCATTCTCGTGCGGCTATACGCCGCCCGTCCCTCTAAGAAGCTGCGAAAGACCATAAATGATCCAACGTCTAGTTAGTAGGCCAGAGTCTCGTTCGTTATCGGAATTAACCAGACAAATCGCTCCACCAACTAAGAACGGCCATGCACCACCACCCACCGAATCAAGAAAGAGCTCTCAATCTGTCAATCCTTCCGGTGTCCGGGCCTGGTGAGATTTCCCGTGTTGAGTCAAATTAAGCCGCAGGCTCCACTCCTGGTGGTGCCCTTCCGTCAATTCCTTTAAGTTTCAGCTTTGCAACCATACTTCCCCCGGAACCCAAACACTCTGGTTTCCCGGAGGCTGCCCGCCGAGTCATTCAAGTAACGACGGCGGATCGCCGGTCGGCATCGTTTATGGTTAGAACTAGGGCGGTATCTGATCGCCTTCGAACCTCTAACTTTCGTTCTTGATTAATGAAAACATTCTTGGCAAATGCTTTCGCAGTAGTTCGTCTTGCGACGATCCAAGAATTTCACCTCTAACGTCGCAGTACGAATGCCCCCGTCTGTTCCTATTAATCATTACCTCGACTCCGAAAGCCAACGAAATAGAACCGAGATCCTATTCCATTATTCCATGCACTAATGTTCAGGCTGTAGCGCCTGCTTTGAGCACTCCAATTTTTTCAAAGTAAACGTGTTAGCCACCCGTGGCACTCGGTTAAGAGAACCACGAACGAACCAACAAAATCGTCCGGGCAGACAGTAACAGACGAATCTGAACCATCCGCCCGAAACCGAGATCCAACTACGAGCTTTTTAACCGCAACAACTTTAATATACGCTATTGGAGCTGGAATTACCGCGGCTGCTGGCACCAGACTTGCCCTCCAATAGATCCTCGTTAAAGGATTTAAAGTGTACTCATTCCGATTACGGAGCCTCATAAAGAGATCCGTATCGTTATTTTTCGTCACTACCTCCCCGTGCCGGGAGTGGGTAATTTGCGCGCCTGCTGCCTTCCTTGGATGTGGTAGCCGTTTCTCAGGCTCCCTCTCCGGAATCGAACCCTGATTCCCCGTTACCCGTTACAACCATGGTAGGCGCATAACCTACCATCGAAAGTTGATAAGGCAGACACTTGAAAGATCCGTCGCCGGTACGAGACCATGCGATCAGCAAAGTTATTCAGAGTCACCAACAAAACGAATCCGAAGATCCGATTGGCTTTGATCTAATAAAAGCGCTCCTTCCACGAGGGTCGGAGCTCATTGCATGTATTAGCTCTAGAATTACCACAGTTATCCAAGTAGTATGTGCGATCTAAGGAACCATAACTGATGTAATGAGCCATTCGCGGTTTCACTTTATTTGCGCTTGAACTTAGACATGCATGGCTTAATCTTTGAGACAAGCATATGACTACTGGCAGGATCAACCAGGTAGCTTAATCATGACTCTCTGGCCAATGATTCTTTTTATATTTTCTCTATGCGAGCATTTTCAGGGCGAACCCCTACTAACTCCACGCCAGAGCAATCTTTACACACATTTTCAAGTCAATGAAAAGTGCTTTTCCGTTCTTTCTCCCAGCAGAGACTCCAAGAGTTGCTGCTTTCCTCCTCCGACTCTCTGACAAAATATTAGCTTCTCGTAAGAGCAGCCCTGTTTATCGCTCGGAAAACTTACAAAGGAACATATCAGATTCACTTTATCTCGTAAACCAACCGGGGTCAGTTTAAAGAGATGCTGCTGTGACAACATTTTTTATTAGTGACCGTGATCACGACGCTCGCCCTAGCCTGGTCACCAGCGGTCCGGTCCTGGGCTAAGGTCTTAATGTTGCGAGCTCCGCCTCGACAACTATCTAGTTTTCACCGCTTCTAAAGTTTTACAACTTTGACTCTCTCGTTTCTCTCTCCACTTGCTTCGACTGCCGGCTCGCACCAGCGTCTAGCCTTCTTTCCAATTTCCTCTTCCTTCTCTCCTTCTTGAGCCAGTTGCCAGATTTCACGGGTCGAGGGATCCACGCTACTCTCCATGATTCAACTCTTGACTCTCCAACTGCTTCGACTGCCGGCTCGCACCAGCGTCTAGCCTTCTTTCCCATTTCCTCTTCCTTCTCTCCTTCTTGAGCCAGTTGCCAGATTTCACGGGTCGGGGGATCCACGCTACTCTCCATGATTCAACTCTTGCCTCTCCAACTGCTTCGACTCCCGGCTCACACCGGCGTCCAGCTTCCAATCCACGGCTTCTGCTTCCTAGGCTTGACACCGTAGCCTAAGCACTTCAAGACCCAAGATTTCGCAGGATTTCCCAGCTACTCTCCATCGGCTCTATCCATGGCACTCTCGACTCTAATCTGGTTGCCGCTCGTCCAGAATGATTCTCCTTGAGAGTGCTAAGCACCTGACTCGATCACTCAGAAACTTCCATATGAGTGATCCGTAGAGTCTGTTCCCCTATAATAGGAGAAGGGGTAAGAATGTCACTTGCGTTTTTTTTACGTTTTGGTTTGCAAGTTTCCCTCAAAACTTGTACAAACCTCGTCAATTCCCGGTGATTTGCCCTGTTTTGACGCACAAAACGCACCTTGAATCAGGAAAATCCATACAAAATTGAGGGTTCTATGGATGAAAAACGTGATTTTGCTGGATTCTTTTAACATACCAATTTTTGCCTCTGCCATAAGATAGCATTGCATTTTTGGCCCTCCTAATGTTAAAAGATACGACTGTACTTAGAAAAATTTTTTCCAATGCTAAAGCATACGATTGTACTTCAACTCGCGTCACGTAAGTCAAATGAGCACCCATTTATACATTTTTCCGAAAATGCTCAAAATGGACTGAAATGCGTTTTTAAACACTTTTTCACACTTTTAGACACTTTTCATGATTTTGATGGGTTTTCGCCCCGGTCTGATACTTAGAAAATTTTCGACTACAAATTTTTTCAAATGTGCTCAGACTGGGCTGAAACGCCTGGATCGGCACTCTGGCAACTTTTCAGAGAGGCTTTTGTCTAGGACCGGCTCGGGCCCGGTGTCGAGCCCAGTGAGGACTTAGAAACTTTTTCACTGAAAATTTTTTCAAATGTGGTCAGACTGGGCTGAAACGCCTGGATCGGCACTCTAACAACTTTTCATGATTTTGATGGTTTTGGTCTCTGTGGACTTAGAAAATTTTCACCGCGCGTCACGTAAGTCAAATGAGCACCCATTTATACATTTTTCCGAAAATGCTAAAAATGGACTGAAATGCGTTTTTAAACACTTTTTCACACTTTTAGACACTTTTCATGATTTTGATGGGTTTTCGCCCCGGTCTGATACTTAGAAAATTTTCGACTACAAATTTTTTCAAATGTGCTCACACTGGGCTGAAACGCCTGGATCGGCACTCTGGCAACTTTTCAGAGAGGCTTTTGTCTAGGACCGGCTCGGGCCCGGTGTCGAGCCCAGTGAGGACTTAGAAAATTTTTCACTGAAAATTTTTTCAAATGTGCTCAGACTGGGCTGAAACGCCTGGATCGGCACTCTAACAACTTTTCATGATTTTGATGGTTTTGGTCTCCGTGGACTTAAAAAATTTTCACCGCGCGTCACGTAAGTCAAATGAGCACCCATTTATACATTTTTCCGAAAATGCTCAAAATGGACTGAAATGCGTTTTTAAACACTTTTTCACACTTTTAGACACTTTTCATGATTTTGATGGGTTTTCGCCCCGGTCTGATACTTAGAAAATTTTCGACTAACAATTTTTTCAAATGTGCTCAGACTGGGCTGAAACGCCTGGATCGGCACTCTGGCAACTTTTCAGAGAGGCTTTTGTCTAGGACCGGCTCGGGCCCGGTGTCGAGCCCAGTGAGGACTTAGAAAATTTTTCACTGAAAATTTTTTCAAATGTGGTCAGACTGGGCTGAAACGCCTGGATCGGCACTCTAACAACTTTTCATGATTTTGATGGTTTTGGTCTCTGTGGACTTAGAAAATTTTCACCGCGCGTCACGTAAGTCAAATGAGCACCCATTTATACATTTTTCCGAAAATGCTAAAAATGGACTGAAATGCGTTTTTAAACACTTTTTCACACTTTTAGACACTTTCCATGATTTTGATGGGTTTTCGCCCCGGTCTGATAGAAAATTTTCGACTACAAATTTTTTCAAATGTGCTCACACTGGGCTGAAACGCCTGGATCGGCACTCTGGCAACTTTTCAGAGAGGCTTTTGTCTAGGACCGGCTCGGGCCCGGTGTCGAGCCCAGTGAGGACTTAGAAACTTTTTCACTGAAAATTTTTTCAAATGTGGTCAGACTGGGCTGAAACGCCTGGATCGGCACTCTGGCAACTTTTCAGAGAGGCTTTTGTCTAGGACCGGCTCGGGCCCGGTGTCGAGCCCAGTGAGGACTTAGAAAATTTTTCACTGAAAATTTTTTCAAATGTGGTCAGACTGGGCTGAAACGCCTGGATCGGCACTCTGGCAACTTTTCAGAGAGGCTTTTGTCTAGGACCGGCTCGGGCCCGGTGTCGAGCCCAGTGAGGACTTAGAAAATTTTTCACTGAAAAGTTTTTCAAATGTGGTCAGACTGGGCTGAAACGCCTGGATCGGCACTCTAACAACTTTTCAAGATTTTGATGGTTTTGGTCTCTGTGGACTTAGAAAATTTTCACCGCGCGTCACGTGAGTCAAATGAGCACCCATTTATACATTTTTCCGAAAATGCTCAAAATGGACTGAAATGCGTTTTTAAACACTTTTTCACACTTTTAGACACTTTTCATGATTTTGATGGGTTTTCGCCCCGGTCTGATACTTAGAAAATTTTCGACTACAAATTTTTTCAAATGTGCTCACACTGGGCTGAAACGCCTGGATCGGCACTCTGGCAACTTTTCAGAGAGGCTTTTGTCTAGGACCGGCTCGGGCCCGGTGTCGAGCCCAGTGAGGACTTAGAAAATTTTTCACTGAAAATTTTTTCAAATGTGGTCAGACTGGGCTGAAACGCCTGGATCGGCACTCTGGCAACTTTTCAGAGAGGCTTTTGTCTAGGACCGGCTCGGGCCCGGTGTCGAGCCCAGTGAGGACTTAGAAAATTTTTCACTGAAAATTTTTTCAAATGTGGTCAGACTGGGCTGAAACGCCTGGATCGGCACTCTAACAACTTTTCATGATTTTGATGGTTTTGGTCTCTGTGGACTTAAAAAATTTTCACCGCGCGTCACGTAAGTCAAATGAGCACCCATTTATACATTTTTCCGAAAATGCTAAAAATGGACTGAAATGCGTTTTTAAACACTTTTTCACACTTTTAGACACTTTCCATGATTTTGATGGGTTTTCGCCCCGGTCTGATACTTAGAAAATTTTCGACTACAAATTTTTTCAAATGTGCTCACACTGGGCTGAAACGCCTGGATCGGCACTCTGGCAACTTTTCAGAGAGGCTTTTGTCTAGGACCGGCTCGGGCCCGGTGTCGAGCCCAGTGAGGACTTAGAAACTTTTTCACTGAAAATTTTTTCAAATGTGGTCAGACTGGGCTGAAACGCCTGGATCGGCACTCTAACAACTTTTCATGATTTTGATGGTTTTGGTCTCTGTGGACTTAGAAAATTTTCACCGCGCGTCACGTAAGTCAAATGAGCACCCATTTATACATTTTTCCGAAAATGCTCAAAATGGACTGAAATGCGTTTTTAAACACTTTTTCACACTTTTAGACACTTTTCATGATTTTGATGGGTTTTCGCCCCGGTCTGATACTTAGAAAATTTTCGACTACAAATTTTTTCAAATGTGCTCACACTGGGCTGAAACGCCTGGAACGGCACTC
>CAJQTT010000036.1:85000-87500 GCA_906901655.1 Sminthurides aquaticus | reverse complement strand
TCCCCAATCCCCATCACGAAGGAGGTTCAACGGGTTTCCCAGTCCTTTCGGACAGGGTACACACGCTGATTCCTTCAGTGTAGCGCGCGTGCAGCCCAGAACATCTAAGGGCATCACAGACCTGTTATTGCTCATTCTCGTGCGGCTATACGCCGCCCGTCCCTCTAAGAAGCTGCGAAAGACCATAAATGATCCAACGTCTAGTTAGTAGGCCAGAGTCTCGTTCGTTATCGGAATTAACCAGACAAATCGCTCCACCAACTAAGAACGGCCATGCACCACCACCCACCGAATCAAGAAAGAGCTCTCAATCTGTCAATCCTTCCGGTGTCCGGGCCTGGTGAGATTTCCCGTGTTGAGTCAAATTAAGCCGCAGGCTCCACTCCTGGTGGTGCCCTTCCGTCAATTCCTTTAAGTTTCAGCTTTGCAACCATACTTCCCCCGGAACCCAAACACTCTGGTTTCCCGGAGGCTGCCCGCCGAGTCATTCAAGTAACGACGGCGGATCGCCGGTCGGCATCGTTTATGGTTAGAACTAGGGCGGTATCTGATCGCCTTCGAACCTCTAACTTTCGTTCTTGATTAATGAAAACATTCTTGGCAAATGCTTTCGCAGTAGTTCGTCTTGCGACGATCCAAGAATTTCACCTCTAACGTCGCAGTACGAATGCCCCCGTCTGTTCCTATTAATCATTACCTCGACTCCGAAAGCCAACGAAATAGAACCGAGATCCTATTCCATTATTCCATGCACTAATGTTCAGGCTGTAGCGCCTGCTTTGAGCACTCCAATTTTTTCAAAGTAAACGTGTTAGCCACCCGTGGCACTCGGTTAAGAGAACCACGAACGAACCAACAAAATCGTCCGGGCAGACAGTAACAGACGAATCTGAACCATCCGCCCGAAACCGAGATCCAACTACGAGCTTTTTAACCGCAACAACTTTAATATACGCTATTGGAGCTGGAATTACCGCGGCTGCTGGCACCAGACTTGCCCTCCAATAGATCCTCGTTAAAGGATTTAAAGTGTACTCATTCCGATTACGGAGCCTCATAAAGAGATCCGTATCGTTATTTTTCGTCACTACCTCCCCGTGCCGGGAGTGGGTAATTTGCGCGCCTGCTGCCTTCCTTGGATGTGGTAGCCGTTTCTCAGGCTCCCTCTCCGGAATCGAACCCTGATTCCCCGTTACCCGTTACAACCATGGTAGGCGCATAACCTACCATCGAAAGTTGATAAGGCAGACACTTGAAAGATCCGTCGCCGGTACGAGACCATGCGATCAGCAAAGTTATTCAGAGTCACCAACAAAACGAATCCGAAGATCCGATTGGCTTTGATCTAATAAAAGCGCTCCTTCCACGAGGGTCGGAGCTCATTGCATGTATTAGCTCTAGAATTACCACAGTTATCCAAGTAGTATGTGCGATCTAAGGAACCATAACTGATGTAATGAGCCATTCGCGGTTTCACTTTATTTGCGCTTGAACTTAGACATGCATGGCTTAATCTTTGAGACAAGCATATGACTACTGGCAGGATCAACCAGGTAGCTTAATCATGACTCTCTGGCCAATGATTCTTTTTATATTTTCTCTATGCGAGCATTTTCAGGGCGAACCCCTACTAACTCCACGCCAGAGCAATCTTTACACACATTTTCAAGTCAATGAAAAGTGCTTTTCCGTTCTTTCTCCCAGCAGAGACTCCAAGAGTTGCTGCTTTCCTCCTCCGACTCTCTGACAAAATATTAGCTTCTCGTAAGAGCAGCCCTGTTTATCGCTCGGAAAACTTACAAAGGAACATATCAGATTCACTTTATCTCGTAAACCAACCGGGGTCAGTTTAAAGAGATGCTGCTGTGACAACATTTTTTATTAGTGACCGTGATCACGACGCTCGCCCTAGCCTGGTCACCAGCGGTCCGGTCCTGGGCTAAGGTCTTAATGTTGCGAGCTCCGCCTCGACAACTATCTAGTTTTCACCGCTTCTAAAGTTTTACAACTTTGACTCTCTCGTTTCTCTCTCCACTTGCTTCGACTGCCGGCTCGCACCAGCGTCTAGCCTTCTTTCCAATTTCCTCTTCCTTCTCTCCTTCTTGAGCCAGTTGCCAGATTTCACGGGTCGAGGGATCCACGCTACTCTCCATGATTCAACTCTTGACTCTCCAACTGCTTCGACTGCCGGCTCGCACCAGCGTCTAGCCTTCTTTCCCATTTCCTCTTCCTTCTCTCCTTCTTGAGCCAGTTGCCAGATTTCACGGGTCGGGGGATCCACGCTACTCTCCATGATTCAACTCTTGCCTCTCCAACTGCTTCGACTCCCGGCTCACACCGGCGTCCAGCTTCCAATCCACGGCTTCTGCTTCCTAGGCTTGACACCGTAGCCTAAGCACTTCAAGACCCAAGATTTCGCAGGATTTCCCAGCTACTCTCCATCGGCTCTATCCATGGCACTCTCGAATCTAATCTGGTTGCCGCTCGTCCAGAATGATTC
>CAJQTT010000036.1:72500-80000 GCA_906901655.1 Sminthurides aquaticus | reverse complement strand
TTTTAATTAGACAGTCGGATTCCCCCGGTCCGTGCCAGTTCTGAGCTGACTGTTCATTGACGCCCGAAGAGTGTTTACCCAGCACGAGACTGGCACTCATAGCCGAACCTCTCCACAGTAGGCCTCGGCGAGGGACCGAACTTGACCGAAGTCTCGTCCAGGCCCAGCACGTGAGCACACACTGTTTCCTGATCCGGCCCGACCGTCCCAGTCCTCAGAGCCAATCCTTGTCCCGAAGTTACGGATCCGATTTGCCGACTTCCCTTACCTACATTGTTCTATCGACCAGAGGCTGCTCACCTCGGAGACCTGCTGCGGATATGGGTACGATCTGGTGCGACACTCCCGTTTCCCTCTCCTGGATTTTCAAGGTCCGGCAAAACACCTCAGACACCACAATAACTGCGGCGCTCTTCGCACTCTTGACCCTATCTCTCCGTGAAGGAATTCCAGGGCGCTTAAGTGCTCATGCAGAAAAGATAACTCTTCCTGAGGGTTTTGACGGCTTCTCCAGGTCTTTTTGAGTTACCTCGACAATATACCCCGTGAGGAATATATTGATAAGAGCGGTTCCGACACCAGGTTCTGGAATTGAAACCAGATTCCCTTTCGCCTTACAAATCTGTAGGGATCTATGTTTTTGACAACTCCCTTACAGTGATACCGACTTCTCGTCGGGCTTAGGATCGACTGACTCGTGTTCAACGGCTGTTCACACGAAACCCTTCTCCACATCGGTCCTTCGGGGCCTCTCCAAAGTATTTGCTACTACCACCAAGATCTGCACTGACGGCGGCTCCAGGTAGGCCCACGCCCAGACCCTTCAACGCACACCGTCACGACCTTCCTACTCGTTGAGTCCTCGCGGATTTCCGAAAAAACCACTGTGACTCAACGGTCGGGTATGGGCACGACGCTTCAGCGCCATCCATTTTCAGGGCTAGTTGCTTCGGCAGGTGAGTTGTTACACACTCCTTAGCGGATTCCGACTTCCATGGCCACCGTCCTGCTGTCTTAAGCAACCAACGCCTTTTATGGGATCTCATGAGCGTCGATTCGGGCGCCTTAACCCGACGTTTGGTTCATCCCACAGCGCCAGTCCTGCTTACCAAGAGTGGCCCACTTGGCACTCACCATCCAAATAATGTCAGAGCTTCGATCAAGCAAGCCTGACTTCTCACCCATTTAAAGTTTGAGAATAGGTTGAGGTCGTTTCGGCCCCAAGGCCTCTAATCATTCGCTTTACCGGATGAGACTGGTTTAAGCGCCAGCTATCCTGAGGGAAACTTCGGAAGGAACCAGCTACTAGATGGTTCGATTAGTCTTTCGCCCCTATACCCAGTTCCGACGATCGATTTGCACGTCAGAATCGCTACGAACCTCCACCAGGGTTTCCCCTGGCTTCGTTCTGACCAGGCATAGTTCACCATCTTTCGGGTCCCAACGTGTACGCTCTAGGTACGCCCCACCTTCGAAGGTATAGACGTCCAGGAGATGCGCATACATTCAACTCATTAGAGTTTTCACAATCTTGAGCCATGACTTGATCTCTCCTCAATCCGTATAAACGAATCTTCACTTTCATTTTGCCTTTGAGTTTCATTTCTCAATGACTCGCGTACATGTTAGACTCCTTGGTCCGTGTTTCAAGACGGGACAGGCAGACCACACAGTTCTTAGATTACGATTCTTGAGCAGGGCCAAAATACCTCCGACCGACAATCAGCGCATACAACATGCTACGGTTGCCCGTCCACATATCATACGCACCCTACTCGCCAGAAGCACTGACCGCGACAAACGCCTGCTCGTTACAATTCAACAACCACAAGAGAATTCGGAAACCAGGGCTCAAACACACAAAGTGCGCTCGCAGACACCCAGCACCTAAAATCCCCTTTTAGTTGCACGTAACCCATTTGGTGAGGAGAAATGCGACGTGTCGACACCAAATTTAAAAGGACACCTCAGTCTCGCCGAAGTTCAACATAAAAATGCCCTCCCAATCAGCATCTCCAAGCCTGAATCTCCTACCAATACTTGCAAGTTCTGCCCGCTTACCCCCGAGAGGTTTCACGTACTATTGAACTCTCTCTTCAAAGTTCTTTTCAACTTTCCCTCACGGTACTTGTTCGCTATCGGTCTCGTGGTCATATTTAGTCTTAGATGGAGTTTACCACCTGATTTGGGCTGCACTCCCAAGCAACCCGACTCTACGGACGAAATGCACTGCACTACGAAATTGTCATACGGGCCTAGCACCCTCCATGGGCAATGGCCCCGTTCAAGAGGGACTTAGACAACTATCACGTACAGGCAATATTTCGTCCCAAACGCCACATGTCATGACACCCGTGGGATGCCAGATTCAGCGCTGAACTTTTTCCTTTTCGCTCGCCGTTACTAAGGAAATCCTTGTTAGTTTCTTTTCCTCCGCTTATTAATATGCTTAAATTTAGCGGGTAATCTTGCCTGCTCTGAGGTCGCAACAATGATAAAGTTTTGCAATCTTCGTTTCCAAGTCTTAGAGACTCTTCCACAGCCGATTCCAAACAGTGTACGAGCCCGTCTTTTCCACGACTCTCTGCAAACAAGAAGAATTTTTTATTTTCAGTACTTGCCGCACGAGTCGTTCATTTCACAAGTCTCGTTACATCAACTAACCAAGCTCGTGACAAACTTGGCGATTAGTACTTCTACTGGGGATTTCTCCCTGCAAAAGCAACTTTGATTTATATTTCATATCCGACCCTCAGCCAGACATGGCCTGGAATTTATTCCAGGCCGCCATATGCGTTCAAAACGTCGGTGTTCATGTGTCCTGCAGTTCACACGTCTGCACGCAGTTAGCTGCGTTCTTCATCGACCCACGAGCCGAGTGATCCACCACTCGAGGTTGTCTTTTCGTCTTTCTCAATCTTTTATCATTTTTTCAATTTCTTTTAGTTTTATCATGTTTTCATATTACTCTGCTCCTGGGAAATGCCCCCGCAGAGGCAGGACCACAGAAGGCTTACGCTCGACTATCTTGCGAGAAACAGCCCGAAGACTGTCCCGAAGGAGTCGCTTGAGTGCAACATGAGGACAAGAGTGCGAATCCATACTACACGCACCTAAACTTGTTCGCTCATGAGCTTTTTGGTTTTTACTTTTCGGTAATGATCCTTCCGCAGGTTCACCTACGGAAACCTTGTTACGACTTTTACTTCCTCTAAGTGATCAAGTTTGGCCATTTTTCCGGCACTCCGCCACGACCCGAAGGCCATCACGAAGACCAGTCCAAAGGCCTCACTAAATCACTCGATCGGTAGTAGCGACGGGCGGTGTGTACAAAGGGCAGGGACGTAATCGACGCAAGCTTATGACTCGCGCCTACTGGGAATTCCTCGTTCATGGGGAATAATTTCAATCCCCAATCCCCATCACGAAGGAGGTTCAACGGGTTTCCCAGTCCTTTCGGACAGGGTACACACGCTGATTCCTTCAGTGTAGCGCGCGTGCAGCCCAGAACATCTAAGGGCATCACAGACCTGTTATTGCTCATTCTCGTGCGGCTATACGCCGCCCGTCCCTCTAAGAAGCTGCGAAAGACCATAAATGATCCAACGTCTAGTTAGTAGGCCAGAGTCTCGTTCGTTATCGGAATTAACCAGACAAATCGCTCCACCAACTAAGAACGGCCATGCACCACCACCCACCGAATCAAGAAAGAGCTCTCAATCTGTCAATCCTTCCGGTGTCCGGGCCTGGTGAGATTTCCCGTGTTGAGTCAAATTAAGCCGCAGGCTCCACTCCTGGTGGTGCCCTTCCGTCAATTCCTTTAAGTTTCAGCTTTGCAACCATACTTCCCCCGGAACCCAAACACTCTGGTTTCCCGGAGGCTGCCCGCCGAGTCATTCAAGTAACGACGGCGGATCGCCGGTCGGCATCGTTTATGGTTAGAACTAGGGCGGTATCTGATCGCCTTCGAACCTCTAACTTTCGTTCTTGATTAATGAAAACATTCTTGGCAAATGCTTTCGCAGTAGTTCGTCTTGCGACGATCCAAGAATTTCACCTCTAACGTCGCAGTACGAATGCCCCCGTCTGTTCCTATTAATCATTACCTCGACTCCGAAAGCCAACGAAATAGAACCGAGATCCTATTCCATTATTCCATGCACTAATGTTCAGGCTGTAGCGCCTGCTTTGAGCACTCCAATTTTTTCAAAGTAAACGTGTTAGCCACCCGTGGCACTCGGTTAAGAGAACCACGAACGAACCAACAAAATCGTCCGGGCAGACAGTAACAGACGAATCTGAACCATCCGCCCGAAACCGAGATCCAACTACGAGCTTTTTAACCGCAACAACTTTAATATACGCTATTGGAGCTGGAATTACCGCGGCTGCTGGCACCAGACTTGCCCTCCAATAGATCCTCGTTAAAGGATTTAAAGTGTACTCATTCCGATTACGGAGCCTCATAAAGAGATCCGTATCGTTATTTTTCGTCACTACCTCCCCGTGCCGGGAGTGGGTAATTTGCGCGCCTGCTGCCTTCCTTGGATGTGGTAGCCGTTTCTCAGGCTCCCTCTCCGGAATCGAACCCTGATTCCCCGTTACCCGTTACAACCATGGTAGGCGCATAACCTACCATCGAAAGTTGATAAGGCAGACACTTGAAAGATCCGTCGCCGGTACGAGACCATGCGATCAGCAAAGTTATTCAGAGTCACCAACAAAACGAATCCGAAGATCCGATTGGCTTTGATCTAATAAAAGCGCTCCTTCCACGAGGGTCGGAGCTCATTGCATGTATTAGCTCTAGAATTACCACAGTTATCCAAGTAGTATGTGCGATCTAAGGAACCATAACTGATGTAATGAGCCATTCGCGGTTTCACTTTATTTGCGCTTGAACTTAGACATGCATGGCTTAATCTTTGAGACAAGCATATGACTACTGGCAGGATCAACCAGGTAGCTTAATCATGACTCTCTGGCCAATGATTCTTTTTATATTTTCTCTATGCGAGCATTTTCAGGGCGAACCCCTACTAACTCCACGCCAGAGCAATCTTTACACACATTTTCAAGTCAATGAAAAGTGCTTTTCCGTTCTTTCTCCCAGCAGAGACTCCAAGAGTTGCTGCTTTCCTCCTCCGACTCTCTGACAAAATATTAGCTTCTCGTAAGAGCAGCCCTGTTTATCGCTCGGAAAACTTACAAAGGAACATATCAGATTCACTTTATCTCGTAAACCAACCGGGGTCAGTTTAAAGAGATGCTGCTGTGACAACATTTTTTATTAGTGACCGTGATCACGACGCTCGCCCTAGCCTGGTCACCAGCGGTCCGGTCCTGGGCTAAGGTCTTAATGTTGCGAGCTCCGCCTCGACAACTATCTAGTTTTCACCGCTTCTAAAGTTTTACAACTTTGACTCTCTCGTTTCTCTCTCCACTTGCTTCGACTGCCGGCTCGCACCAGCGTCTAGCCTTCTTTCCAATTTCCTCTTCCTTCTCTCCTTCTTGAGCCAGTTGCCAGATTTCACGGGTCGAGGGATCCACGCTACTCTCCATGATTCAACTCTTGACTCTCCAACTGCTTCGACTGCCGGCTCGCACCAGCGTCTAGCCTTCTTTCCCATTTCCTCTTCCTTCTCTCCTTCTTGAGCCAGTTGCCAGATTTCACGGGTCGGGGGATCCACGCTACTCTCCATGATTCAACTCTTGCCTCTCCAACTGCTTCGACTCCCGGCTCACACCGGCGTCCAGCTTCCAATCCACGGCTTCTGCTTCCTAGGCTTGACACCGTAGCCTAAGCACTTCAAGACCCAAGATTTCGCAGGATTTCCCAGCTACTCTCCATCGGCTCTATCCATGGCACTCTCGACTCTAATCTGGTTGCCGCTCGTCCAGAATGATTCTCCTTGAGAGTGCTAAGCACCTGACTCGATCACTCAGAAACTTCCATATGAGTGATCCGTAGAGTCTGTTCCCCTATAATAGGAGAAGGGGTAAGAATGTCACTTGCGTTTTTTTTACGTTTTGGTTTGCAAGTTTCCCTCAAAACTTGTACAAACCTCGTCAATTCCCGGTGATTTGCCCTGTTTTGACGCACAAAACGCACCTTGAATCAGGAAAATCCATACAAAATTGAGGGTTCTATGGATGAAAAACGTGATTTTGCTGGATTCTTTTAACATACCAATTTTTGCCTCTGCCATAAGATAGCATTGCATTTTTGGCCCTCCTAATGTTAAAAGATACGATTGTACTTAGAAAAATTTTTTCCAATGCTTAAGCATACGACTGTACTTAGAAAATTTTTTTCCAATGCTTAAGCATACGACTGTACTTAGAAAATTTTTTTCCAATGCTAAAGCATACGATTGTACTTCAACTCGCGTCACGTAAGTCAAATGAGCACCCATTTATACATTTTTCCGAAAATGCTCAAAATGGACTGAAATGCGTTTTTAAACACTTTTTCACACTTTTAGACACTTTTCATGATTTTGATGGGTTTTCGCCCCGGTCTGATAGAAAATTTTCGACTACAATTTTTTTCAAATGTGCTCACACTGGGCTGAAACGCCTGGATCGGCACTCTGGCAACTTTTCAGAGAGGCTTTTGTCTAGGACCGGCTCGGGCCCGGTGTCGAGCCCAGTGAGGACTTAGAAACTTTTTCACTGAAAATTTTTTCAAATGTGGTCAGACTGGGCTGAAACGCCTGGATCGGCACTCTGGCAACTTTTCAGAGAGGCTTTTGTCTAGGACCGGCTCGGGCCCGGTGTCGAGCCCAGTGAGGACTTAGAAAATTTTTCACTGAAAATTTTTTCAAATGTGGTCAGACTGGGCTGAAACGCCTGGATCGGCACTCTGGCAACTTTTCAGAGAGGCTTTTGTCTAGGACCGGCTCGGGCCCGGTGTCGAGCCCAGTGAGGACTTAGAAAATTTTTCACTGAAAAGTTTTTCAAATGTGGTCAGACTGGGCTGAAACGCCTGGATCGGCACTCTAACAACTTTTCAAGATTTTGATGGTTTTGGTCTCTGTGGACTTAGAAAATTTTCACCGCGCGTCACGTGAGTCAAATGAGCACCCATTTATACATTTTTCCGAAAATGCTCAAAATGGACTGAAATGCGTTTTTAAACACTTTTTCACACTTTTAGACACTTTTCATGATTTTGATGGGTTTTCGCCCCGGTCTGATACTTAGAAAATTTTCGACTACAAATTTTTTCAAATGTGCTCACACTGGGCTGAAACGCCTGGATCGGCACTCTGGCAACTTTTCAGAGAGGCTTTTGTCTAGGACCGGCTCGGGCCCGGTGTCGAGCCCAGTGAGGACTTAGAAAATTTTTCACTGAAAATTTTTTCAAATGTGGTCAGACTGGGCTGAAACGCCTGGATCGGCACTCTGGCAACTTTTCAGAGAGGCTTTTGTCTAGGACCGGCTCGGGCCCGGTGTCGAGCCCAGTGAGGACTTAGAAAATTTTTCACTGAAAAGTTT
>CAJQTT010000036.1:22500-67500 GCA_906901655.1 Sminthurides aquaticus | reverse complement strand
GGATTCCTTCGCTTCCCACCAGATGTCTACGAGTAAGTTTATCCAGACCTTTTAGTTCCCCAACATCCATTTTTCCCATGACTAGTGCGTGAATCATCCTAGGGATGATGTGCACTCTCAACAGGTACAGTTTCTGTTGTGGTTTCAGCCTGGCTTTGCGTAGCCTCTTGAGGTAATACTCCATGTCTCTACGGCACGACAATAGACCTGTCGGATCATAGTACGCACCTAGATATTTGAGTTCCTCTCCAATGTTGAGTCCAGGAATTTGTCCTCCATGCAAACTAAAAGCAATGTCCGTGGAGACTTTGATTTTCTTGTCTTTACCACTTGCCTCGAGTGCTAGATATTTGCACTTTTTTGGGTTAAAGATTATACCCCAGGCGGGAACATTGTCTTCTAATACTTGTAGTATCCTCTGCATCCCCTCTCTCGACTTCGTAGCGAGTACAGTGTCATCGGCAAACGCCAGGGCATTCACCTCCACTCCCTCTTCTCGGTTTCCAACTTTGACCCCTACGTAAGGAGGTATCTTCGCAAGGAGCTGATCAATGATTAGATTGAATAGGAAAGGTGACAATCCACACCCCTGCAAAGATCCATTCTTGACTTCGACTAGTTGTTTTTGTCCGCCAAGAGCAATCTCTGTACGGAATCCCGTGTAGAGTTGCCGCACGTAGTTTGTTATGTGTCCTGGTGCTCCCGTTAGACGCAGGGCCTTTATTATGGCATCATGTGTTACTGAGCCAAATGCATTTTTTATGTCAAGTGACATGAGGTAGACTGACTTGTTGTGTCGGTATGCTCCTTTAATCAGTTGATCGACAACCATTACATTTTCCGCACACCCGTCTACCGCTATGAATCCTCGTTGTTTCATAGAATGCTTAACTGCCCTCGTGAATCTTTTAGCCAGAATTGCGTGTAGTAACCTTACGATGGCAGACGAGACTGATATTGGCCTGTAATCACTGAATCCCTGTGGCTCATCCACTTTGGGGATTAGTGTTGTTCGAGACTGTTTCAGAAAATTCGGAAGTTGACCATGAAGTAGAATCATATTTAGGATCGTACGCAAAATCGGATAGGGCGTTGCTCGAATCAGACTCGGAGGAATTCTGTCTGGACCTGGGGATTTGGCTTTGGTGAATTTTATGAGAGATTTCTTGAGTTCTCCATCCTTGATCGGGACCCAGGCTCCCGACCAGTCGGTTTCTGATGGGCGAAAGCGCATATTGTCAGTCCGCGTCCCGCTCGGAACCTCTGAGAAGACTCGGCCCCATTCCTTTGCGACTCCAGCTGGGTGAGACGTTTTGGTATGCATTCTGTCGATCGAAAACGGTTCTTTTGCAAACATGAGAGTGGCTAGTTTGCTTCGATCCTCTCTGTAGAGCTGTTGGTACAGCGCATACTCCATTCTTTTCCGCTGCTTATGTGTCCTTTTGCACTTACGCTTTTCCGGGCTTTTCCCTGGGATAACCACTCCGCCCTTGAAGAGTTTAGATTTGGGCCGATTAGGTCGGGCCTGGTGGCTCGATCGGCTTTTTCCAGCTCTCTCAGCGGGACGGTCGCGTGTTGCGGCCTTGAGGGATGCCCCCACTCTCTTTGTCCCCATTTTAGGGGCGGGATCATTAGTTTTCCTCAAGATTGGTTTATCCAAGCTGGCCGAACTGCTTGCAAACACGGAAAGAATTAGTTGCTCAATAGATGTTTCGAGCTTTGTCTCATCGAGCAGATACTCTCGTATTAAGCTCTTCATTGGTTCCTCAGCTTTATGTCCTCTCAGGTCTAGGGTAAGTACTCCTTTCAAGGCTCTTCGGAGGAGCTTTTTACAGCGGTCTGGCACGTTTCTCTCAGTATCCCTTGAAAGAGTCTCTATATCTCTCTCCCCCTTCGCTTCTTCTCGCTTTTCCTTCTCAAACGCTTCATACTTTCCCCTATAGTCTCCCTCCACAATCCTCTTCCTTATCCCTTCAACAGGTCTCTTTGAATTGAGCTTTCTCTTAAGCTCTTTGGCCAGGGTCTTGATGGCCCATTCTTTCTCCGGGTTCTCATTCCGGATCTCATATTCGGCCTCTACAAATACCATCAGTTCTTCATCTACCCATCGTCCCTTCGTACGAGTTACGTCGATTTTGGCATTATTTTATATATTATTATTTTCGATTTAAGAGAGTCATAGTTACTCCCGCCGTTTACCAGCGCTTGATTGAATTTCTTCACTTTGACATTCATAGCACTGGGCAGAAATCACATTGCGTCAACACTGTTTCCGGCCATCGCAATGCTTTGTTTTAATTAGACAGTCGGATTCCCCCGGTCCGTGCCAGTTCTGAGCTGACTGTTCATTGACGCCCGAAGAGTGTTTACCCAGCACGAGACTGGCACTCATAGCCGAACCTCTCCACAGTAGGCCTCGGCGAGGGACCGAACTTGACCGAAGTCTCGTCCAGGCCCAGCACGTGAGCACACACTGTTTCCTGATCCGGCCCGACCGTCCCAGTCCTCAGAGCCAATCCTTGTCCCGAAGTTACGGATCCGATTTGCCGACTTCCCTTACCTACATTGTTCTATCGACCAGAGGCTGCTCACCTCGGAGACCTGCTGCGGATATGGGTACGATCTGGTGCGACACTCCCGTTTCCCTCTCCTGGATTTTCAAGGTCCGGCAAAACACCTCAGACACCACAATAACTGCGGCGCTCTTCGCACTCTTGACCCTATCTCTCCGTGAAGGAATTCCAGGGCGCTTAAGTGCTCATGCAGAAAAGATAACTCTTCCTGAGGGTTTTGACGGCTTCTCCAGGTCTTTTTGAGTTACCTCGACAATATACCCCGTGAGGAATATATTGATAAGAGCGGTTCCGACACCAGGTTCTGGAATTGAAACCAGATTCCCTTTCGCCTTACAAATCTGTAGGGATCTATGTTTTTGACAACTCCCTTACAGTGATACCGACTTCTCGTCGGGCTTAGGATCGACTGACTCGTGTTCAACGGCTGTTCACACGAAACCCTTCTCCACATCGGTCCTTCGGGGCCTCTCCAAAGTATTTGCTACTACCACCAAGATCTGCACTGACGGCGGCTCCAGGTAGGCCCACGCCCAGACCCTTCAACGCACACCGTCACGACCTTCCTACTCGTTGAGTCCTCGCGGATTTCCGAAAAAACCACTGTGACTCAACGGTCGGGTATGGGCACGACGCTTCAGCGCCATCCATTTTCAGGGCTAGTTGCTTCGGCAGGTGAGTTGTTACACACTCCTTAGCGGATTCCGACTTCCATGGCCACCGTCCTGCTGTCTTAAGCAACCAACGCCTTTTATGGGATCTCATGAGCGTCGATTCGGGCGCCTTAACCCGACGTTTGGTTCATCCCACAGCGCCAGTCCTGCTTACCAAGAGTGGCCCACTTGGCACTCACCATCCAAATAATGTCAGAGCTTCGATCAAGCAAGCCTGACTTCTCACCCATTTAAAGTTTGAGAATAGGTTGAGGTCGTTTCGGCCCCAAGGCCTCTAATCATTCGCTTTACCGGATGAGACTGGTTTAAGCGCCAGCTATCCTGAGGGAAACTTCGGAAGGAACCAGCTACTAGATGGTTCGATTAGTCTTTCGCCCCTATACCCAGTTCCGACGATCGATTTGCACGTCAGAATCGCTACGAACCTCCACCAGGGTTTCCCCTGGCTTCGTTCTGACCAGGCATAGTTCACCATCTTTCGGGTCCCAACGTGTACGCTCTAGGTACGCCCCACCTTCGAAGGTATAGACGTCCAGGAGATGCGCATACATTCAACTCATTAGAGTTTTCACAATCTTGAGCCATGACTTGATCTCTCCTCAATCCGTATAAACGAATCTTCACTTTCATTTTGCCTTTGAGTTTCATTTCTCAATGACTCGCGTACATGTTAGACTCCTTGGTCCGTGTTTCAAGACGGGACAGGCAGACCACACAGTTCTTAGATTACGATTCTTGAGCAGGGCCAAAATACCTCCGACCGACAATCAGCGCATACAACATGCTACGGTTGCCCGTCCACATATCATACGCACCCTACTCGCCAGAAGCACTGACCGCGACAAACGCCTGCTCGTTACAATTCAACAACCACAAGAGAATTCGGAAACCAGGGCTCAAACACACAAAGTGCGCTCGCAGACACCCAGCACCTAAAATCCCCTTTTAGTTGCACGTAACCCATTTGGTGAGGAGAAATGCGACGTGTCGACACCAAATTTAAAAGGACACCTCAGTCTCGCCGAAGTTCAACATAAAAATGCCCTCCCAATCAGCATCTCCAAGCCTGAATCTCCTACCAATACTTGCAAGTTCTGCCCGCTTACCCCCGAGAGGTTTCACGTACTATTGAACTCTCTCTTCAAAGTTCTTTTCAACTTTCCCTCACGGTACTTGTTCGCTATCGGTCTCGTGGTCATATTTAGTCTTAGATGGAGTTTACCACCTGATTTGGGCTGCACTCCCAAGCAACCCGACTCTACGGACGAAATGCACTGCACTACGAAATTGTCATACGGGCCTAGCACCCTCCATGGGCAATGGCCCCGTTCAAGAGGGACTTAGACAACTATCACGTACAGGCAATATTTCGTCCCAAACGCCACATGTCATGACACCCGTGGGATGCCAGATTCAGCGCTGAACTTTTTCCTTTTCGCTCGCCGTTACTAAGGAAATCCTTGTTAGTTTCTTTTCCTCCGCTTATTAATATGCTTAAATTTAGCGGGTAATCTTGCCTGCTCTGAGGTCGCAACAATGATAAAGTTTTGCAATCTTCGTTTCCAAGTCTTAGAGACTCTTCCACAGCCGATTCCAAACAGTGTACGAGCCCGTCTTTTCCACGACTCTCTGCAAACAAGAAGAATTTTTTATTTTCAGTACTTGCCGCACGAGTCGTTCATTTCACAAGTCTCGTTACATCAACTAACCAAGCTCGTGACAAACTTGGCGATTAGTACTTCTACTGGGGATTTCTCCCTGCAAAAGCAACTTTGATTTATATTTCATATCCGACCCTCAGCCAGACATGGCCTGGAATTTATTCCAGGCCGCCATATGCGTTCAAAACGTCGGTGTTCATGTGTCCTGCAGTTCACACGTCTGCACGCAGTTAGCTGCGTTCTTCATCGACCCACGAGCCGAGTGATCCACCACTCGAGGTTGTCTTTTCGTCTTTCTCAATCTTTTATCATTTTTTCAATTTCTTTTAGTTTTATCATGTTTTCATATTACTCTGCTCCTGGGAAATGCCCCCGCAGAGGCAGGACCACAGAAGGCTTACGCTCGACTATCTTGCGAGAAACAGCCCGAAGACTGTCCCGAAGGAGTCGCTTGAGTGCAACATGAGGACAAGAGTGCGAATCCATACTACACGCACCTAAACTTGTTCGCTCATGAGCTTTTTGGTTTTTACTTTTCGGTAATGATCCTTCCGCAGGTTCACCTACGGAAACCTTGTTACGACTTTTACTTCCTCTAAGTGATCAAGTTTGGCCATTTTTCCGGCACTCCGCCACGACCCGAAGGCCATCACGAAGACCAGTCCAAAGGCCTCACTAAATCACTCGATCGGTAGTAGCGACGGGCGGTGTGTACAAAGGGCAGGGACGTAATCGACGCAAGCTTATGACTCGCGCCTACTGGGAATTCCTCGTTCATGGGGAATAATTTCAATCCCCAATCCCCATCACGAAGGAGGTTCAACGGGTTTCCCAGTCCTTTCGGACAGGGTACACACGCTGATTCCTTCAGTGTAGCGCGCGTGCAGCCCAGAACATCTAAGGGCATCACAGACCTGTTATTGCTCATTCTCGTGCGGCTATACGCCGCCCGTCCCTCTAAGAAGCTGCGAAAGACCATAAATGATCCAACGTCTAGTTAGTAGGCCAGAGTCTCGTTCGTTATCGGAATTAACCAGACAAATCGCTCCACCAACTAAGAACGGCCATGCACCACCACCCACCGAATCAAGAAAGAGCTCTCAATCTGTCAATCCTTCCGGTGTCCGGGCCTGGTGAGATTTCCCGTGTTGAGTCAAATTAAGCCGCAGGCTCCACTCCTGGTGGTGCCCTTCCGTCAATTCCTTTAAGTTTCAGCTTTGCAACCATACTTCCCCCGGAACCCAAACACTCTGGTTTCCCGGAGGCTGCCCGCCGAGTCATTCAAGTAACGACGGCGGATCGCCGGTCGGCATCGTTTATGGTTAGAACGAGCAGGCTTCGCCGCGCTTCGCGCGGCTCATCCTGCTCGTTTAGTCGGCCGCTTCGCGGCCTCCTCAGGTTGGCGTCAGCCGATACGCAATGCCCGCAGATACGTAATTTCCGCTTATATAGAATGACATTTCAGACACTATATTTTTCCATTTACTGTTCGTGACTGTACCCCATATTCACATATGGCTTATTTGCGGCCGAACGTATTTGTTGGTTTCATACGTTTTGTCATTCTACATACTTAACAGCAGGCACAGAGCCTTTTCGCTTTGGCCGATGTGTGGCGTCTAACCTGAAAAACTGCCGATAGGTTGGCAGCAGCAAAGTTACTTCGGAAAAGTATGGTTTAAGTGGAGTTAGTTTTTTTGAAGAGTGGCAGGTGTTTGAATCATTTGCTGCCTTGACTTTTAAACGACTTGAAACGACTTTGTTTTCTGTAGATTCTAACTACAAGGTTCTGAATATACTCGGTGACTGACTTTGCTGCAGGTCACATCAATATGGTTAGTTTCCGGAGGAGGTAGTAATAGTTAGCTCTGATGACTACTCCCAAGTCTGCACAACTCGGAACTCCGTAAAACTCCGTACCACTCGAAACTCCGTACCACTCCGAACTCCGTAAAACTCCGAAATCCGTACAACTCGGAACTCCGTACTACTCGAAACTCGGTAATACTCTGTACTACTCGGAACTCCGTAGTACTCCAAAATCCGTACTATTCCAAACTACGTACTACTACAAACTCTTGACTACTCCAAACTATTTACTACTCCAAACTCCCTGGTTTTGAAAATTCCTTACTAATCCGACCTTCTGACTACTCCGGACCTTGAACTGCTCCAAACCCCGTACCAACGCCAACTCCGTGCAGATGTGAACCCCGTTATACTGCGATTCCCGAATTACTTAAATTGTTTTATCTTCCTTACGTTCGTAAAGAACTGTTGGAGTACGTATGTGAAGAAATTCTGAATTCGACGTTACTCTTAAAATATAATAAACGGATGGGATACGACATTGACAGAATGCTCACGGAAGGAATGCTACTCCGATGGGACACTATTCGGATGGGATGCTACCCAAGTGGGATACTATCCAGATGGGATACTAACAATATGGGATACTACCAAGATGGGATACTACTCCGACGGGATGTTACCTAGCTGGGATGCTACCCAGGGGAGATACTATCCAGATGGGATACTACCAATATGGGATACTACCTACATGGGATACTACCATGATGAGATACTACTCGGATGTGATATTACCCAGATGGGATACTATCCAGATGGGATACTATCCAGATGGGATACTACCAATATGGGATACTACCTACATGGGATACTACCATGATGGGATAATACTCGGATGTGATATTACCCAGATGGGATACTACACAGATGGAATACTACACGGATGGGATGCTACCCGGATGTGATATTACCCAAATGGGATACTATCCAGATGGGATACTACCAAGATGGGGTGCTACGAAGATGGGATACTATTCGGATGGCATATTACCCAGACGGGATGCTACCCAGATGGGACACTATTCGGATAAGATCCTACCCAGGTGACATACTATCCAGATGGGATACTACCAATATGGGATACTACCAAGAGGGGATACTATCCAGATGGGATAATACCAATATGGGATACTACCAAGAGGGGATACTACCAAGATGGGATACTACACTGATGGGATACTACCCGGATGGGATGTTACCTGCATGGGATGCTAATCCGGATACTACCCAGATGGGATACTACCCGGATGGGATACTACCCGGATGGGATACTACCCGGATGGGATACTACCCGGATGGGATACTACTCGGATGGGATACTACCAATATGGGATACTACACTGATGGGATACTACCCGGATGGGATGCTACCCGGATGGGATACAATGCAGATGGGATACTATCCAGATGGGATACTACCAATATGGGATACTACCTACATGGGATACTACCTACATGGGATACTACCCAGATGGGATACTACCTAGATGGGATACTACCCGGATGTGGTATTACCCATATGGGGTACTACACTGATGAGATACTACCCGGAAGGGATGCTACCCGGATGGGATACTACCCGAATGGGATACTACCCGGATGGGATACTACCAAGATGGGATACTACCAAGATGGGAGGCTACCAAGATGGGATACTACCCGGATGGGATGCTACCAAGATGGGATACTATCCAGATGGGATACTACCAAGATGGGATGCTACGAAGATGGGATACTATTCGGATGGCATATTACCCAGACGGGATGCTACCCAGATGGGACACTATTCGGATGGGATCCTACCCAGGTGAGATACTATCCAGATGGGATACTACCAATATGGGATACTACCAAGAGGGGATACTACCAAGATGGGATACTACGTTGATGGGATACTTTTCGGATGGGATGTTACCTAGCTGGGATGCTACCCAGGTGGGATACTACACAGATGGGATACTATCCAGATGGGATACTATCCAGATGCGATATTTCCAATATGGGATACTACCAAGACGGGATACTACCAAGATGGGATACTACCCGGATGTGATATTACCCAGATGGGATACTACACTGATGGGATACTATTCGGATAAGATGCTACCTACATGGGATGCTACCCGGATGGGATGCTATCCGGATGGGATACTACCTAGATGGGATACTACCCGGATGGGATACTACCCGGATGGGTGGGATACTACCAATATGGGATACTATCCGGATGGGATACTACCTAGATGGGATACTACCCGGATGTGATATTACACATATGGGATACTACACTGATGTGATACTATTCGGATGGGATGCTTCCTACGTTGGATACTTCAAAGATGGGATACTACCCGGATATGATATTACCCAGATGGGATACTACCCAGATGGGATACTACCCGGATGGGATACTACCCGGATGGGATACTACCTAGATGGGATACTACCTGGGTCTGATACTACCCGGATGTGATATTTCCCATATGGGATACTACCCAGATGGGATACTACCCGGATGGGATACTACCCGGATGGGATACTACCTAGATGGGATACTACCCGGGTGTGATACTACCCGGATGTGATATTACCCATATGGGATACTACACTGATGGGATACTACCCGGATGGGATACTACTCGGATGGGATACTACCAATATGGGATACTACCAATATGGGATACTACTCGGATGGGATGCTACCCGGATGGTATACTACCCGAATGGGATACTACCCGGATGGGATACTACCAAGATGGGATACTACCCGGATAGGAAACTACCCGGATGGGGTACTACTCGGATGGGATACAATGCAGATGGGATACTATCCAGATGGGATACTACCAATATGGGATACTACCTACATAGGATACTACCTACATGGGATACTACCCAGATGGGATACTACCTAGATGGGATACTACCCGGATGTGATACTACCCGGATGTGATATTACCCATATGGGGTACTACACTGATGAGATACTACCCGGAAGGGATGCTTCCCGGATGGGATACTACCCGAATGGGATACTACCCGGATGGGATACTACCAAGATGGGATACGACCAAGATGGGAGGCTACCAAGATGGGATACTACCCGGATGGGATGCTACCAAGATGGGATACTACCCGGATGGGATACTACCTAGATGGGATACTACCCGGATGTGATACTACCCGGATGTGATATTACCCAAATGGGATACTATCCAGATTGGATACTACCAATATGGGATACTACCAAGAGGGGATACTACCAAGATGGGATACTACGTTGATGGGATACTTTTCGGATGGGATGTTACCTAGCTGGGATGCTACCCAGGTGGGATACTACACAGATGGGATACTATCCAGATGGGATACTATCCAGATGCGATACTTCCAATATGGGATACTACCAAGACGGGATACTACCAAGATGGGATACTACCCGGATGGGATACTACCTAGATGGGATACTACCCGGATAGGAAACTACCCGGATGGGGTACTACTCGGATGGGATACAATGCAGATGGGATACTATCCAGATGGGATACTACCAATATGGGATATTACCTACATGGGATACTACCTACATGGGATACTACCCAGATGGGATACTACCTAGATGGGATACTACCCGGATGTGATACTACCCTGATGTGATATTACCCATATGGGGTACTACACTGATGAGATACTACCCGGAAGGGATGCTTCCCGGATGGGATACTACCCGGATGGGATACTACCAAGATGGGATACTACCAAGATGGGAGGCTACCAAGATGGGATACTACCCGGATGGGATGCTACCAAGATGGGATACTACCCGGATGGGATACTACCTAGATGGGATACTACCCGGATGTGATACTACCCGGATGTGATATTACCCAAATGGGATACTATCCAGATGGGATACTACCAAGATGGGATGCTACGAAGATGGGATACTATTCGGATGGCATATTACCCAGACGGGATGCTACCCAGATGGGACACTATTCGGATGGGATCCTACCCAGGTGAGATACTATCCAGATTGGATACTACCAATATGGGATACTACCAAGAGGGGATACTACCAAGATGAGATACTACGTTGATGGGATACTTTTCGGATGGGATGTTACCTAGCTGGGATGCTACCCAGGTGGGATACTACACAGATGGGATACTATCCAGATGGGATACTATCCAGATGGGATACTATCCAGATGCGATACTTCCAATATGGGATACTACCAAGACGGGATACTACCAAGATGGGATACTACCCGGATGGGATACTACCCGGATGGGGTACTACTCGGATGGGATACTACCAATATGGGATACTATCCGGATGGGATACTACCAAGATGGGATACTACCCGGATGGGATACTACCTAGATGGGATACTACCCGGATAGGAAACTACCCGGATGGGGTACTACTCGGATGGGATACAATGCAGATGGGATACTATCCAGATGGGATACTACCAATATGGGATATTACCTACATGGGATACTACCTACATGGGATACTACCCAGATGGGATACTACCTAGATGGGATACTACCCGGATATGATACTACCCTGATGTGATATTACCCATATGGGGTACTACACTGATGAGATACTACCCGGAAGGGATGCTTCCCGGATGGGATACTACCCGGATGGGATACTACCAAGATGGGATACTACCAAGATGGGAGGCTACCAAGATGGGATACTACCCGGATGTGATACTACCCGGATGTGATATTACCCATATGGGATACTACACTGATGGAATGCTACACGGATGGGATGCTACCCGGATGTGATATTACCCAAATGGGATACTATCCAGATGGGATACTACCAAGATGGGGTGCTACGAAGATGGGATACTATTCGGATGGCATATTACCCAGACGGGATGCTACCCAGATGGGACACTATTCGGATAAGATCCTACCCAGGTGAGATACTATCCAGATGGGATACTACCAATATGGGATACTACCAAGAGGGGATACTATCCAGATGGGATACTACCAATATGGGATACTACCAAGAGGGGATACTATCCAGATGGGATACTACCAATATGGGATACTACCAAGAGGGGATACTACCAAGATGGGATACTACACTGATGGGATACTACCCGGATGGGATACTACCTAGATGGGATACTACCCGGATGGGATACTACCAAGATGGGATACTACGTTGATGGGTTACTTTTCGGATGGGATGTTACCTAGCTGGGATGCTACCCAGGTGGGATACTACACAGATGGGATACTATCCAGATGGGATACTATCCAGATGCGATACTTCCAATATGGGATACTACCAAGACGGGATACTACCAAGATGGGATACTACCCGGATGTGATATTACCCAGATGGGATACTACACTGATGGGATACTATTCGGATAAGATGCTACCTACATGGGATGCTACCCGGATGGGATGCTATCCGGATGGGATACTACCTAGATGGGATACTACCCGGATGGGATACTACCCGGATGGGGTACTACTCGGATGGGATACTACCAATATGGGATACTATCCGGATGGGATACTACCTAGATGGGATACTACCCGGATATGATATTACCCAGATGGGATACTACCCAGATGGGATACTACCCGGATGGGATACTACCCGGATGGGATACTACCTAGATGGGATACTACCCGGATGGGATACTACTCGGATGGGATACTACCAATATGGGATACTACCAATATGGGATACTACCCGGATGGGATGCTACCCCGATGGTATACTACCCGAATGGGATACTACCCGGATGGAATACTACCAAGATGGGATACTACCAAGATGGGAGGCTACCAAGATGGGAGGCTACCAAGATGGGATACTACCCGGATGGGATACTACCCAGATGGGATACAACCCGGATGTGATACTACCCGGATGTGATATTACCCATATGGGATACTACACTGATGGAATGCTACACGGATGGGATGCTACCCGGATGTGATATTACCCAAATGGGATACTATCCAGATGGGATACTACCAAGATGGGGTGCTACGAAGATGGGATACTATTCGGATGGCATATTACCCAGACTGGATGCTACCCAGATGGGAAACTATTCGGATAAGATCCTACCCAGGTGAGATACTATCCAGATGGGATACTACCAATATGGGATACTACCAAGAGGGGATACTATCCAGATGGGATACTACCAATATGGGATACTACCAAGAGGGGATACTATCCAGATGGGATACTACCAATATGGGATACTACCAAGAGGGGATACTACCAAGATGGGATACTACACTGATGGGATACTACCCGGATGGGATACTACCTAGATGGGATACTACCCGGATGTGATACTACCCGGATGTGATATTACCCAAATGGGATACTATCCAGATGGGATACTACCAAGATGGGGTGCTACGAAGATGGGATACTATTCGGATGGCATATTACCCAGACTGGATGCTACCCAGATGGGAAACTATTCGGATAAGATCCTACCCAGGTGAGATACTATCCAGATGGGATACTACCCGGATGGGATACTACCTAGATGGGATACTACCAATATGGGAAACTATCCGGATGGGATACTACCTAGATGGAATACTACCCGGATGTGATATTACACATATGGGATACTACACTGATGTGATACTATTCGGATGGGATGCTTCCTACGTGGGATACTTCAAAGATGGGATACTACCCGGATATGATATAACCCAGATGGGATACTACCCAGATGGGAGGCTACCAAGATGGGAGGCTACCAAGATGGGATACTACCCGGATGGGATACTACCCAGATGGGATACAACCCGGATGTGATACTACCCGGATGTGATATTACCCATATGGGATACTACACTGATGGAATGCTACACGGATGGGATGCTACCCGGATGTGATATTACCCAAATGGGATACTATCCAGATGGGATACTACCAAGATGGGGTGCTACGAAGATGGGATACTATTCGGATGGCATATTACCCAGACTGGATGCTACCCAGATGGGAAACTATTCGGATAAGATCCTACCCAGGTGAGATACTATCCAGATGGGATACTACCAATATGGGATACTACCAAGAGGGGATACTATCCAGATGGGATACTACCAATATGGGATACTACCAAGAGGGGATACTATCCAGATGGGATACTACCAATATGGGATACTACCAAGAGGGGATACTACCAAGATGGGATACTACACTGATGGGATACTACCCGGATGGGATACTACCTAGATGGGATACTACCCGGATGGGATACTACCAAGATGGGATACTACGTTGATGGGTTACTTTTCGGATGGGATGTTACCTAGCTGGGATGCTACCCAGGTGGGATACTACACAGATGGGATACTATCCAGATGGGATACTATCCAGATGCGATACTTCCAATATGGGATACTACCAAGACGGGATACTACCAAGATGGGATACTACCCGGATGTGATATTACCCAGATGGGATACTACACTGATGGGATACTATTCGGATAAGATGCTACCTACATGGGATGCTACCCGGATGGGATGCTATCCGGATGGGATACTACCTAGATGGGATACTACCCGGATGGGATACTACCCGGATGGGGTACTACTCGGATGGGATACTACCAATATGGGATACTATCCGGATGGGATACTACCTAGATGGGATACTACCCGGATATGATATTACCCAGATGGGATACTACCCAGATGGGATACTACCCGGATGGGATACTACCCGGATGGGATACTACCTAGATGGGATACTACCCGGATGGGATACTACTCGGATGGGATACTACCAATATGGGATACTACCAATATGGGATACTACCCGGATGGGATGCTACCCCGATGGTATACTACCCGAATGGGATACTACCCGGATGGAATACTACCAAGATGGGATACTACCAAGATGGGAGGCTACCAAGATGGGAGGCTACCAAGATGGGATACTACCCGGATGGGATACTACCCAGATGGGATACAACCCGGATGTGATACTACCCGGATGTGATATTACCCATATGGGATACTACACTGATGGAATGCTACACGGATGGGATGCTACCCGGATGTGATATTACCCAAATGGGATACTATCCAGATGGGATACTACCAAGATGGGGTGCTACGAAGATGGGATACTATTCGGATGGCATATTACCCAGACTGGATGCTACCCAGATGGGAAACTATTCGGATAAGATCCTACCCAGGTGAGATACTATCCAGATGGGATACTACCAATATGGGATACTACCAAGAGGGGATACTATCCAGATGGGATACTACCAATATGGGATACTACCAAGAGGGGATACTATCCAGATGGGATACTACCAATATGGGATACTACCAAGAGGGGATACTACCAAGATGGGATACTACACTGATGGGATACTACCCGGATGGGATACTACCTAGATGGGATACTACCCGGATGGGATACTACCAAGATGGGATACTACGTTGATGGGTTACTTTTCGGATGGGATGTTACCTAGCTGGGATGCTACCCAGGTGGGATACTACACAGATGGGATACTATCCAGATGGGATACTATCCAGATGCGATACTTCCAATATGGGATACTACCAAGACGGGATACTACCAAGATGGGATACTACCCGGATGTGATATTACCCAGATGGGATACTACACTGATGGGATACTATTCGGAGAAGATGCTACCTACATGGGATGCTACCCGGATGGGATGCTATCCGGATGGGATACTACCTAGATGGGATACTACCCGGATGGGATACTACCCGGATGGGGTACTACTCGGATGGGATACTACCAATATGGGATACTATCCGGATGGGATACTACCTAGATGGGATACTACCCGGATATGATATTACCCAGATGGGATACTACCCAGATGGGATACTACCCGGATGGGATACTACCCGGATGGGATACTACCTAGATGGGATACTACCCGGATGGGATACTACTCGGATGGGATACTACCAATATGGGATACTACCAATATGGGATACTACCCGGATGGGATGCTACCCCGATGGTATACTACCCGAATGGGATACTACCCGGATGGAATACTACCAAGATGGGATACTACCAAGATGGGAGGCTACCAAGATGGGAGGCTACCAAGATGGGATACTACCCGGATGGGATACTACCCAGATGGGATACAACCCGGATGTGATACTACCCGGATGTGATATTACCCATATGGGATACTACACTGATGGAATGCTACACGGATGGGATGCTACCCGGATGTGATATTACCCAAATGGGATACTATCCAGATGGGATACTACCAAGATGGGGTGCTACGAAGATGGGATACTATTCGGATGGCATATTACCCAGACTGGATGCTACCCAGATGGGAAACTATTCGGATAAGATCCTACCCAGGTGAGATACTATCCAGATGGGATACTACCAATATGGGATACTACCAAGAGGGGATACTATCCAGATGGGATACTACCAATATGGGATACTACCAAGAGGGGATACTATCCAGATGGGATACTACCAATATGGGATACTACCAAGAGGGGATACTACCAAGATGGGATACTACACTGATGGGATACTACCCGGATGGGATACTACCTAGATGGGATACTACCCGGATGTGATACTACCCGGATGTGATATTACCCAAATGGGATACTATCCAGATGGGATACTACCAAGATGGGGTGCTACGAAGATGGGATACTATTCGGATGGCATATTACCCAGACTGGATGCTACCCAGATGGGAAACTATTCGGATAAGATCCTACCCAGGTGAGATACTATCCAGATGGGACACTATTCGGATGGGATCCTACCCAGGTGAGATACTATCCAGATTGGATACTACCAATATGGGATACTACCAAGAGGGGATACTACCAAGATGAGATACTACGTTGATGGGATACTTTTCGGATGGGATGTTACCTAGCTGGGATGCTACCCAGGTGGGATACTACACAGATGGGATACTATCCAGATGGGATACTATCCAGATGGGATACTATCCAGATGCGATACTTCCAATATGGGATACTACCAAGACGGGATACTACCAAGATGGGATACTACCCGGATGTGATATTACCCAGATGGGATACTACACTGATGGGATACTATTCGGATAAGATGCTACCTACATGGGATGCTACCCGGATGGGATGCTATCCGGATGGGATACTACCTAGATGGGATACTACCCGGATGGGATACTACCCGGATGGGGTACTACTCGGATGGGATACTACCAATATGGGATACTATCCGGATGGGATACTACCTAGATGGGATACTACCCGGATGTGATATTACACATATGGGATACTACACTGATGTGATACTATTCGGATGGGATGCTTCCTACGTTGGATACTTCAAAGATGGGATACTACCCGGATATGATATTACCCAGATGGGATACTACCCAGATGGGATACTACCCGGATGGGATACTACCCGGATGGGATACTACCTAGATGGGATACTACCCGGATGGGATACTACTCGGATGGGATACTACCAATATGGGATACTACCAATATGGGATACTACCCGGATGGGATGCTACCCCGATGGTATACTACCCGAATGGGATACTACCCGGATGGAATACTACCAAGATGGGATACTACCAAGATGGGAGGCTACCAAGATGGGAGGCTACCAAGATGGGTTACTACCCGGATGGGATACTACCCAGATGGGATACAACCCGGATGTGATACTACCCGGATGTGATATTACCCATATGGGATACTACACTGATGGAATGCTACACGGATGGGATGCTACCCGGATGTGATATTACCCAAATGGGATACTATCCAGATGGGATACTACCAAGATGGGGTGCTACGAAGATGGGATACTATTCGGATGGCATATTACCCAGACTGGATGCTACCCAGATGGGAAACTATTCGGATAAGATCCTACCCAGGTGAGATACTATCCAGATGGGATACTACCAATATGGGATACTACCAAGAGGGGATACTATCCAGATGGGATACTACCAATATGGGATACTACCAAGAGGGGATACTATCCAGATGGGATACTACCAATATGGGATACTACCAAGAGGGGATACTACCAAGATGGGATACTACACTGATGGGATACTACCCGGATGGGATACTACCTAGATGGGATACTACCCGGATGGGATACTACCAAGATGGGATACTACGTTGATGGGTTACTTTTCGGATGGGATGTTACCTAGCTGGGATGCTACCCAGGTGGGATACTACACAGATGGGATACTATCCAGATGGGATACTATCCAGATGCGATACTTCCAATATGGGATACTACCAAGACGGGATACTACCAAGATGGGATACTACCCGGATGTGATATTACCCGGATGGGGTACTACTCGGATGGGATACTACCAATATGGGATACTATCCGGATGGGATACTACCTAGATGGGATACTACCCGGATATGATATTACCCAGATGGGATACTACCCAGATGGGATACTACCCGGATGGGATACTACCCGGATGGGATACTACCTAGATGGGATACTACCCGGATGGGATACTACTCGGATGGGATACTACCAATATGGGATACTACCAATATGGGATACTACCCGGATGGGATGCTACCCCGATGGTATACTACCCGAATGGGATACTACCCGGATGGAATACTACCAAGATGGGATACTACCAAGATGGGAGGCTACCAAGATGGGAGGCTACCAAGATGGGATACTACCCGGATGGGATACTACCCAGATGGGATACAACCCGGATGTGATACTACCCGGATGTGATATTACCCATATGGGATACTACACTGATGGAATGCTACACGGATGGGATGCTACCCGGATGTGATATTACCCAAATGGGATACTATCCAGATGGGATACTACCAAGATGGGGTGCTACGAAGATGGGATACTATTCGGATGGCATATTACCCAGACTGGATGCTACCCAGATGGGAAACTATTCGGATAAGATCCTACCCAGGTGAGATACTATCCAGATGGGATACTACCCGGATGGGATACTACCTAGATGGGATACTACCAATATGGGAAACTATCCGGATGGGATACTACCTAGATGGAATACTACCCGGATGTGATATTACACATATGGGATACTACACTGATGTGATACTATTCGGATGGGATTCTTCCTACGTGGGATACTTCAAAGATGGTATACTACCCGGATATGATATAACCCAGATGGGATACTACCCAGATGGGATACTACCCGGATGGGATACTACCTAGATGGGATACTACCCGGATGGGATACTACCCAGATGGGATACAACCCGGATGTGATACTACCCGGATGTGATATTACCCATATGGGATACTACACTGATGGAATGCTACACGGATGGGATGCTACCCGGATGTGATATTACCCAAATGGGATACTATCCAGATGGGATACTACCAAGATGGGGTGCTACGAAGATGGGATACTATTCGGATGGCATATTACCCAGACTGGATGCTACCCAGATGGGAAACTATTCGGATAAGATCCTACCCAGGTGAGATACTATCCAGATGGGATACTACCAATATGGGATACTACCAAGAGGGGATACTATCCAGATGGGATACTACCAATATGGGATACTACCAAGAGGGGATACTATCCAGATGGGATACTACCAATATGGGATACTACCAAGAGGGGATACTACCAAGATGGGATACTACACTGATGGGATACTACCCGGATGGGATACTACCTAGATGGGATACTACCCGGATGGGATACTACCAAGATGGGATACTACGTTGATGGGTTACTTTTCGGATGGGATGTTACCTAGCTGGGATGCTACCCAGGTGGGATACTACACAGATGGGATACTATCCAGATGGGATACTATCCAGATGCGATACTTCCAATATGGGATACTACCAAGACGGGATACTACCAAGATGGGATACTACCCGGATGTGATATTACCCAGATGGGATACTACACTGATGGGATACTATTCGGATAAGATGCTACCTACATGGGATGCTACCCGGATGGGATGCTATCCGGATGGGATACTACCTAGATGGGATACTACCCGGATGGGATACTACCCGGATGGGGTACTACTCGGATGGGATACTACCAATATGGGATACTATCCGGATGGGATACTACCTAGATGGGATACTACCCGGATATGATATTACCCAGATGGGATACTACCCAGATGGGATACTACCCGGATGGGATACTACCCGGATGGGATACTACCTAGATGGGATACTACCCGGATGGGATACTACTCGGATGGGATACTACCAATATGGGATACTACCAATATGGGATACTACCCGGATGGGATGCTACCCCGATGGTATACTACCCGAATGGGATACTACCCGGATGGAATACTACCAAGATGGGATACTACCAAGATGGGAGGCTACCAAGATGGGAGGCTACCAAGATGGGATACTACCCGGATGGGATACTACCCAGATGGGATACAACCCGGATGTGATACTACCCGGATGTGATATTACCCATATGGGATACTACACTGATGGAATGCTACACGGATGGGATGCTACCCGGATGTGATATTACCCAAATGGGATACTATCCAGATGGGATACTACCAAGATGGGGTGCTACGAAGATGGGATACTATTCGGATGGCATATTACCCAGACTGGATGCTACCCAGATGGGAAACTATTCGGATAAGATCCTACCCAGGTGAGATACTATCCAGATGGGATACTACCAATATGGGATACTACCAAGAGGGGATACTATCCAGATGGGATACTACCAATATGGGATACTACCAAGAGGGGATACTATCCAGATGGGATACTACCAATATGGGATACTACCAAGAGGGGATACTACCAAGATGGGATACTACACTGATGGGATACTACCCGGATGGGATACTACCTAGATGGGATACTACCCGGATGTGATACTACCCGGATGTGATATTACCCAAATGGGATACTATCCAGATGGGATACTACCAAGATGGGGTGCTACGAAGATGGGATACTATTCGGATGGCATATTACCCAGACTGGATGCTACCCAGATGGGAAACTATTCGGATAAGATCCTACCCAGGTGAGATACTATCCAGATGGGATACTACCCGGATGGGATACTACCTAGATGGGATACTACCAATATGGGAAACTATCCGGATGGGATACTACCTAGATGGAATACTACCTAGATGGGATGCTACGAAGATGGGATACTATTCGGATGGCATATTTCCCAGACGGGATGCTACCCAGAAGGGACACTATTCGGATGGGATGCTACCCAGATGGGACACTATTCGGATGGGATGCTACCGAGGTGAGATACTATCCAGATGGGATACTACCAAGATGGGATACTACGTTGATGGGATACTTTTCGGATGGGATATTACCTAGCTGGGATGCTACCCAGGTGGGATACTACACAGATGGGATACTATCCAGATGGGATACTATCCAGATGCGATACTACCAATATGGGAGACTACCAAGAGGGGATACTACACTGATGGGATACTATTCGGATAAGATGCTACGTACATGGGATGCTACCCGGATGGGATGCTATCCGGATGGGATACTACCCGGATGGGATGCTATCCGGATGGGATACTACCTAGATGGGATACTCTCCGGATGGGATACTATCCGGATGGGGTACTACCTAGATGGGATACTACCCGGATGGGATACTACCCGGATGGGATACTACTCGGATAGGATACTACCAATATGAGATACTACCAATATGGGATACTATTCGGATGGGATACTACCCGGATGTGATATTACACATATGGGATACTACACTGATGTGATACTACCCGGATGTGATATTACCCATATGGGATACTACACTGATGGGATACTACCCGTATGGGATGCCAGCTACATGGGATGCTACCCGGATGGGATACTACCCGGATGTGATATTACCCATATGAGATACTACACTTATGGGATACTACCCGGATGGGATGCTTCCTACATGGGATGCTACCCGGATGGGATACAAGTTTAATGGGATACTACCCGGATGGAATGCTACCTACATGGGATGCTACCCGGATGGGATACTACCCAGATGGGATACTACCCGGATGGAATACTACCTAGATGGGATACTACCCGGATGTGATACTACCCGGATGTGATATTACCCATATGGGGTACTAAACTGATGGGATACTACCCGGATGGGATGCTACCCGGATGGGATACTACCCGGATGGGATACTACCCGGATGGGATACTACCTAGATGGGATACTACCCGGATGTGATATTACCCAGATGGGATACTACCAAGAGGGGATACTACCTAGATGAGATACTACTCCGATGGGATGTTACCTAGCTGGGATGCTACCCAGGTGGGGTACTACCCAGATGGGTTACTATCCAGATGGGATACTATCCAGATAGGATACTACCAATATGGGATACTACCTACATGGGATACTACCTACATGGGATACTACCATGATGGGATACTACCATGATGGGATACTACCATGATGGGATACTACTCGGATGTAATATTACCCAGATGGGATACTACCCAGGTGGGATACTACCCGGATGGGATATTTCCCAGACGGGATGCTACCCAGAAGGGACACTATTCGGATGGGATGCTACCCAGATGGGACACTATTCGGATGGGATGCTACCGAGGTGAGATACTATCCAGATGGGATACTACCAAGATGGGATACTACGTTGATGGGATACTTTTCGGATGGGATATAACCTAGCTGGGATGCTACCCAGGTGGGATACTACACAGATGGGATACTATCCAGATGGGATACTATCCAGATGCGATACTATCAATATGGGAGACTACCAAGAGGGGATACTACACTGATGGGATACTATTCGGATAAGATGCTACGTACATGGGATGCTACCCGGATGGGATGCTATCCGGATGGGATACTACCCGGATGGGATGCTATCCGGATGGGATACTACCTAGATGGGATACTCTCCGGATGGGATACTATCCGGATGGGGTACTACCTAGATGGGATACTACCCGGATGGGATACTACCCGGATGGGATACTACTCGGATAGGATACTACCAATATGAGATACTACCAATATGGGATACTATTCGGATGGGATACTACCCGGATGTGATATTACACATATGGGATACTACACTGATGTGATACTACCCGGATGGGATGCTAACTGGGTGTGATATTACCCATATGGGATACTACCCGGATGGGATACTACCCTCGTGAGATACTATCCAGATGGGATATTACCAATATGGGATACTACCAAGAGGGGATACTACCAAGATGGGATACTACGTAGATGGGATACTATTCGGATGGGATGTTGCCTAGCTGGGATGCTACCCAGGTGGGATTCTACACAGATGGGATACTATCCAGATGGGATACTATCCAGATGGGATACTCCCAATATGTGATACTACCGAGAGGGGATACAACCAAGATGGGATACTACCCCGATGGGATACTACCTAGATGGGATACTACCTGGATGTGGTATTACCCATATGGGATACTACACTGATGGGATACTACCCGGATGTGATATTACCCGGATGGGATACAATCCAGATGGGATACTATCCAGATGGGATACAACTAAGATGGGATGCTACGAAGATGGGATACTATTCGGATAGGATATTACCCAGACGGGATGCTACCTAGATGGGACACTATTCGGATGGGATGCTACCCAGGTGAGATACTATCCAGATGGGATACTACCAATATGGGATACTACCAAGAGGGGATACTACCAAGAGCGGATACTACCTAGATGGGATACTACTCCGATGGAATGTTACCTAGCTGGGATGCTACCCAGGTGGGGTACTACCCAGATGGGTTACTATCCGGATGGGATACTATCCAGATGGGATACTATCCAGATGGGATACTACCAATATGGGATACTACCTACATGGGATACTACCATGATGAAATACTACCATGATGGGATACTACCATGATGGGATACTACTCGGATGTGATATTACCCAGATGGGATACTGCCCAGATGGGATACTACCCGGATGGAATACTACCTAGATGGGATACTACCCGGATGTGATACTACCCGGATGTGATATTACCCATATGGGGTACTAAACTGATGGGATACTACCCGGATGGGATGCTACCCGGATGGGATACTACCCGGATGGGATACTACCCGGATGGGATACTACCTAGATGGGATACTACCCGGATGTGATATTACCCATATGGGATACTACAAAGAGGGGATACTACCTAGATGAGATACTACTCCGATGGGATGTTACCTAGCTGGGATGCTACCCAGGTGGGGTACTACCCAGATGGGTTACTATCCAGATGGGATACTATCCAGATAGGATACTACCAATATGGGATACTACCTACATGGGATACTACCTACATGGGATGCTACCATGATGGGATACTACCATGATGGGATACTACCATGATGGGATACTACTCGGATGTAATATTACGCAGATGGGATACTACCCAGATGGGATACTACCCGGATGGGATACTACCTAGATGGGATACTACCCGGATGTGATACTACCCGGATGTGATATTACCCATATGGGGTACTACACTTATGGAATACTACCCGGATGGGATGCTAACCGGATGGGATACTACCCGAATGGGATACTACCCGGATGGGATACTACCAAGATGGGATAATACCTAGATGGGATACTACCCGGATGTGATACTACCCGGATGTGATATTACCCGGATGTGATATTACCCATATGGGATACTACACTGATGGAATACTACACGGATGGGATGCTACTCGGATGTGATATTACCCATATGGGATACTACACTGATGGGATACTACCCGGATAGGATGCAACCCAGGTGAGATACTATCCAGATGGGATACTACCAATATGGGATACTACCAAGAGGGGATACTACCAAGATGGGATACTACGTAGATGGGATACTATTCGGATGGGATGTTACCTAGCTGGGATGCTACCCAGGTGGGATTCTACACAGATGGGATACTATCCAGATGGGATACTATCCAGATGGGATACTACCAATATGGGATACTACCAAGAGGGGATACAACCAAGATGGGATACTACCCCGATGGGATACTACCTAGATGGGATAATACCCGGATGTGGTATTGCCTATATGGGATACTACACTGATGGGATACTACCCGGATTTGATATTACCCGGATGGGATACTATCCAGATAAGATACTATCCAGATGGGATACTACCAAGATGGGATGCTACGAAGATGGGATACTATTCGGATGGCATATTTCCCAGACGGGATGCTACCCAGAAGGGACACTATTCGGATGGGATGCTACCCAGATGGGACACTATTCGGATGGGATGCTACCGAGGTGAGATACTATCCAGATGGGATACTACCAAGATGGGATACTACGTTGATGGGATACTTTTCGGATGGGATATTACCTAGCTGGGATGCTACCCAGGTGGGATACTACACAGATGGGATACTATCCAGATGGGATACTATCCAGATGCGATACTACCAATATGGGAGACTACCAAGAGGGGATACTACACTGATGGGATACTATTCGGATAAGATGCTACGTACATGGGATGCTACCCGGATGGGATGCTATCCGGATGGGATACTACCCGGATGGGATGCTATCCGGATGGGATACTACCTAGATGGGATACTCTCCGGATGGGATACTATCCGGATGGGGTACTACCTAGATGGGATACTACCCGGATGGGATACTACCCGGATGGGATACTACTCGGATAGGATACTACCAATATGAGATACTACCAATATGGGATACTATTCGGATGGGATACTACCCGGATGTGATATTACACATATGGGATACTACACTGATGTGATACTACCCGGATGTGATATTACCCATATGGGATACTACACTGATGGGATACTACCCGTATGGGATGCCAGCTACATGGGATGCTACCCGGATGGGATACTACCCGGATGTGATATTACCCATATGAGATACTACACTTATGGGATACTACCCGGATAGGATGCTTCCTACATGGGATGCTACCCGGATGGGATACAAGTTTAATGGGATACTACCCGGATGGAATGCTACCTACATGGGATGCTACTCGGATGGGATACTACCCAGATGGGATACTACCCGGATGGAATACTACCTAGATGGGATACTACCCGGATGTGATACTACCCGGATGTGATATTACCCATATGGGGTACTAAACTGATGGGATACTACCCGGATGGGATGCTACCCGGATGGGATACTACCCGGATGGGATACTACCCGGATGGGATACTACCTAGATGGGATACTACCCGGATGTGATATTACCCAGATGGGATACTACCAAGAGGGGATACTATCCAGATAGGATACTACCAATATGGGATACTACCTACATGGGATACTACCTACATGGGATACTACCATGATGGGATACTACCATGATGGGATACTACCATGATGGATACTACTCGGATGTAATATTACCCAGATGGGATACTACCCAGGTGGGATACTACCCGGATGGGATATTTCCCAGACGGGATGCTACCCAGAAGGGACACTATTCGGATGGGATGCTACCCAGATGGGACACTATTCGGATGGGATGCTACCGAGGTGAGATACTATCCAGATGGGATACTACCAAGATGGGATACTACGTTGATGGGATACTTTTCGGATGGGATATAACCTAGCTGGGATGCTACCCAGGTGGGATACTACACAGATGGGATACTATCCAGATGGGATACTATCCAGATGCGATACTATCAATATGGGAGACTACCAAGAGGGGATACTACACTGATGGGATACTATTCGGATAAGATGCTACGTACATGGGATGCTACCCGGATGGGATGCTATCCGGATGGGATACTACCCGGATGGGATGCTATCCGGATGGGATACTACCTAGATGGGATACTCTCCGGATGGGATACTATCCGGATGGGGTACTACCTAGATGGGATACTACCAAGATGGGATGCTACTAAGATGGGATACTACCCGGATGGGATAATACCTAGATGGGATACTACCCGGATGTGATACTACCCGGATGTGATATTACCCGGATGTGATATTACCCATATGGGATACTACACTGATGGAATACTACACGGATGGGATGCTACTCGGATGTGATATTACCCATATGGGATACTACACTGATGGGATACTACCCGGATAGGATGCAACCCAGGTGAGATACTATCCAGATGGGATACTACCAATATGGGATACTACCAAGAGGGGATACTACCAAGATGGGATACTACGTAGATGGGATACTATTCGGATGGGATGTTACCTAGCTGGGATGCTACCCAGGTGGGATTCTACACAGATGGGATACTATCCAGATGGGATACTATCCAGATGGGATACTACCAATATGGGATACTACCAAGAGGGGATACAACCAAGATGGGATACTACCCCGATGGGATACTACCTAGATGGGATAATACCCGGATGTGGTATTGCCTATATGGGATACTACACTGATGGGATACTACCCGGATTTGATATTACCCGGATGGGATACTATCCAGATAAGATACTATCCAGATGGGATACTACCAAGATGGGATGCTACGAAGATGGGATACTATTCGGATGGCATATTTCCCAGACGGGATGCTACCCAGAAGGGACACTATTCGGATGGGATGCTACCCAGATGGGACACTATTCGGATGGGATGCTACCGAGGTGAGATACTATCCAGATGGGATACTACCAAGATGGGATACTACGTTGATGGGATACTTTTCGGATGGGATATTACCTAGCTGGGATGCTACCCAGGTGGGATACTACACAGATGGGATACTATCCAGATGGGATACTATCCAGATGCGATACTACCAATATGGGATACTACCAAGAGGGGATACTACACTGATGGGATACTATTCGGATAAGATGCTACGTACATGGGATGCTACCCGGATGGGATGCTATCCGGATGGGATACTACCCGGATGGGATGCTATCCGGATGGGATACTACCTAGATGGGATACTCTCCGGATGGGATACTATCCGGATGGGGTACTACCTAGATGGGATACTACCCGGATGGGATACTACCCGGATGGGATACTACTCGGATAGGATACTACCAATATGAGATACTACCAATATGGGATACTACCCGGATGTGATATTACACATATGGGATACTACACTGATGTGATACTACCCGGATGTGATATTACCCATATGGGATACTACACTGATGGGATACTACCCGTATGGGATGCCAGCTACATGGGATGCTACCCGGATGGGATACTACCCGGATGTGATATTACTCATATGAGATACTACACTTATGGGATACTACCCGGATGGGATGCTTCCTACATGGGATGCTACCCGGATGGGATACAAGTTTAATGGGATACTACCCGGATGGAATGCTACCTACATGGGATGCTACCCGGATGGGATACTACCCAGATGGGATACTACCCGGATGGAATACTACCTAGATGGGATACTACCCGGATGTGATACTACCCGGATGTGATATTACCCATATGGGGTACTAAACTGATGGGATACTACCCGGATGGGATGCTACCCGGATGGGATACTACCCGGATGGGATACTACCCGGATGGGATACTACCTAGATGGGATACTACCCGGATGTGATATTACCCAGATGGGATACTACCAAGAGGGGATACTACCTAGATGAGATACTACTCCGATGGGATGTTACCTAGCTGGGATGCTACCCAGGTGGGGTACTACCCAGATGGGTTACTATCCAGATGGGATACTATCCAGATAGGATACTACCAATATGGGATACTACCTACATGGGATACTAACTACATGGGATACTACCATGATGGGATACTACCATGATGGGATACTACCATGATGGGATACTACTCGGATGTAATATTACCCAGATGGGATACTACCCAGGTGGGATACTACCCGGATGGGATATTTCCCAGACGGGATGCTACCCAGAAGGGACACTATTCGGATGGGATGCTACCCAGATGGGACACTATTCGGATGGGATGCTACCGAGGTGAGATACTATCCAGATGGGATACTACCAACATGGGATACTACGTTGATGGGATACTTTTCGGATGGGATATTACCTAGCTGGGATGCTACCCAGGTGGGATACTACACAGATGGGATACTATCCAGATGGGATACTATCCAGATGCGATACTATCAATATGGGAGACTACCAAGAGGGGATACTACACTGATGGGATACTATTCGGATAAGATGCTACGTACATGGGATGCTACCCGGATGGGATGCTATCCGGATGGGATACTACCCGGATGGGATGCTATCCGGATGGGATACTACCTAGATGGGATACTCTCCGGATGGGATACTATCCGGATGGGGTACTACCTAGATGGGATACTACCCGGATGGGATACTACCCGGATGGGATACTACCCGGATGGGATACTACTCGGATGGGATACTACCAATATGAGATACTACCAATATGGGATACTATTCGGATGGGATACTACCTAGATGGGATACTACCCGGATGTGATATTACACATATGGGATACTACACTGATGTGATACTACCCGGATGTGATATTACCCATATGGGATACTACACTGATGGGATACTACCCGTATGGGATGCCAGCTACATGGGATGCTACCCGGATGGGATACTACCCGGATGTGATATTACCCATATGAGATACTACACTTATGGGATACTACCCGGATGGGATGCTTCCTACATGGGATGCTACCCGGATGGGATACAAGTTTAATGGGATACTACCCGGATGGAATGCTACCTACATGGGATGCTACTCGGATGGGATACTACCCAGATGGGATACTACCCGGATGGAATACTACCTAGATGGGATACTACCCGGATGTGATACTACCCGGATGTGATATTACCCATATGGGGTACTAAACTGATGGGATACTACCCGGATGGGATGCTACCCGGATGGGATACTACCCGGATGGGATACTACCCGGATGGGATACTACCTAGATGGGATACTACCCGGATGTGATATTACCCAGATGGGATACTACCAAGAGGGGATACTACCTAGATGAGATACTACTCCGATGGGATGTTACCTAGCTGGGATGCTACCCAGGTGGGGTACTACCCAGATGGGTTACTATCCAGATGGGATACTATCCAGATAGGATACTACCAATATGGGATACTACCTACATGGGATACTACCTACATGGGATACTACCATGATGGGATACTACCATGATGGGATACTACCATGATGGATACTACTCGGATGTAATATTACCCAGATGGGATACTACCCAGGTGGGATACTACCCGGATGGGATATTTCCCAGACGGGATGCTACCCAGAAGGGACACTATTCGGATGGGATGCTACCCAGATGGGACACTATTCGGATGGGATGCTACCGAGGTGAGATACTATCCAGATGGGATACTACCAAGATGGGATACTACGTTGATGGGATACTTTTCGGATGGGATATAACCTAGCTGGGATGCTACCCAGGTGGGATACTACACAGATGGGATACTATCCAGATGGGATACTATCCAGATGCGATACTATCAATATGGGAGACTACCAAGAGGGGATACTACACTGATGGGATACTATTCGGATAAGATGCTACGTACATGGGATGCTACCCGGATGGGATGCTATCCGGATGGGATACTACCCGGATGGGATGCTATCCGGATGGGATACTACCTAGATGGGATACTCTCCGGATGGGATACTATCCGGATGGGGTACTACCTAGATGGGATACTACCAAGATGGGATGCTACTAAGATGGGATACTACCCGGATGGGATAATACCTAGATGGGATACTACCCGGATGTGATACTACCCGGATGTGATATTACCCGGATGTGATATTACCCATATGGGATACTACACTGATGGAATACTACACGGATGGGATGCTACTCGGATGTGATATTACCCATATGGGATACTACACTGATGGGATACTACCCGGATAGGATGCAACCCAGGTGAGATACTATCCAGATGGGATACTACCAATATGGGATACTACCAAGAGGGGATACTACCAAGATGGGATACTACGTAGATGGGATACTATTCGGATGGGATGTTACCTAGCTGGGATGCTACCCAGGTGGGATTCTACACAGATGGGATACTATCCAGATGGGATACTATCCAGATGGGATACTACCAATATGGGATACTACCAAGAGGGGATACAACCAAGATGGGATACTACCCCGATGGGATACTACCTAGATGGGATAATACCCGGATGTGGTATTGCCTATATGGGATACTACACTGATGGGATACTATCCGGATTTGATATTACCCGGATGGGATACTATCCAGATAAGATACTATCCAGATGGGATACTACCAAGATGGGATGCTACGAAGATGGGATACTATTCGGATGGCATATTTCCCAGACGGGATGCTACCCAGAAGGGACACTATTCGGATGGGATGCTACCCAGATGGGACACTATTCGGATGGGATGCTACCGAGGTGAGATACTATCCAGATGGGATACTACCAAGATGGGATACTACGTTGATGGGATACTTTTCGGATGGGATATTACCTAGCTGGGATGCTACCCAGGTGGGATACTACACAGATGGGATACTATCCAGATGGGATACTATCCAGATGCGATACTACCAATATGGGAGACTACCAAGAGGGGATACTACACTGATGGGATACTATTCGGATAAGATGCTACGTACATGGGATGCTACCCGGATGGGATGCTATCCGGATGGGATACTACCCGGATGGGATGCTATCCGGATGGGATACTACCTAGATGGGATACTCTCCGGATGGGATACTATCCGGATGGGGTACTACCTAGATGGGATACTACCCGGATGGGATACTACCCGGATGGGATACTACTCGGATAGGATACTACCAATATGAGATACTACCAATATGGGATACTACCCGGATGTGATATTACACATATGGGATACTACACTGATGTGATACTACCCGGATGTGATATTACCCATATGGGATACTACACTGATGGGATACTACCCGTATGGGATGCCAGCTACATGGGATGCTACCCGGATGGGATACTACCCGGATGTGATATTACCCATATGAGATACTACACTTATGGGATACTACCCGGATGGGATGCTTCCTACATGGGATGCTACCCGGATGGGATACAAGTTTAATGGGATACTACCCGGATGGAATGCTACCTACATGGGATGCTACCCGGATGGGATACTACCCAGATGGGATACTACCCGGATGGAATACTACCTAGATGGGATACTACCCGGATGTGATACTACCCGGATGTGATATTACCCATATGGGGTACTAAACTGATGGGATACTACCCGGATGGGATGCTACCCGGATGGGATACTACCCGGATGGGATACTACCCGGATGGGATACTACCTAGATGGGATACTACCCGGATGTGATATTACCCAGATGGGATACTACCAAGAGGGGATACTACCTAGATGAGATACTACTCCGATGGGATGTTACCTAGCTGGGATGCTACCCAGGTGGGGTACTACCCAGATGGGTTACTATCCAGATGGGATACTATCCAGATAGGATACTACCAATATGGGATACTACCTACATGGGATACTAACTACATGGGATACTACCATGATGGGATACTACCATGATGGGATACTACCATGATGGGATACTACTCGGATGTAATATTACCCAGATGGGATACTACCCAGGTGGGATACTACCCGGATGGGATATTTCCCAGACGGGATGCTACCCAGAAGGGACACTATTCGGATGGGATGCTACCCAGATGGGACACTATTCGGATGGGATGCTACCGAGGTGAGATACTATCCAGATGGGATACTACCAACATGGGATACTACGTTGATGGGATACTTTTCGGATGGGATATTACCTAGCTGGGATGCTACCCAGGTGGGATACTACACAGATGGGATACTATCCAGATGGGATACTATCCAGATGCGATACTATCAATATGGGAGACTACCAAGAGGGGATACTACACTGATGGGATACTATTCGGATAAGATGCTACGTACATGGGATGCTACCCGGATGGGATGCTATCCGGATGGGATACTACCCGGATGGGATGCTATCCGGATGGGATACTACCTAGATGGGATACTCTCCGGATGGGATACTATCCGGATGGGGTACTACCTAGATGGGATACTACCCGGATGGGATACTACCCGGATGGGATACTACCCGGATGGGATACTACTCGGATGGGATACTACCAATATGAGATACTACCAATATGGGATACTATTCGGATGGGATACTACCTAGATGGGATACTACCCGGATGTGATATTACACATATGGGATACTACACTGATGTGATACTACCCGGATGTGATATTACCCATATGGGATACTACCCGTATGGGATGCCAGCTACATGGGATGCTACCCGGATGGGATACTACCCGGATGTGATATTACCCATATGAGATACTACACTTATGGGATACTACCCGGATGGGATGCTTCCTACATGGGATGCTACCCGGATGGGATACAAGTTTAATGGGATACTACCCGGATGGAATGCTACCTACATGGGATGCTACCCAGATGGGATACTACCCGGATGGAATGCTACCTACATAGGATGCTAACCGGATGGGATACTACCCAGATGGAATACTACCCGGATGGGATACTACCCGGTTGGGATACTACCCAGATGGGATACTACCTAGATGGGATACTCTCCGGATGGGATACTATCCGGATGGGGTACTACCTAGATGGGATACTACCCGGATTGAATGCTACCTACATGGGATGCTACCCGGATGGGATACCGCCAATATGGGATACTACCCAGATGGGATATTACCAGGAGGGGATGCTAGCAATGAGGGGATAGTGCCAAGATGGGATACTACCCGGATGTGATGCTACCCACATGGACACTTCTATGGTAGCATATAAGGTTGAATTTTGCAGGGGGAAAAGCTCAAGTTCGTCATGACGTGGTTTTTGTGAAAATCGGTACAGTTTGATGTTTCTACCCGGGTAATTTGAATGCCCGAAAAACTGATATTCTACCCACGTAACGGAACTCGGACGTTAATATTCAAAATCAGCGTATGTTGAAGTGTAAGTGACTTGGTTTTTGTGGAGATGGAGACAGTTTGTGTTTTCAACCCGGGTAATTTGAATCCCCGAAAAACTGATGTTTTACCCGCGTAACGGAAGTCGGAGAGTAATATTCGGAATCAGCGTGTTTTGAAGTGTAAGTGATGTGGTTTTTGTGAAAATAGAGGCAGATTTATATTTGTAGCCGGGTATTATGAATTTGCGACCCGGATAACTTTAATCCCCGAAAATCCGAAGTTGTACACGCGCAATGGAAGTCGGACATTGATATTCGGAATCAGCGTGTTTTGAAGTGTAAGTGACTTGGTTTTTGTGAAATTCGAGAAAGTTTGTTTTTGCGACCCGGGTAACTTGAATCCCCGAAAATCCGAAGTTCTACCCGCTCAATGGAAGTCGGACATTGATATTCGGAATCAGCGTGTTTTGAAGTGTAAGTGACTTGGTTTTTGTGAAATTCGAGACAGTTTGTTTTTGCGACCCGGGTAACTTGAATCCCCGAAAATCCGAAGTTCTACCCGCGCAATGGAAGTCGGACATTGATACTCGGAATCAGCGTGTTTTGAAGTGTAAGTGACTTGGTTTTTGTGAAATTCGAGACAGTTTGTTTTTGCGACCCGGGTAACTTGAATCCCCGAAAATCCGAAGTTCTACCCGCGCAATGGAAGTCGGACATTGATATTCGGAATCAGCGTGTTTTGAAGTGTAAGTGACTTGGTTTTTGTGAAATTCGAGACAGTTTGTTTTTGCGACCCGGGTAACTTGAATCCCCGAAAATCCGAAGTTCTACCCGCGCAATGGAAGTCGGACATTGATATTCGGAATCAGCGTGTTTTGAAGTGTAAGTGACTTGGTTTTTGTGAAATTCGAGACAGTTTGTTTTTGCGACCCGGGTAACTTGAATCCCCGAAAAACCGAAGTTCCCCTGGTCAGATTCGGACAGTGTTTTGAATTTCGGAATCAGCAAGTTTGAAAGTACCTTTGATGAAATTTTGGGGGAAACTGACGGATACGTTTTGATTTTAGCCGCCATCGATTATGTTATTAGACGAGCAGGCTTCGCCGCGCTTCGCGCGGCTCATCCTGCTCGTTTAGTCGGCCGCTTCGCGGCCTCCTCAGGTTTGCGTCAGCCGATACGCAATGCCCGCAGATACGTAATTTCCTCTTATATAGAATGACATTTCAGACACTATATTTTTCCATTTACTGTTCGTGACTGTACCCCATATTCACATATGGCTTATTTGCGACCGAACGTATTTGTTTTTTCATACGTTTTGTCATACTACATACTTAACAGCAGGCACAGAGCCTTTTCGCCTCGGCCGATGTGTGGCGTCTAACCTGAAAAACTGCCGGTAGGTTGGCAGCAGCAAAGTTACTTCGGAAAAGTATGGTTTAAGTGGAGTTAGTTTTTTTGAAGAGTGGTGGAGGTGTTTGAATCATTTGCGGCCTTGACTTTTAAACGACTTTAAACGACTTTGTTTTCTATAGATTCTAACTACAAGGTTCTGAATATACTCGGTGACTGACTTTGCTGCAGGTCACATCAATATGGTTAGTTTCCGGAGGAGGTAGTAATAGTTAGCTCTGATGACTACTCCCAACTCTGCACAACTCGGAACTCCGTAAAACTCCGTACCACTCGAAACTCCGTACCACTCCGAACTCCGTAAAACTCCGAACTCCGTAAAACTCCGAACTCCGTAAAACTCGGAACTCCGTACAACTCGGAACTCCGTACTACTCGAAACTCGGTAATACTCTGTACTACTCGGAACTCCGTAGTACTCCAAAATCTGTACTACTCCAAACTACGTACTACTACAAACTCTTTACTACTCCAAACTATTTACTACTCCAAACTCTGTAACCCTACGAACTCCCTGGTTTTGAAAATTCCTTACTAATCCGACCTTCTGACTACTCCGGACCTTGAACTGCTCCAAACCCCGTACCACCGCCAACTCCGTGCAGATGTGAACCCCGTAATACTGCGATTCCCGAATTACTTAAATTGTTTTATCTTCCTTACGTTCTTAACGAACTGTTGGAGTACGTATGTGAAGAAATTCTGAATTCGACGTTACTCTTGAAATATAATAAACGGATGGGATACGACATTGACAGAATGCTCACGGATGGAATGCTACTCCGATGGGACACTATTCGGATGGGATGCTACCCAGGTGGGATACTATCCAGATGGGATACTAACAATATGGGATACTACCAAGAGGGGATACTACCTAGATGGGATGCTACCCAGGTGGGATACTACCTACATGGGATACTGCCATGATGGGATACTACTCGGATGTGATATTACCCAGATGGGATACTATCCAGATGGGATACTACCAATATGGGATACTACCTACATAAGATACTACCATGATGGGATACTACTCGGATGTGATATTACCCAGATGGGATACTACCCAGATGGGATACTACCCGGATGGGATACTACCTAGATGGGATACTACCCGGATGTGATACTACCCGGATGTGATATTACCCATATGGGGTACTACACTGATGGAATACTACACGGATGGGATGCTAACTGGGTGTGATATTACCCATATGGGATACTACCCGGATGGGATACTACCCTCGTGAGATACTATCCAGATGGGATATTACCAATATGGGATACTACCAAGAGGGGATACTACCAAGATGGGATACTACGTAGATGGGATACTATTCGGATGGGATGTTGCCTAGCTGGGATGCTACCCAGGTGGGATTCTACACAGATGGGATACTATCCAGATGGGATACTATCCAGATGGGATACTCCCAATATGTGATACTACCGAGAGGGGATACAACCAAGATGGGATACTACCCCGATGGGATACTACCTAGATGGGATACTACCTGGATGTGGTATTACCCATATGGGATACTACACTGATGGGATACTACCCGGATGTGATATTACCCGGATGGGATACAATCCAGATGGGATACTATCCAGATGGGATACAACTAAGATGGGATGCTACGAAGATGGGATACTATTCGGATAGGATATTACCCAGACGGGATGCTACCTAGATGGGACACTATTCGGATGGGATGCTACCCAGGTGAGATACTATCCAGATGGGATACTACCAATATGGGATACTACCAAGAGGGGATACTACCAAGAGGGGATACTACCTAGATGGGATACTACTCCGATGGAATGTTACCTAGCTGGGATGCTACCCAGGTGGGGTACTACCCAGATGGGTTACTATCCGCATGGGATACTATCCAGATGGGATACTATCCAGATGGGATACTACCAATATGGGATACTACCTACATGGGATACTACCATGATGAAATACTACCATGATGGGATACTACCATGATGGGATACTACTCGGATGTGATATTACCCAGATGGGATACTGCCCAGATGGGATACTACCCGGATGGAATACTACCTAGATGGGATACTACCCGGATGTGATATTACCCATATGGGGTACTAAACTGATGGGATACTACCCGGATGGGATGCTACCCGGATGGGATACTACCCGGATGGGATACTACCCGGATGGGATACTACCTAGATGGGATACTACCCGGATGTGATATTACCCATATGGGATACTACAAAGAGGGGATACTACCTAGATGAGATACTACTCCGATGGGATGTTACCTAGCTGGGATGCTACCCAGGTGGGGTACTACCCAGATGGGTTACTATCCAGATGGGATACTATCCAGATAGGATACTACCAATATGGGATACTACCTACATGGGATACTACCTACATGGGATGCTACCATGATGGGATACTACCATGATGGGATACTACCATAATGGGATACTACTCGGATGTAATATTACCCAGATGGGATACTACCCAGATGGGATACTACCCGGATGGGATACTACCTAGATGGGATACTACCCGGATGTGATACTACCCGGATGTGATATTACCCATATGGGGTACTACACTTATGGAATACTACCCGGATGGGATGCTAACCGGATGGGATACTACCCGAATGGGATACTACCCGGATGGGATACTACCAAGATGGGATACTACCAAGATGGGATGCTACTAAGATGGGATACTACCCGGATGGGATAATACCTAGATGGGATACTACCCGGATGTGATACTACCCGGATGTGATATTACCCGGATGTGATATTACCCATATGGGATACTACACTGATGGAATACTACACGGATGGGATGCTACTCGGATGTGATATTACCCATATGGGATACTACACTGATGGGATACTACCCGGATAGGATGCAACCCAGGTGAGATACTATCCAGATGGGATACTACCAATATGGGATACTACCAAGAGGGGATACTACCAAGATGGGATACTACGTAGATGGGATACTACGTAGATGGGATACTATTCGGATGGGATGTTACCTAGCTGGGATGCTACCCAGGTGGGATTCTACACAGATGGGATACTATCCAGATGGGATACTATCCAGATGGGATACTACCAATATGGGATACTACCAAGAGGGGATACAACCAAGATGGGATACTACCCCGATGGGATACTACCTAGATGGGATAATACCCGGATGTGGTATTGCCTATATGGGATACTACACTGATGGGATACTACCCGGATTTGATATTACCCGGATGGGATACTATCCAGATAAGATACTATCCAGATGGGATACTACCAAGATGGGATGCTACGAAGATGGGATACTATTCGGATGGCATATTTCCCAGACGGGATGCTACCCAGAAGGGACACTATTCGGATGGGATGCTACCCAGATGGGACACTATTCGGATGGGATGCTACCGAGGTGAGATACTATCCAGATGGGATACTACCAAGATGGGATACTACGTTGATGGGATACTTTTCGGATGGGATATTACCTAGCTGGGATGCTACCCAGGTGGGATACTACACAGATGGGATACTATCCAGATGGGATACTATCCAGATGCGATACTACCAATATGGGAGACTACCAAGAGGGGATACTACACTGATGGGATACTATTCGGATAAGATGCTACGTACATGGGATGCTACCCGGATGGGATGCTATCCGGATGGGATACTACCCGGATGGGATGCTATCCGGATGGGATACTACCTAGATGGGATACTCTCCGGATGGGATACTATCCGGATGGGGTACTACCTAGATGGGATACTACCCGGATGGGATACTACCCGGATGGGATACTACTCGGATAGGATACTACCAATATGAGATACTACCAATATGGGATACTATTCGGATGGGATACTACCCGGATGTGATATTACACATATGGGATACTACACTGATGTGATACTACCCGGATGTGATATTACCCATATGGGATACTACACTGATGGGATACTACCCGTATGGGATGCCAGCTACATGGGATGCTACCCGGATGGGATACTACCCGGATGTGATATTACCCATATGAGATACTACACTTATGGGATACTACCCGGATGGGATGCTTCCTACATGGGATGCTACCCGGATGGGATACAAGTTTAATGGGATACTACCCGGATGGAATGCTACCTACATGGGATGCTACCCGGATGGGATACTACCCAGATGGGATACTACCCGGATGGAATACTACCTAGATGGGATACTACCCGGATGTGATACTACCCGGATGTGATATTACCCATATGGGGTACTAAACTGATGGGATACTACCCGGATGGGATGCTACCCGGATGGGATACTACCCGGATGGGATACTACCCGGATGGGATACTACCTAGATGGGATACTACCCGGATGTGATATTACCCAGATGGGATACTACCAAGAGGGGATACTACCTAGATGAGATACTACTCCGATGGGATGTTACCTAGCTGGGATGCTACCCAGGTGGGGTACTACCCAGATGGGTTACTATCCAGATGGGATACTATCCAGATAGGATACTACCAATATGGGATACTACCTACATGGGATACTACCTACATGGGATACTACCATGATGGGATACTACCATGATGGGATACTACCATGATGGGATACTACTCGGATGTAATATTACCCAGATGGGATACTACCCAGGTGGGATACTACCCGGATGGGATATTTCCCAGACGGGATGCTACCCAGAAGGGACACTATTCGGATGGGATGCTACCCAGATGGGACACTATTCGGATGGGATGCTACCGAGGTGAGATACTATCCAGATGGGATACTACCAAGATGGGATACTACGTTGATGGGATACTTTTCGGATGGGATATAACCTAGCTGGGATGCTACCCAGGTGGGATACTACACAGATGGGATACTATCCAGATGGGATACTATCCAGATGCGATACTATCAATATGGGAGACTACCAAGAGGGGATACTACACTGATGGGATACTATTCGGATAAGATGCTACGTACATGGGATGCTACCCGGATGGGATGCTATCCGGATGGGATACTACCCGGATGGGATGCTATCCGGATGGGATACTACCTAGATGGGATACTCTCCGGATGGGATACTATCCGGATGGGGTACTACCTAGATGGGATACTACCCGGATGGGATACTACCCGGATGGGATACTACTCGGATAGGATACTACCAATATGAGATACTACCAATATGGGATACTATTCGGATGGGATACTACCCGGATGTGATATTACACATATGGGATACTACACTGATGTGATACTACCCGGATGGGATGCTAACTGGGTGTGATATTACCCATATGGGATACTACCCGGATGGGATACTACCCTCGTGAGATACTATCCAGATGGGATATTACCAATATGGGATACTACCAAGAGGGGATACTACCAAGATGGGATACTACCCGGGTAACTTGAATCCCCGAAAATCCGAAGTTCTACCCGCGCAATGGAAGTCGGACATTGATACTCGGAATCAGCGTGTTTTGAAGTGTAAGTGACTTGGTTTTTGTGAAATTCGAGACAGTTTGTTTTTGCGACCCGGGTAACTTGAATCCCCGAAAATCCGAAGTTCTACCCGCGCAATGGAAGTCGGACATTGATATTCGGAATCAGCGTGTTTTGAAGTGTAAGTGACTTGGTTTTTGTGAAATTCGAGACAGTTTGTTTTTGCGACCCGGGTAACTTGAATCCCCGAAAATCCGAAGTTCTACCCGCGCAATGGAAGTCGGACATTGATATTCGGAATCAGCGTGTTTTGAAGTGTAAGTGACTTGGTTTTTGTGAAATTCGAGACAGTTTGTTTTTGCGACCCGGGTAACTTGAATCCCCGAAAAACCGAAGTTCCCCTGGTCAGATTCGGACAGTGTTTTGAATTTCGGAATCAGCAAGTTTGAAAGTACCTTTGATGAAATTTTGGGGGAAACTGACGGATACGTTTTGATTTTAGCCGCCATCGATTATGTTATTAGACTAGGGCGGTATCTGATCGCCTTCGAACCTCTAACTTTCGTTCTTGATTAATGAAAACATTCTTGGCAAATGCTTTCGCAGTAGTTCGTCTTGCGACGATCCAAGAATTTCACCTCTAACGTCGCAGTACGAATGCCCCCGTCTGTTCCTATTAATCATTACCTCGACTCCGAAAGCCAACGAAATAGAACCGAGATCCTATTCCATTATTCCATGCACTAATGTTCAGGCTGTAGCGCCTGCTTTGAGCACTCCAATTTTTTCAAAGTAAACGTGTTAGCCACCCGTGGCACTCGGTTAAGAGAACCACGAACGAACCAACAAAATCGTCCGGGCAGACAGTAACAGACGAATCTGAACCATCCGCCCGAAACCGAGATCCAACTACGAGCTTTTTAACCGCAACAACTTTAATATACGCTATTGGAGCTGGAATTACCGCGGCTGCTGGCACCAGACTTGCCCTCCAATAGATCCTCGTTAAAGGATTTAAAGTGTACTCATTCCGATTACGGAGCCTCATAAAGAGATCCGTATCGTTATTTTTCGTCACTACCTCCCCGTGCCGGGAGTGGGTAATTTGCGCGCCTGCTGCCTTCCTTGGATGTGGTAGCCGTTTCTCAGGCTCCCTCTCCGGAATCGAACCCTGATTCCCCGTTACCCGTTACAACCATGGTAGGCGCATAACCTACCATCGAAAGTTGATAAGGCAGACACTTGAAAGATCCGTCGCCGGTACGAGACCATGCGATCAGCAAAGTTATTCAGAGTCACCAACAAAACGAATCCGAAGATCCGATTGGCTTTGATCTAATAAAAGCGCTCCTTCCACGAGGGTCGGAGCTCATTGCATGTATTAGCTCTAGAATTACCACAGTTATCCAAGTAGTATGTGCGATCTAAGGAACCATAACTGATGTAATGAGCCATTCGCGGTTTCACTTTATTTGCGCTTGAACTTAGACATGCATGGCTTAATCTTTGAGACAAGCATATGACTACTGGCAGGATCAACCAGGTAGCTTAATCATGACTCTCTGGCCAATGATTCTTTTTATATTTTCTCTATGCGAGCATTTTCAGGGCGAACCCCTACTAACTCCACGCCAGAGCAATCTTTACACACATTTTCAAGTCAATGAAAAGTGCTTTTCCGTTCTTTCTCCCAGCAGAGACTCCAAGAGTTGCTGCTTTCCTCCTCCGACTCTCTGACAAAATATTAGCTTCTCGTAAGAGCAGCCCTGTTTATCGCTCGGAAAACTTACAAAGGAACATATCAGATTCACTTTATCTCGTAAACCAACCGGGGTCAGTTTAAAGAGATGCTGCTGTGACAACATTTTTTATTAGTGACCGTGATCACGACGCTCGCCCTAGCCTGGTCACCAGCGGTCCGGTCCTGGGCTAAGGTCTTAATGTTGCGAGCTCCGCCTCGACAACTATCTAGTTTTCACCGCTTCTAAAGTTTTACAACTTTGACTCTCTCGTTTCTCTCTCCACTTGCTTCGACTGCCGGCTCGCACCAGCGTCTAGCCTTCTTTCCAATTTCCTCTTCCTTCTCTCCTTCTTGAGCCAGTTGCCAGATTTCACGGGTCGAGGGATCCACGCTACTCTCCATGATTCAACTCTTGACTCTCCAACTGCTTCGACTGCCGGCTCGCACCAGCGTCTAGCCTTCTTTCCCATTTCCTCTTCCTTCTCTCCTTCTTGAGCCAGTTGCCAGATTTCACGGGTCGGGGGATCCACGCTACTCTCCATGATTCAACTCTTGACTCTCCAACTGCTTCGACTCCCGGCTCACACCGGCGTCCAGCTTCCAATCCACGGCTTCTGCTTCCTAGGCTTGACACCGTAGCCTAAGCACTTCAAGACCCAAGATTTCGCAGGATTTCCCAGCTACTCTCCATCGGCTCTATCCATGGCACTCTCGACTCTAATCTGGTTGCCGCTCGTCCAGAATGATTCTCCTTGAGAGTGCTAAGCACCTGACTCGATCACTCAGAAACTTCCATATGAGTGATCCGTAGAGTCTGTTCCCCTATAATAGGAGAAGGGGTAAGAATGTCACTTGCGTTTTTTTTACGTTTTGGTTTGCAAGTTTCCCTCAAAACTTGTACAAACCTCGTCAATTCCCGGTGATTTGCCCTGTTTTGACGCACAAAACGCACCTTGAATCAGGAAAATCCATACAAAATTGAGGGTTCTATGGATGAAAAACGTGATTTTGCTGGATTCTTTTAACATACCAATTTTTGCCTCTGCCATAAGATAGCATTGCATTTTTGGCCCTCCTAATGTTAAAAGATACGATTGTACTTAGAAAAATTTTTTCCAATGCTTAAGCATACGACTGTACTTAGAAAAATTTTTTCCAATGCTTAAGCATACGACTGTACTTAGAAATTTTTTTTCCAATGCTAAAGCATACGATTGTACTTCAACGCGCGTCACGTAAGTCAAATGAGCACCCATTTATACATTTTTCCGAAAATGCTCAAAATGGACTGAAATGCGTTTTTAAACACTTTTTCACACTTTTAGACACTTTTCATGATTTTGATGGGTTTTCGCCCCGGTCTGATACTTAGAAAATTTTCGACTACAAATTTTTTCAAATGTGCTCAGACTGGGCTGAAACGCCTGGATCGGCACTCTGGCAACTTTTCAGAGAGGCTTTTGTCTAGGACCGGCTCGGGCCCGGTGTCGAGCCCAGTGAGGACTTAGAAACTTTTTCACTGAAAATTTTTTCAAATGTGGTCAGACTGGGCTGAAACGCCTGGATCGGCACTCTAACAACTTTTCATGATTTTGATGGTTTTGGTCTCTGTGGACTTAGAAAATTTTCACCGCGCGTCACGTAAGTCAAATGAGCACCCATTTATACATTTTTCCGAAAATGCTAAAAATGGACTGAAATGCGTTTTTAAACACTTTTTCACACTTTTAGACACTTTCCATGATTTTGATGGGTTTTCGCCCCGGTCTGATACTTAGAAAATTTTCGACTACAAATTTTTTCAAATGTGCTCACACTGGGCTGAAACGCCTGGATCGGCACTCTGGCAACTTTTCAGAGAGGCTTTTGTCTAGGACCGGCTCGGGCCCGGTGTCGAGCCCAGTGAGGACTTAGAAACTTTTTCACTGAAAATTTTTTCAAATGTGCTCAGACTGGGCTGAAACGCCTGGATCGGCACTCTAACAACTTTTCATGATTTTGATGGTTTTGGTCTCCGTGGACTTAGAAAAAATTTTTCATGAATTTTTTTTAAAGTTGCTTGGACTGGGCTGAAATGCTTAAATACGCGTTTTTGGCACTTTTTAGAATTTCCATGCGTTTTGGCCCCGGTCTGATACTTAGAAAAAGTTTCACCAAAAATGTTTTCCGAGTTGGCCATACTGGGCTGAAACGCCAGGAACCGCAGTTTGCAACTTTTCAGAGAGTCATTTATCTAGGACCGGGCCGGGCCCGGTGTCGAGCCCAGTGA
>CAJQTT010000036.1:10000-17500 GCA_906901655.1 Sminthurides aquaticus | reverse complement strand
TTTTATCATGTTTTCATATTACTCTGCTCCTGGGAAATGCCCCCGCAGAGGCAGGACCACAGAAGGCTTACGCTCGACTATCTTGCGAGAAACAGCCCGAAGACTGTCCCGAAGGAGTCGCTTGAGTGCAACATGAGGACAAGAGTGCGAATCCATACTACACGCACCTAAACTTGTTCGCTCATGAGCTTTTTGGTTTTTACTTTTCGGTAATGATCCTTCCGCAGGTTCACCTACGGAAACCTTGTTACGACTTTTACTTCCTCTAAGTGATCAAGTTTGGCCATTTTTCCGGCACTCCGCCACGACCCGAAGGCCATCACGAAGACCAGTCCAAAGGCCTCACTAAATCACTCGATCGGTAGTAGCGACGGGCGGTGTGTACAAAGGGCAGGGACGTAATCGACGCAAGCTTATGACTCGCGCCTACTGGGAATTCCTCGTTCATGGGGAATAATTTCAATCCCCAATCCCCATCACGAAGGAGGTTCAACGGGTTTCCCAGTCCTTTCGGACAGGGTACACACGCTGATTCCTTCAGTGTAGCGCGCGTGCAGCCCAGAACATCTAAGGGCATCACAGACCTGTTATTGCTCATTCTCGTGCGGCTATACGCCGCCCGTCCCTCTAAGAAGCTGCGAAAGACCATAAATGATCCAACGTCTAGTTAGTAGGCCAGAGTCTCGTTCGTTATCGGAATTAACCAGACAAATCGCTCCACCAACTAAGAACGGCCATGCACCACCACCCACCGAATCAAGAAAGAGCTCTCAATCTGTCAATCCTTCCGGTGTCCGGGCCTGGTGAGATTTCCCGTGTTGAGTCAAATTAAGCCGCAGGCTCCACTCCTGGTGGTGCCCTTCCGTCAATTCCTTTAAGTTTCAGCTTTGCAACCATACTTCCCCCGGAACCCAAACACTCTGGTTTCCCGGAGGCTGCCCGCCGAGTCATTCAAGTAACGACGGCGGATCGCCGGTCGGCATCGTTTATGGTTAGAACTAGGGCGGTATCTGATCGCCTTCGAACCTCTAACTTTCGTTCTTGATTAATGAAAACATTCTTGGCAAATGCTTTCGCAGTAGTTCGTCTTGCGACGATCCAAGAATTTCACCTCTAACGTCGCAGTACGAATGCCCCCGTCTGTTCCTATTAATCATTACCTCGACTCCGAAAGCCAACGAAATAGAACCGAGATCCTATTCCATTATTCCATGCACTAATGTTCAGGCTGTAGCGCCTGCTTTGAGCACTCCAATTTTTTCAAAGTAAACGTGTTAGCCACCCGTGGCACTCGGTTAAGAGAACCACGAACGAACCAACAAAATCGTCCGGGCAGACAGTAACAGACGAATCTGAACCATCCGCCCGAAACCGAGATCCAACTACGAGCTTTTTAACCGCAACAACTTTAATATACGCTATTGGAGCTGGAATTACCGCGGCTGCTGGCACCAGACTTGCCCTCCAATAGATCCTCGTTAAAGGATTTAAAGTGTACTCATTCCGATTACGGAGCCTCATAAAGAGATCCGTATCGTTATTTTTCGTCACTACCTCCCCGTGCCGGGAGTGGGTAATTTGCGCGCCTGCTGCCTTCCTTGGATGTGGTAGCCGTTTCTCAGGCTCCCTCTCCGGAATCGAACCCTGATTCCCCGTTACCCGTTACAACCATGGTAGGCGCATAACCTACCATCGAAAGTTGATAAGGCAGACACTTGAAAGATCCGTCGCCGGTACGAGACCATGCGATCAGCAAAGTTATTCAGAGTCACCAACAAAACGAATCCGAAGATCCGATTGGCTTTGATCTAATAAAAGCGCTCCTTCCACGAGGGTCGGAGCTCATTGCATGTATTAGCTCTAGAATTACCACAGTTATCCAAGTAGTATGTGCGATCTAAGGAACCATAACTGATGTAATGAGCCATTCGCGGTTTCACTTTATTTGCGCTTGAACTTAGACATGCATGGCTTAATCTTTGAGACAAGCATATGACTACTGGCAGGATCAACCAGGTAGCTTAATCATGACTCTCTGGCCAATGATTCTTTTTATATTTTCTCTATGCGAGCATTTTCAGGGCGAACCCCTACTAACTCCACGCCAGAGCAATCTTTACACACATTTTCAAGTCAATGAAAAGTGCTTTTCCGTTCTTTCTCCCAGCAGAGACTCCAAGAGTTGCTGCTTTCCTCCTCCGACTCTCTGACAAAATATTAGCTTCTCGTAAGAGCAGCCCTGTTTATCGCTCGGAAAACTTACAAAGGAACATATCAGATTCACTTTATCTCGTAAACCAACCGGGGTCAGTTTAAAGAGATGCTGCTGTGACAACATTTTTTATTAGTGACCGTGATCACGACGCTCGCCCTAGCCTGGTCACCAGCGGTCCGGTCCTGGGCTAAGGTCTTAATGTTGCGAGCTCCGCCTCGACAACTAACTAGTTTTCACCGCTTCTAAAGTTTTACAACTTTGACTCTCTCGTTTCTCTCTCCACTTGCTTCGACTGCCGGCTCGCACCAGCGTCTAGCCTTCTTTCCAATTTCCTCTTCCTTCTCTCCTTCTTGAGCCAGTTGCCAGATTTCACGGGTCGAGGGATCCACGCTACTCTCCATGATTCAACTCTTGACTCTCCAACTGCTTCGACTGCCGGCTCGCACCAGCGTCTAGCCTTCTTTCCCATTTCCTCTTCCTTCTCTCCTTCTTGAGCCAGTTGCCAGATTTCACGGGTCGGGGGGTCCACGCTACTCTCCATGATTCAACTCTTGACTCTCCAACTGCTTCGACTCCCGGCTCACACCGGCGTCCAGCTTCCAATCCACGGCTTCTGCTTCCTAGGCTTGACACCGTAGCCTAAGCACTTCAAGACCCAAGATTTCGCAGGATTTCCCAGCTACTCTCCATCGGCTCTATCCATGGCACTCTCGACTCTAATCTGGTTGCCGCTCGTCCAGAATGATTCTCCTTGAGAGTGCTAAGCACCTGACTCGATCACTCAGAAACTTCCATATGAGTGATCCGTAGAGTCTGTTCCCCTATAATAGGAGAAGGGGTAAGAATGTCACTTGCGTTTTTTTTACGTTTTGGTTTGCAAGTTTCCCTCAAAACTTGTACAAACCTCGTCAATTCCCGGTGATTTGCCCTGTTTTGACGCACAAAACGCACCTTGAATCAGGAAAATCCATACAAAATTGAGGGTTCTATGGATGAAAAACGTGATTTTGCTGGATTCTTTTAACATACCAATTTTTGCCTCTGCCATAAGATAGCATTGCATTTTTGGCCCTCCTAATGTTAAAAGATACGATTGTACTTAGAAAAATTTTTTCCAATGCTTAAGCATACGACTGTACTTAGAAATTTTTTTTCCAATGCTAAAGCATACGATTGTACTTCAACGCGCGTCACGTAAGTCAAATGAGCACCCATTTATACATTTTTCCGAAAATGCTCAAAATGGACTGAAATGCGTTTTTAAACACTTTTTCACACTTTTAGACACTTTTCATGATTTTGATGGGTTTTCGCCCCGGTCTGATACTTAGAAAATTTTCGACTACAAATTTTTTCAAATGTGCTCACACTGGGCTGAAACGCCTGGATCGGCACTCTGGCAACTTTTCAGAGAGGCTTTTGTCTAGGACCGGCTCGGGCCCGGTGTCGAGCCCAGTGAGGACTTAGAAACTTTTTCACTGAAAATTTTTTCAAATGTGGTCAGACTGGGCTGAAACGCCTGGATCGGCACTCTAACAACTTTTCATGATTTTGATGGTTTTGGTCTCTGTGGACTTAGAAAATTTTCACCGCGCGTCACGTAAGTCAAATGAGCACCCATTTATACATTTTTCCGAAAATGCTAAAAATGGACTGAAATGCGTTTTTAAACACTTTTTCACACTTTCCATGATTTTGATGGGTTTTCGCCCCGGTCTGATACTTAGAAAATTTTCGACTACAAATTTTTTCAAATGTGCTCACACTGGGCTGAAACGCCTGGATCGGCACTCTGGCAACTTTTCAGAGAGGCTTTTGTCTAGGACCGGCTCGGGCCCGGTGTCGAGCCCAGTGAGGACTTAGATAATTTTTCACTGAAAATTTTTTCAAATTTGCTCAGACTGGGCTGAAACGCCTCGATCGGCACTCTAACAACTTTTCATGATTTTGATGGTTTTGGTCTCTGTGGACTTAGAAAATTTTCACCGCGCGTCACGTAAGTCAAATGAGCACCCATTTATACATTTTTCCGAAAATGCTCAAAATGGACTGAAATGCGTTTTTAAACACTTTTTCACACTTTTAGACACTTTTCATGATTTTGATGGGTTTTCGCCCCGGTCTGATACTTAGAAAATTTTCGACTACAAATTTTTTCAAATGTGCTCAGACTGGGCTGAAACGCCTGGATCGGCACTCTGGCAACTTTTCAGAGAGGCTTTTGTCTAGGACCGGCTCGGGCCCGGTGTCGAGCCCAGTGAGGACTTAGAAACTTTTTCACTGAAAATTTTTTCAAATGTGGTCAGACTGGGCTGAAACGCCTGGATCGGCACTCTAACAACTTTTCATGATTTTGATGGTTTTGGTCTCTGTGGACTTAGAAAATTTTCACCGCGCGTCACGTAAGTCAAATGAGCACCCATTTATACATTTTTCCGAAAATGCTAAAAATGGACTGAAATGCGTTTTTAAACACTTTTTCACACTTTTAGACACTTTCCATGATTTTGATGGGTTTTCGCCCCGGTCTGATACTTAGAAAATTTTCGACTACAAATTTTTTCAAATGTGCTCACACTGGGCTGAAACGCCTGGATCGGCACTCTGGCAACTTTTCAGAGAGGCTTTTGTCTAGGACCGGCTCGGGCCCGGTGTCGAGCCCAGTGAGGACTTAGATAATTTTTCACTGAAAATTTTTTCAAATTTGCTCAGACTGGGCTGAAACGCCTCGATCGGCACTCTAACAACTTTTCATGATTTTGATGGTTTTGGTCTCTGTGGACTTAGAAAATTTTCACCGCGCGTCACGTAAGTCAAATGAGCACCCATTTATACATTTTTCCGAAAATGCTCAAAATGGACTGAAATGCGTTTTTAAACACTTTTTCACACTTTTAGACACTTTTCATGATTTTGATGGGTTTTCGCCCCGGTCTGATACTTAGAAAATTTTCGACTACAAATTTTTTCAAATGTGCTCAGACTGGGCTGAAACGCCTGGATCGGCACTCTGGCAACTTTTCAGAGAGGCTTTTGTCTAGGACCGGCTCGGGCCCGGTGTCGAGCCCAGTGAGGACTTAGAAACTTTTTCACTGAAAATTTTTTCAAATGTGCTCAGACTGGGCTGAAACGCCTGGATCGGCACTCTAACAACTTTTCATGATTTTGATGGTTTTGGTCTCTGTGGACTTAGAAAATTTTCACCGCGCGTCACGTAAGTCAAATGAGCACCCATTTATACATTTTTCCGAAAATGCTAAAAATGGACTGAAATGCGTTTTTAAACACTTTTTCACACTTTTAGACACTTTCCATGATTTTGATGGGTTTTCGCCCCGGTCTGATACTTAGAAAATTTTCGACTACAAATTTTTTCAAATGTGCTCACACTGGGCTGAAACGCCTGGATCGGCACTCTGGCAACTTTTCAGAGAGGCTTTTGTCTAGGACCGGCTCGGGCCCGGTGTCGAGCCCAGTGAGGACTTAGATAATTTTTCACTGAAAATTTTTTCAAATTTGCTCAGACTGGGCTGAAACGCCTCGATCGGCACTCTAACAACTTTTCATGATTTTGATGGTTTTGGTCTCTGTGGACTTAGAAAATTTTCACCGCGCGTCACGTAAGTCAAATGAGCACCCATTTATACATTTTTCCGAAAATGCTCAAAATGGACTGAAATGCGTTTTTAAACACTTTTTCACACTTTTAGACACTTTTCATGATTTTGATGGGTTTTCGCCCCGGTCTGATACTTAGAAAATTTTCGACTACAAATTTTTTCAAATGTGCTCAGACTGGGCTGAAACGCCTGGATCGGCACTCTGGCAACTTTTCAGAGAGGCTTTTGTCTAGGACCGGCTCGGGCCCGGTGTCGAGCCCAGTGAGGACTTAGAAACTTTTTCACTGAAAATTTTTTCAAATGTGCTCAGACTGGGCTGAAACGCCTGGATCGGCACTCTAACAACTTTTCATGATTTTGATGGTTTTGGTCTCTGTGGACTTAGAAAATTTTCACCGCGCGTCACGTAAGTCAAATGAGCACCCATTTATACATTTTTCCGAAAATGCTAAAAATGGACTGAAATGCGTTTTTAAACACTTTTTCACACTTTTAGACACTTTCCATGATTTTGATGGGTTTTCGCCCCGGTCTGATACTTAGAAAATTTTCGACTACAAATTTTTTCAAATGTGCTCACACTGGGCTGAAACGCCTGGATCGGCACTCTGGCAACTTTTCAGAGAGGCTTTTGTCTAGGACCGGCTCGGGCCCGGTGTCGAGCCCAGTGAGGACTTAGATAATTTTTCACTGAAAATTTTTTCAAATTTGCTCAGACTGGGCTGAAACGCCTCGATCGGCACTCTAACAACTTTTCATGATTTTGATGGTTTTGGTCTCTGTGGACTTAGAAAATTTTCACCGCGCGTCACGTAAGTCAAATGAGCACCCATTTATACATTTTTCCGAAAATGCTCAAAATGGACTGAAATGCGTTTTTAAACACTTTTTCACACTTTTAGACACTTTTCATGATTTTGATGGGTTTTCGCCCCGGTCTGATACTTAGAAAATTTTCGACTACAAATTTTTTCAAATGTGCTCAGACTGGGCTGAAACGCCTGGATCGGCACTCTGGCAACTTTTCAGAGAGGCTTTTGTCTAGGACCGGCTCGGGCCCGGTGTCGAGCCCAGTGAGGACTTAGAAACTTTTTCACTGAAAATTTTTTCAAATGTGGTCAGACTGGGCTGAAACGCCTGGATCGGCACTCTAACAACTTTTCATGATTTTGATGGTTTTGGTCTCTGTGGACTTAGAAAATTTTCACCGCGCGTCACGTAAGTCAAATGAGCACCCATTTATACATTTTTCCGAAAATGCTAAAAATGGACTGAAATGCGTTTTTAAACACTTTTTCACACTTTTAGACACTTTCCATGATTTTGATGGGTTTTCGCCCCGGTCTGATACTTAGAAAATTTTCGACTACAAATTTTTTCAAATGTGCTCACACTGGGCTGAAACGCCTGGATCGGCACTCTGGCAACTTTTCAGAGAGGCTTTTGTCTAGGACCGGCTCGGGCCCGGTGTCGAGCCCAGTGAGGACTTAGAAACTTTTTCACTGAAAATTTTTTCAAATGTGCTCAGACTGGGCTGAAACGCCTGGATCGGCACTCTAACAACTTTTCATGATTTTGATGGTTTTGGTCTCCGTGGACTTAGAAAAAATTTTTCATGAATTTTTTTTAAAGTTGCTTGGACTGGGCTGAAATGCTTAAATACGC
>CAJQTT010000036.1:0-5000 GCA_906901655.1 Sminthurides aquaticus | reverse complement strand
CCTGGAATTTATTCCAGGCCGCCATATGCGTTCAAAACGTCGGTGTTCATGTGTCCTGCAGTTCACACGTCTGCACGCAGTTAGCTGCGTTCTTCATCGACCCACGAGCCGAGTGATCCACCACTCGAGGTTGTCTTTTCGTCTTTCTCAATCTTTTATCATTTTTTCAATTTCTTTTAGTTTTATCATGTTTTCATATTACTCTGCTCCTGGGAAATGCCCCCGCAGAGGCAGGACCACAGAAGGCTTACGCTCGACTATCTTGCGAGAAACAGCCCGAAGACTGTCCCGAAGGAGTCGCTTGAGTGCAACATGAGGACAAGAGTGCGAATCCATACTACATGCACCTAAACTTGTTCGCTCATGAGCTTTTTGGTTTTTACTTTTCGGTAATGATCCTTCCGCAGGTTCACCTACGGAAACCTTGTTACGACTTTTACTTCCTCTAAGTGATCAAGTTTGGCCATTTTTCCGGCACTCCGCCACGACCCGAAGGCCATCACGAAGACCAGTCCAAAGGCCTCACTAAATCACTCGATCGGTAGTAGCGACGGGCGGTGTGTACAAAGGGCAGGGACGTAATCGACGCAAGCTTATGACTCGCGCCTACTGGGAATTCCTCGTTCATGGGGAATAATTTCAATCCCCAATCCCCATCACGAAGGAGGTTCAACGGGTTTCCCAGTCCTTTCGGACAGGGTACACACGCTGATTCCTTCAGTGTAGCGCGCGTGCAGCCCAGAACATCTAAGGGCATCACAGACCTGTTATTGCTCATTCTCGTGCGGCTATACGCCGCCCGTCCCTCTAAGAAGCTGCGAAAGACCATAAATGATCCAACGTCTAGTTAGTAGGCCAGAGTCTCGTTCGTTATCGGAATTAACCAGACAAATCGCTCCACCAACTAAGAACGGCCATGCACCACCACCCACCGAATCAAGAAAGAGCTCTCAATCTGTCAATCCTTCCGGTGTCCGGGCCTGGTGAGATTTCCCGTGTTGAGTCAAATTAAGCCGCAGGCTCCACTCCTGGTGGTGCCCTTCCGTCAATTCCTTTAAGTTTCAGCTTTGCAACCATACTTCCCCCGGAACCCAAACACTCTGGTTTCCCGGAGGCTGCCCGCCGAGTCATTCAAGTAACGACGGCGGATCGCCGGTCGGCATCGTTTATGGTTAGAACTAGGGCGGTATCTGATCGCCTTCGAACCTCTAACTTTCGTTCTTGATTAATGAAAACATTCTTGGCAAATGCTTTCGCAGTAGTTCGTCTTGCGACGATCCAAGAATTTCACCTCTAACGTCGCAGTACGAATGCCCCCGTCTGTTCCTATTAATCATTACCTCGACTCCGAAAGCCAACGAAATAGAACCGAGATCCTATTCCATTATTCCATGCACTAATGTTCAGGCTGTAGCGCCTGCTTTGAGCACTCCAATTTTTTCAAAGTAAACGTGTTAGCCACCCGTGGCACTCGGTTAAGAGAACCACGAACGAACCAACAAAATCGTCCGGGCAGACAGTAACAGACGAATCTGAACCATCCGCCCGAAACCGAGATCCAACTACGAGCTTTTTAACCGCAACAACTTTAATATACGCTATTGGAGCTGGAATTACCGCGGCTGCTGGCACCAGACTTGCCCTCCAATAGATCCTCGTTAAAGGATTTAAAGTGTACTCATTCCGATTACGGAGCCTCATAAAGAGATCCGTATCGTTATTTTTCGTCACTACCTCCCCGTGCCGGGAGTGGGTAATTTGCGCGCCTGCTGCCTTCCTTGGATGTGGTAGCCGTTTCTCAGGCTCCCTCTCCGGAATCGAACCCTGATTCCCCGTTACCCGTTACAACCATGGTAGGCGCATAACCTACCATCGAAAGTTGATAAGGCAGACACTTGAAAGATCCGTCGCCGGTACGAGACCATGCGATCAGCAAAGTTATTCAGAGTCACCAACAAAACGAATCCGAAGATCCGATTGGCTTTGATCTAATAAAAGCGCTCCTTCCACGAGGGTCGGAGCTCATTGCATGTATTAGCTCTAGAATTACCACAGTTATCCAAGTAGTATGTGCGATCTAAGGAACCATAACTGATGTAATGAGCCATTCGCGGTTTCACTTTATTTGCGCTTGAACTTAGACATGCATGGCTTAATCTTTGAGACAAGCATATGACTACTGGCAGGATCAACCAGGTAGCTTAATCATGACTCTCTGGCCAATGATTCTTTTTATATTTTCTCTATGCGAGCATTTTCAGGGCGAACCCCTACTAACTCCACGCCAGAGCAATCTTTACACACATTTTCAAGTCAATGAAAAGTGCTTTTCCGTTCTTTCTCCCAGCAGAGACTCCAAGAGTTGCTGCTTTCCTCCTCCGACTCTCTGACAAAATATTAGCTTCTCGTAAGAGCAGCCCTGTTTATCGCTCGGAAAACTTACAAAGGAACATATCAGATTCACTTTATCTCGTAAACCAACCGGGGTCAGTTTAAAGAGATGCTGCTGTGACAACATTTTTTATTAGTGACCGTGATCACGACGCTCGCCCTAGCCTGGTCACCAGCGGTCCGGTCCTGGGCTAAGGTCTTAATGTTGCGAGCTCCGCCTCGACAACTATCTAGTTTTCACCGCTTCTAAAGTTTTACAACTTTGACTCTCTCGTTTCTCTCTCCACTTGCTTCGACTGCCGGCTCGCACCAGCGTCTAGCCTTCTTTCCAATTTCCTCTTCCTTCTCTCCTTCTTGAGCCAGTTGCCAGATTTCACGGGTCGAGGGATCCACGCTACTCTCCATGATTCAACTCTTGACTCTCCAACTGCTTCGACTGCCGGCTCGCACCAGCGTCTAGCCTTCTTTCCCATTTCCTCTTCCTTCTCTCCTTCTTGAGCCAGTTGCCAGATTTCACGGGTCGGGGGATCCACGCTACTCTCCATGATTCAACTCTTGACTCTCCAACTGCTTCGACTCCCGGCTCACACCGGCGTCCAGCTTCCAATCCACGGCTTCTGCTTCCTAGGCTTGACACCGTAGCCTAAGCACTTCAAGACCCAAGATTTCGCAGGATTTCCCAGCTACTCTCCATCGGCTCTATCCATGGCACTCTCGACTCTAATCTGGTTGCCGCTCGTCCAGAATGATTCTCCTTGAGAGTGCTAAGCACCTGACTCGATCACTCAGAAACTTCCATATGAGTGATCCGTAGAGTCTGTTCCCCTATAATAGGAGAAGGGGTAAGAATGTCACTTGCGTTTTTTTTACGTTTTGGTTTGCAAGTTTCCCTCAAAACTTGTACAAACCTCGTCAATTCCCGGTGATTTGCCCTGTTTTGACGCACAAAACGCACCTTGAATCAGGAAAATCCATACAAAATTGAGGGTTCTATGGATGAAAAACGTGATTTTGCTGGATTCTTTTAACATACCAATTTTTGCCTCTGCCATAAGATAGCATTGCATTTTTGGCCCTCCTAATGTTAAAAGATACGATTGTACTTAGAAAAATTTTTTCCAATGCTTAAGCATACGACTGTACTTAGAAAATTTTTTTCCAATGCTTAAGCATACGACTGTACTTAGAAAAAATTTTTCCAATGCTTAAGCATACGACTGTACTTAGAAAAATTTTTTCCAATGCTAAAGCATACGATTGTACTTCAACGCGCGTCACGTAAGTCAAATGAGCACCCATTTATACATTTTTCCAAAAATGCTCAAAATGGACTGAAATGCGTTTTTAAACACTTTTTCACACTTTTAGACACTTTTCATGATTTTAATGGGTTTTCGCCCCGGTCTGATACTTAGAAAATTTTCGACTAAAAATTTTTTCAAATGTGCTCAGACTGGGCTGAAACGCCTGGATCGGCACTCTGGCAACTTTTCAGAGAGGCTTTTGTCTAGGACCGGCTCGGGCCCGGTGTCGAGCCCAGTGAGGACTTAGAAACTTTTGCACTGAAAATTTTTTCAAATGTGCTCAGACTGGGCTGAAACGCCTGGATCGGCACTCTGGCAACTTTTCAGAGAGGCTTTTGTCTAGGACCGGCTCGGGCCCGGTGTCGAGCCCAGTGAGGACTTAGAAAATTTTTCACTGAAAATTTTTTCAAATGTGGTCAGACTGGGCTGAAACGCCTGGATCGGCACTCTAACAACTTTTCATGATTTTGATGGTTTTGGTCTCTGTGGACTTAGAAAATTTTCACCGCGCGTCACGTAAGTCAAATGAGCACCCATTTATACATTTTTCCAAAAATGCTCAAAATGGACTGAAATGCGTTTTTAAACACTTTTTCACACTTTTAGACACTTTTCATGATTTTGATGGGTTTTCGCCCCGGTCTGATACTTAGAAAATTTTCGACTAAAAATTTTTTCAAATGTGCTCAGACTGGGCTGAAACGCCTGGATCGGCACTCTGGCAACTTTTCAGAGAGGCTTTTGTCTAGGACCGGCTCGGGCCCGGTGTCGAGCCCAGTGAGGACTTAGAAACTTTTGCACTGAAAATTTTTTCAAATGTGGTCAGACTGGGCTGAAACGCCTGGATCGGCAATCTGGCAACTTTTCAGAGAGGCTTTTGTCTAGGACCCGGCTCGGGCCCGGTGTCGAGCCCAGTGAGGACTTAGAAACTTTTGCACTGAAAATTTTTTCAAATGTGCTCAGACTGGGCTGAAACGCCTGGATCGGCACTCTGGCAACTTTTCAGAGAGGCTTTTGTCTAGGACCGGCTCGGGCCCGGTGTCGAGCCCAGTGCAGACTTAGAAACTTTTTCACTGAAAATTTTTTCAAATGTGCTCAGACTGGGCTGAAACGCCTGGATCGGCACTCTGGCAACTTTTCAGAGAGGCTTTTGTCTAGGACCGGCTCGGGCCCGGTGTCGAGCCCAGTGAGGACTTAGAAACTTTTGCACTGAAAATTTTTCAAATGTGGTCAGACTGGGCTGAAACGCCTGGATCGGCACTCTGGCAACTTTTCAGAGAGGCTTTTGTCTAGGACCGGCTCGGG
>CAJQTT010000035.1:0-181126 GCA_906901655.1 Sminthurides aquaticus | reverse complement strand
GCTGGAGTTGTTGATTGCGCGCGGAGTTTGAATATTTGTTGATTGCGATTCGATGATATGTTGATTGCGCTGGGATAAACTGTTGGTTGCGGCGCGGAATTTAAATACAATTGTTGATTGCACTTGCAATGATGTTGATTGCGGCAAGAGTTATTTGGTAGCGGAGCTACTTGATTGCGGGGAGGAATTTATATACAATTGTTGATTGCGCTCGCAATGATGTTGATTGCGGGTAGCGTATTGCAGTAGCAGAGCTACTTGATGGCGGCGCGAAATTCAAATATTATTGTTGATTGCGCTCGCAATGATGTTGATTGCGGGAAGCGTATTGCAGTAGCAGAGCTACTTGATTGCAGCGCGAAATTCAAATATTATTGTTGATTGCGCTCGCAATGATGTTGATTGCGGCAAGAGTGTTTTGGTAGCAGAGCTACTTGATGGCAGCGCGAAATTCAAAATATTTGTTGATTGCGCTAGGACCATTTGTTGGTTGTGGCGCGGTATTCAAAATATTTGTTGATTGCGTCGGTTGGATTTGTTGATTGCGCTAGGACCATTTGTTGGTTGTGGCGCGGTATTCAAAATATTTGTTGATTGCGTCGGTTGGATTTGTTGATTGCGTCGGTTGGATTTGTTGATTGCGCTAGGACCATTTGTTGGTTGTGTCGCGGTATTCAAATATAGTTGTTGATTGCACTAGTAGCATTTGTTGATTGCATAAGGAGCATTTGTTGATTGCATAAGGAGCATTTGTTGATTGCTCTAGGAGCATTTGTTGATTGCTCTAGGAGCATTTGTTGATTGCGGCGCTGTACATGTATTAATTTGCGGCAATACGTCCAGTATCCAGCAAACGTCAAGCTTCGGGTATGGTCCTGGGACCGTGCCTGAAGCTGGATGTTGATTGCGCAATGTGATTTGACTGGACTCAACCTCTGCCGGCACTCCGTGCTCAAAGTTTTGCCCATGTTGTGCACTATTACCTGGCGTAGATCTGGCTTCATTCCCAACAACCCCACTCAACCTGGGCTCGCTCCCATCTTTTAAACCCCCGTCAGTCTTTGTAGGTTTTTGTTTTTTTCGCTTGCGGGCAACATGATGCTCCCCATCCGAATCACTGTCGTCATAAAATAAAAAAGTGTCGTTACCATCTTCGTCGGCTCCGTCAGCTGCGTCGCAGATTCGTTTTTAATATACTCTTTAACCAAGGGTTCTCCGTAGCGGATCAATGTGTGCCCATATATATAAGAAATCTCTTGCAGTCCCACTTCGTAGTGATGCGAGGGGAAATGGAGTCGGTTACTAAGCTGATTTCTAAAGTCGGACATGGTGTTTTGTTTGAATGTCCCCGAGCTTGCATTACTAAAGAGGAACACAAGTTGTTCCGCCATTTTTGTAGTCAACCCTCCTAATGAAAGGACAGCAAAAGGAATACTAATCGTCTTTGGCGAAACCAGATTTATTTATAAGCTTTGATTGCGGATTTTCCGATTATATTTATCTTCAAATCCACTTGCATTGTGTACATTCTTTTGGTGAATATTCAAGTTAGTCACATTGAAAAAGAACTTATCACAAATATTGCATCTTACTTTTATACGCTCAGGGTCGTGCTTACGACGCCAGTGAGTATAACGATGATGATAATCCACTATCATTGTACAATCAGGACAATTCCACTTTTTTACAGTGCGTACATACTTTTTTCCCGCGTTTGTTTCGGTGCCCTTTGGCACAGGTTCAGCAATGATTGCGACTTGAGCCTTTGGCAAAAATACGGAATAAAAAGGGTAAGGCACTTTAGTTGCATGGAATAATAATGGATATATAGTAGATTCCTATAGATATCTATAGATTCCTATAGACATCTATAGATTCCCATAGATATCTATATATTCCTATAGATATCGATGGATTCCTATAGATACCTATAGATAACTATTGATATTTATTATAAATATACAGTAGATATACATATATCCGGGAAATTGTGGACGGCTTTACCGATCGCATTAGGAATTTTGCCCCATAGTATATACAGTATATTATTAATGGATATATAGTAGATTCCTATAGAAATCTATAGATTCCTATAGATATCTATAGATTCCTATAGATATCTATAGATTCCTATAGATATCTATAGATTCCTATAGATATCTATAGATTCCTATAGATGTCTATAGATTCCTTTAGATACCTATTGGTATATGCTATAAATATACAGTAGATATACATATATCCGGGAAATTGTGGACGGCTTTACCGATCGCAATAGGAATTTCGCCCCATAGTATATACAGTATATTAATCATGGATATATAGTAGATTCCTATAGATATCTATAGATTCCTATAGATACCTATTGGTGTATACTATAAATAGACAGTAGATATACATATATCCGGGAAATTGTGGACGGCTTTACCGATCGCAATAGGAATTTCGCCCCATAGTATATACAGTATATTAATCATGGTTTTATAGTAGATTCCTATAGATATCTATAGGAACCTATAGATACCTATTGGTATTTACTATAAATATACAGTAGATATACATATATCCGGGAAATTGTGGACGGCTTTACCGATCGCAATAGGAATTTCGCCCCATAGTATATACAGTATATTAATAATGGATATATAGTAGATTCCTATAGATATCTATAGATTCCTATAGATACCTATAGATACCTATTGGTATATACTATAAATATACAGTAGATATACATATATCCGGGAAATTGTGGACGGCTTTACCGATCGCAATAAGAATTTCGCCCCATAGTATATACAGTATATTAATAATGGATATATAGTAGATTCCTATAGATATTTATAGATTCCTATAGATATCTATAGATTCCTATAGATATCTATAGTTTCCTATAGATACCTATTGGTATTTAGTATAAATATTCAGTAGATATACATATATCCGGGAAATTGTGGACGGCTTAACCGATCGCAATAGGAATTTAGCCCCATAGTATATACAGTATATTAATCATGGATATATAGTAGATTACTATAGATATCTATAGATTCCTATAGATACCTATAGATAACTATTGATATATATTATAAATATACAGAAGATATACATATATCCGGGAAATTGTGGACGGCTTTACCGATCGCAATTGGAATTTCGCCCCATAGTATATACAGTATATTAATCATGGATATATAGTAGATTCCTATAGATATCTATAGATTCCTATAGATACCTATTGGTGTATACTATAAATATACAGTAGATATACATATATCCGGGAAATTGTGGACGGCTTTACCGATCGCAATAGGAATTTCGCCCCATAGTATATACAGTATATTAATCATGGATTTATAGTAGATTCCTATAGATATCTATAGAAACCTATAGATACCTATTGGTATTTACTATAAATATTCAGTAGATATACATATATCCGGGAAATTGTGGACGGCTTTACCGATCGCAATAGGAATTTCGCCCCATAGTATATACAGTATATTAATAATGGATTTATAGTAGATTCCTATAGATATCTATAGAATAGATATCTATAGTTTCCTATAGATACCTATTGGTATTTACTATAAATATTCAGTAGATATACATATATACGGGAAATTGTGGACGGCTTTACCGATCGCAATAGGAATTTCGCCCCAAAGTATATACAGTATATTAATCATGGATATATAGTAGATTCCTATAGATATTTATAGATTCGTATAGATATCTATAGATTCCTATAGATATCTATAGATTCCTATAGATGGTATATAGATAACTATTGATATATATTATAAATATACAGTAGATATACATATATCCGGGAAATTGTGGACGGCTTTACCGATCGCAATAGGAATTTCGCCCCATAGTATATAAAGTATATTAATCATGGATATATAGTAGATTCCTATAGATATCTATAGATTCCTATAGATACCTATAGATAACGATTGATATATATTATATAAAATATACAGTAGATATACATATATCCGGGAAATTGTGGACGGCTTTACCGATCGCAATAGGAATTTCGCCCCATAGTATATACAGTATATTTAATGGATATGGATATATAGTAGATTCCTATAGATATCTATAGATTCCTATAGATATCTATAGATTCCTTTAGATACCTATACATAACTGTTGATATATATATAAATATACAGTAGATATACATATATCCGGGAAATTGTGGACGGCTTTACCGATCGCAATAGGAATTTCGCCCCATAGTATATACAGTATATTAATCATGGATATATAGTAGATTCCTATAGATATCTATAGATTCCTATAGATACCTATTGGTATATACTATAAATAGACAGTAGATATACATATATCCGGGAAATTGTGGACGGCTTTACCGATCGCAATAGGAATTTCGCCCCATAGTATATACAGTATATTAATCATGGTTTTATAGTAGATTCCTATAGATATCTATAGATTCCTATAGAACCTATAGATACCTATTGGTATTTACTATAAATATTCAGTAGATATACATATATCCGGGAAATTGTGGACGGCTTTACCGATCGCAATAGGAATTTCGCCCCATAGTATATACAGTATATTAATAATGGATATATAGTAGATTCCTATAGATATCTATAGATTCCTATAGATATCTATAGATTCCTATTCCTATAGATACCTATTGGTATATACTATAAATATACAGTAGATATACATATATCCGGGAAATTGTGGACGGCTTTACCGATCGCAATAAGAATTTCGCCCCATAGTATATACAGTATATTAATAATGGATATATAGTAGATTCCTATAGATATTTATAGATTCCTATAGATATCTATAGATTCCTATAGATATCTATAGTTTCCTATAGATACCTATTGGTATTTAGTATAAATATTCAGTAGATATACATATATCCGGGAAATTGTGGACGGCTTAACCGATCGCAATAGGAATTTAGCCCCATAGTATATACAGTATATTAATAATGGATATATAGTAGATTACTATAGATATCTATAGATTCCTATAGATACCTATAGATAACTATTGATATATATTATAAATATACAGAAGATATACATATATCCGGGAAATTGTGGACGGCTTTACCGATCGCAATTGGAATTTCGCCCCATAGTATATACAGTATATTAATCATGGATATATAGTAGATTCCTATAGATATCTATAGATTCCTATAGATACCTATTGGTGTATACTATAAATATACAGTAGATATACATATATCCGGGAAATTGTGGACGGCTTTACCGATCGCAATAGGAATTTCGCCCCATAGTATATACAGTATATTAATCATGGATTTATAGTAGATTCCTATAGATATCTATAGAAACCTATAGATACCTATTGGTATTTACTATAAATATTCAGTAGATATACATATATCCGGGAAATTGTGGACGGCTTTACCGATCGCAATAGGAATTTCGCCCCATAGTATATACAGTATATTAATAATGGATATATAGTAGATATAGTAGATTCCTATAGATATCTATAGTTTCCTATAGATACCTATTGGTATTTACTATAAATATTCAGTAGATATACATATATACGGGAAATTGTGGACGGCTTTACCGATCGCAATAGGAATTTCGCCCCAAAGTATATACAGTATATTAATCATGGATATATAGTAGATTCCTATAGATATTTATAGATTCGTATAGATATCTATAGATTCCTATAGATATCTATAGATTCCTATAGATACCTATAGATAACGATTGATATATATTATAAATATACAGTAGATATACATATATCCGGGAAATTGTGGACGGCTTTACCGATCGCAATAGGAATTTCGCCCCATAGTATATACAGTATATTTATCATGGATATATAGTAGATTCCTTTAGATATATAGTAGATTCCTATAGATATCTATAGATTCCTATAGATACCTATACATAACTGTTGATATATATTATAAATATACAGTAGATATACATATATCCGGGAAATTGTGGACGGCTTTACCGATCGCAATAGGAATTTCGCCCCATAGTATATACAGTATATTAATCATGGTTTTATAGTAGATTCCTATAGATATCTATAGGAACCTATAGATACCTATTGGTATTTACTATAAATATTCAGTAGATATACATATATCCGGGAAATTGTGGACGGCTTTACCGATCGCAATAGGAATTTCGCCCCATAGTATATACAGTATATTAATAATGGATATATAGTAGATTCCTATAGATATCTATAGATTCCTATAGATACCTATAGATATAGATACCTATTGGTATATACTATAAATATACAGTAGATATACATATATCCGGGAAATTGTGGACGGCTTTACCGATCGCAATAGGAATTTCGCCCCATAGTATATACAGTATATTAATCATGGATATATAGCAGATTCCTATAGATATTTATAGATTCCTATAGATATCTATAGATTCCTATAGATATCTATAGTTTCCTATAGATACCTATTGGTATTTAGTATAAATATTCAGTAGATATACATATATCCGGGAAATTGTGGACGGCTTTACCGATCGCAATAGGAATTTCGCCCCATAGTATATACAGTATATTAATCATGGATATATAGTAGATTCCTATAGATATCTATAGATTCCTATAGATACCTATAGATAACTATTGATATTTATTATAAATATACAGTAGATATACATATATCCGGGAAATTGTGGACGGCTTTACCGATCGCAATTGGAATTTCGCCCCATAGTATATACAGTATATTAATCATGGATATATAGTAGATTCCTATAGATATCTATAGATTCCTATAGATACCTATTGGTGTATACTATAAATATACAGTAGATATACATATATCCGGGAAATTGTGGACGGCTTTACCGATCGCAATAGGAATTTCGCCCCATAGTATATACAGTATATTAATCATGGATTTATAGTAGATTCCTATAGATATCTATAGAAACCTATAGATACCTATTGGTATTTACTATAAATATTCAGTAGATATACATATATCCGGGAAATTGTGGACGGCTTTACCGATCGCAATAGGAATTTCGCCCCATAGTATATACAGTATATTAATAATGGATATATAGTAGATTCCTCTATAGTATTCCTATAGATACCTATTGGTATTTACTATAAATATTCAGTAGATATACATATATACGGGAAATTGTGGACGGCTTTACCGATCGCAATAGGAATTTCGCCCCAAAGTATATACAGTATATTAATCATGGATATATAGTAGATTCCTATAGATATTTATAGATTCGTATAGATATCTATAGATTCCTATAGATATCTATAGATTCCTATAGATATCTATAGATTCCTATAGATACCTATAGATAACTATTGATATATATTATAAATATACAGTAGATATACATATATCCGGGAAATTGTGGACGGCTTTACCGATCGCAATAGGAATTTCGCCCCATAGTATATAAAGTATATTAATCATGGATATATAGTAGATTCCTATAGATATCTATAGATTCCTATAGATACCTATAGATAACGATTGATATATATTATAAATATACAGTAGATATACATATATCCGGGAAATTGTGGACGGCTTTACCGATCGCAATAGGAATTTCGCCCCATAGTATATACAGTATATTAATCATGGATATATAGTAGATTCCTATAGATATCTATAGATTCCTATAGATATCTATAGATTCCTATAGATACCTATACATAACTGTTGATATATATATAAATATACAGTAGATATACATATATCCGGGAAATTGTGGACGGCTTTACCGATCGCAATAGGAATTTCGCCCCATAGTATATAAAGTATATTAATCATGGATATATAGTAGATTCCTATAGATATCTATAGATTCCTATAGATACCTATAGTATACCTATTGGTATATACTATAAATATACAGTAGATATACATATATCCGGGAAATTGTGGACGGCTTTACCGATCGCAATAGGAATTTCGCCCCATAGTATATACAGTATATTAATCATGGATATATAGTAGATTCCTATAGATATCTATAGATTCCTATAGACATCTATAGATTCCTATAGATACCTATAGATATATAGTAGATTCCTATAGATATCTATAGATTCCTATAGATATCTATAGATTCCTATAGATATCTATAGATTCCTATAGAGACCTATAGATAACTATTGATATATATTATAAATATACAGTAGATATACATATATCCGGGAAATTGTGGACGGCTTTACCGATCGCAATAGGAATTTCGCCCCATAGTATATACAGTATATTAATCATGGATATATAGTAGATTCCTATAGATATCTATAGATTCCTATAGATACCTATAGATACCTATTGGTATATACTATAAATATACAGTAGATATACATATATCCGGGAAATTGTGGACGGCTTTACCGATCGCAATAGGAATTTGGCCCCATAGTATATACAGTATATTAATAATGGATATATAGTAGATTCCTATAGATATCTATAGATTCCTATAGATACCTATTGGTATATACTATAAATATACAGTAGATATACATATATCCGGGAAATTGTGGACGGCTTTACCGATCGCAATAGGAATTTCGCCCCATAGTATATACAGTATATTAATCATGGATATATAGTAGATTCCTATAGATATCTATAGATTCCTGTAGATACCTATAGATACCTATTGGTATATACTATAAATATACAGTAGATATACATATATCCGGGAAATTGTGGACGGCTTTACCGATCGCAATTGGAATTTCGCCCCATAGTATATACAGTATATTAATCATGGATATCAACGGCAATTAAGTGTAGGAGCGGTTTACGCATTGCATCGCAAATGAGTTCCTCAAATGCTTCAATACCTTTTTAGCCAATAGATATGCATGCATTGAGTGAACTTGAACCAAAGCATCCGAGGAAAAACATCTGTCTGCTTTGGTAATTTTTGTAGGTGGTTTAGTTGATTTTATTTTCTCTTTTCGAACAGATAATTATTCTTCCTCTTCAGCTGCTCATGTCGCTCCATTTTGACTTTTGGCATCCAACTTTAGTTGAATTAAAAGCTGATTTCAGCAGAGAGAGAGATAGAGAGAATCATTTACCGTTCCTTTATCTCGTGTGTATCCGCGGCTCTGATACCGTTTCTCCGTAGCAATGCAGTATGATGAAGATAGAGGAAACTCAAGATCAAAGGGGCTATCATAATCTTCTTCCAACTTGTTTTTCTTTAATTTGGTTCATCAACTTGCCCTTTCTCTGCCGCTTCAGATACTCCAAATCCTTGAAGAAATATCTAATACTTCCTGTGTCTAGCTGAGCTCATGATTCCTTAAAAATGTCTTGTCTCACGATGACTCAACCCAAAATTACTCGCCGTCCAATGACAGAATAGCGATTTAAATGCCAACACTTCAGGAGGTTCAAGCTTTGAGATTTGTATGAATACAAGTAAAGAGGGAAAACAAAAAACTATTGACTAAGGAAGCTGCGCAAACGATAGTGATGATATCGTTTTTAAAATTTTAAGCAGGGATTCACAAACGATGATTGCATGATTGTGTACCACTTAAAGAAAATCATAACCTTTAGCTTAGGCATCCTGGATAATATGGAGTTATGTTCAAACTTTTATGTGCGGGAACATGCAGAGGCAGTCAATGGTAATAGCACGTATTCAAGAAGTACGAATCCCTTTATAACAGGTCTACTGACTTTTTTTATATCATTATGCCAGGACGATTGGGTAGCGTAAACGGCTAACTTTATTCGTTTTTATTCCATCTTCGTTTTGTTTTCACGTCCGGAGGATACACAATTTTGGTTTTCATCCCGTGTTTGTCTCAATGGCCCCTAGAAATTCTAGTATGGCGTGATAAGTTGAATTGAATCCTCAGATTTTCGGATATGTGGCTAAAACACACGGATGTGAGGAAGAAGCAATTGCAATTCTTTTGCTAGGCATGGCTCATGGACCTACTGGAGTCAGACACGAGTTTCACCTTATCGTCCCACACGGACGCACCTTTACTCTCTTTTCCCTATAATTTTCCACGTTTTATGGAAATGAATGTTCAAAAACTCATGATTCATAAATTTCTTTGAGGAAATGCACAGTTAAATAGTCATACCCTGTGAAAAACACGAGATAGCCATTCCGGAGTTACCAAAAATCCCCTTGATTATACTATGCGCTACTCAACATTCAAATGATTCACTGAATGTTTGTTATAATTAGTATATCTGTAGGGATGAGCTTGAGATACACTGGAATACAATACAGTTTAACAACGATGTGTAACCCACCTATACGTACGGATCTCCTCCTCAGTACAAGCTTCAGGAAGACTCTTCTCATAGGACTTTTACTTACTGCATCCGCAACTCCAGCCTGTGCTGTGCTGTGACCTGCGTACGACATCATTTCGCATTGAGAAGCCTAACGCACATTCATTAATTGAATTTAAAATCGTCCCCGATACATTTTCCCGAAACAGTTGTTAAGACTCATAACAACTGTTTATCTAAGAGGATTAAAGGCAAGATAAGAAAGTGCAGCCTATTCAAAAATGATCGATCCATTGCGCAAAAGACACGACAACCATTAAAGTAAAACCGGTCAATGATAATAGAGACTTTGGCAACTATGCAAAGCTGTTTTTTATTCCGCCTATTATTTCCAGTTTCAAAAAAACCAATTGAAGATTTAACCGACAACAGTATATTAGGAATGAATATGGTGACAAAAAGCAAAGTGAACGAAAGATTTAGCAAGGTAGATTAAATGGAAAAGAAGGGCTCTCCAACGCTGTAGTTTTTTCACTCGTTTTTTCAAGATTCCCTCCTGACTTTGCAAGTTTATGAGATTAACTTCCGTAGACTGAACCAAACTTAACTTGCGCTTTTATTGTTGTAAGGTTAAGGAGGGAGCTCATGTTGGTGTAAACAAGAGAATTTTGCCATGTCCTTGGACATCGTACTAGGATTTATGATGATAAATGAGTAGGTGTGTTTGCGTGCGTTCTCCAAACTCCTTTGATAAATCATTTCTTACAAAATTCAGCCTTATATTAGCCAAGTAGCTAATCAGCTGGATATAAGACAATCATCTTTGTCTCCGTGTCACCGTCACCCTATTTTGTCCATCAAGCTGTATAAAAAACTGACATAGATTTTACGCACTTTGCCCTCTTCTCACATTACGAGCGTGCAATTCAACCACAGGCTTTCGTTCAAAGTAAGGATGTATAAAGCTTAAAATGTTAAGCGCATCGTACCCGAGAATACAATTTACAATATGTAGGTGCATATATTGAATGGCTGGTTTTTCTTTCAGTGTTGCCTCTGTGTCTGCTTTCTTGAAAATACTTTTAAATAGTTTTCTTCCTTGGCCTTAAACATAATTTAAACTTTTATCCAGCTACACGTATTCCAAATAACTTGGTTAAACAACAGATGCATGCACATCCTTTTTTACTCAGCAATATACGTCAGCAAATCAGAGAGTAGCAAATCAGAAAAATGATATTGCGCAAACCAGAAGCATTAGAAAAGGCGACTAGAAAATATTATGTACATGAAAATCGGCTCGACCTTGAAACGTTCCATTTGAATAACACAACAAAACTTTGCCAATTCTTAAACTTTGAATGAAAGCAACTAAACAAATGTTACGTAGCAAAACAAAGTTTCATCATTAGATCAAGAATGCCATAACATGGATTTTTGCCGGTTTGAAAAACAGGCTAATGCGATCGGTGAAGCCGTCCACATTTTCCGGGATATATTTAAATTTACTGCAAATCTATATTATATACCAATAAGTATCTATAGATATCTATAGGTATCGATTATATATCCATTATTAATATACTGTATATACTATAGGGCGAAATCCCTATTGCGATCGGTAAAGCCGTCCACAATTTCCCGGATATATGTGTAACTACTGTATATTTATAGTATACACCAATAGGTATCTATAGGAGTAGGAGTAAGGGTGCGCTGTAGCTGTATCAAATCCAGCTTCCGGTTTTGCGGTTACCGAGCACCACGCTCGGGCCCTCTCGGCAGCTGGAGTTGTTGATTGCGCGCGGAGTTTGAATATTTGTTGATTGCGATTCGATGATATGTTGATTGCGCTGGGATAAACTGTTGGTTGCGGCGCGGAATTTAAATACAATTGTTGATTGCACTTGCAATGATGTTGATTGCGGCAAGAGTTATTTGGTAGCGGAGCTACTTGATTGCGGGGAGGAATTTATATACAATTGTTGATTGCGCTCGCAATGATGTTGATTGCGGGTAGCGTATTGCAGTAGCAGAGCTACTTGATGGCGGCGCGAAATTCAAATATTATTGTTGATTGCGCTCGCAATGATGTTGATTGCGGGAAGCGTATTGCAGTAGCAGAGCTACTTGATTGCAGCGCGAAATTCAAATATTATTGTTGATTGCGCTCGCAATGATGTTGATTGCGGCAAGAGTGTTTTGGTAGCAGAGCTACTTGATGGCAGCGCGAAATTCAAAATATTTGTTGATTGCGCTAGGACCATTTGTTGGTTGTGGCGCGGTATTCAAAATATTTGTTGATTGCGTCGGTTGGATTTGTTGATTGCGCTAGGACCATTTGTTGGTTGTGGCGCGGTATTCAAAATATTTGTTGATTGCGTCGGTTGGATTTGTTGATTGCGCTAGGACCATTTGTTGGTTGTGTCGCGGTATTCAAATATAGTTGTTGATTGCACTAGTAGCATTTGTTGATTGCATAAGGAGCATTTGTTGATTGCATAAGGAGCATTTGTTGATTGCATAAGGAGCATTTGTTGATTGCTCTAGGAGCATTTGTTGATTGCGGCGCTGTACATGTATTAATTTGCGGCAATACGTCCAGTATCCAGCAAACGTCAAGCTTCGGGTATGGTCCTGGGACCGTGCCTGAAGCTGGATGTTGATTGCGCAATGTGATTTGACTGGACTCAACCTCTGCCGGCACTCCGTGCTCAAAGTTTTGCCCATGTTGTGCACTATTACCTGGCGTAGATCTGGCTTCATTCCCAACAACCCCACTCAACCTGGGCTCGCTCCCATCTTTTAAACCCCCGTCAGTCTTTGTAGGTTTTTGTTTTTTTCGCTTGCGGGCAACATGATGCTCCCCATCCGAATCACTGTCGTCATAAAATAAAAAAGTGTCGTTACCATCTTCGTCGGCTCCGTCAGCTGCGTCGCAGATTCGTTTTTAATATACTCTTTAACCAAGGGTTCTCCGTAGCGGATCAATGTGTGCCCATATATATAAGAAATCTCTTGCAGTCCCACTTCGTAGTGATGCGAGGGGAAATGGAGTCGGTTACTAAGCTGATTTCTAAAGTCGGACATGGTGTTTTGTTTGAATGTCCCCGAGCTTGCATTACTAAAGAGGAACACAAGTTGTTCCGCCATTTTTGTAGTCAACCCTCCTAATGAAAGGACAGCAAAAGGAATACTAATCGTCTTTGGCGAAACCAGATTTATTTATAAGCTTTGATTGCGGATTTTCCGATTATATTTATCTTCAAATCCACTTGCATTGTGTACATTCTTTTGGTGAATATTCAAGTTAGTCACATTGAAAAAGAACTTATCACAAATATTGCATCTTACTTTTATACGCTCAGGGTCGTGCTTACGACGCCAGTGAGTATAACGATGATGATAATCCACTATCATTGTACAATCAGGACAATTCCACTTTTTTACAGTGCGTACATACTTTTTTCCCGCGTTTGTTTCGGTGCCCTTTGGCACAGGTTCAGCAATGATTGCGACTTGAGCCTTTGGCAAAAATACGGAATAAAAAGGGTAAGGCACTTTAGTTGCATGGAATAATAATGGATATATAGTAGATTCCTATAGATATCTATAGATTCCTATAGACATCTATAGATTCCCATAGATATCTATATATTCCTATAGATATCGATGGATTCCTATAGATACCTATAGATAACTATTGATATTTATTATAAATATACAGTAGATATACATATATCCGGGAAATTGTGGACGGCTTTACCGATCGCATTAGGAATTTTGCCCCATAGTATATACAGTATATTATTAATGGATATATAGTAGATTCCTATAGAAATCTATAGATTCCTATAGAAATCTATAGATTCCTATAGAAATCTATAGATTCCTATATATACAGTATATTAATCATGGTTTTATAGTATATCTCGCAATAGGAATTCGCCCCATAGTATATACAGTATATTAATCATGGTTTTATAGTAGATTCCTATAGATATCTATAGATTCCTATAGATACCTATTGGTATATGCTATAAATATACAGTAGATATACATATATCCGGGAAATTGTGGACGGCTTTACCGATCGCAATAGGAATTTCGCCCCATAGTATATAAAGTATATAAATCATGGATATATAGTAGATTCCTATAGATATCTATAGATACCTGTAGATACCTATAGATACCTATTGGTATATACTATAAATATACAGTAGATATACATATATCCGGGAAATTGTGGACGGCTTTACCGATCGCAATAGGAATTTCGCCCCATAGTATATACAGTATATTAATCATGGATATATAGTAGATTCCTATAGATATCTATAGATTCCTATAGACATAGTTTCCTATAGATATATATACTATAAATATACAGTATACATATATCCGGGAAATTGTGGACCTATAGATATCAGTATATTAATCATGGATTCCTATAGATATCTATAGATAGATACCTATTGGTAGTAGACATATATCCGGGAAATATACCGATAATAGGAATTTCTATTACAGATATTATATTATATAGTATTCCTATACAGTAGATATACATATATCCGGGAAATTGTGGACGGCTTTACCGATCGCAATAGGAATTTCGCCCCATAGTATATACAGTATATTAATCATGGATATATAGTAGATTCCTATAGATATCTATAGATTCCTATAGATACCTATAGATACCTATTGGTATATACTATAAATATACAGTAGATATACATATATCCGGGAAATTGTGGACGGCTTTACCGATCGCAATAGGAATTTGGCCCCATAGTATATACAGTATATTAATAATGGATATATAGTAGATTCCTATAGATATCTATAGATTCCTATAGATACCTATTGGTATATACTATAAATATACAGTAGATATACATATATCCGGGAAATTGTGGACGGCTTTACCGATCGCAATAGGAATTTCGCCCCATAGTATATAAAGTATATTAATCATGGATATATAGTAGATTCCTATAGATATCTATAGATTCCTGTAGATACCTATAGATACCTATTGGTATTTACTATAAATATACAGTAGATATACATATATCCGGGAAGTTGTGGACGGCTTTACCGCTCGCAATTGGAATTTCGCCCCATAGTATATACAGTATATTAATCATGGATATCCACGGCAATTAAGTGTAGGAGCGGTTTACGCATTGCATCGCAAATGAGTTCCTCAAATGCTTCAATACCTTTTTAGCCAATAGATATGCATGCATTGAGTGAACTTGAACCAAAGCATCCGAGGAAAAACATCTGTCTGCTTTGGTAATTTTTGTAGGTGGTTTAGTTGATTTTATTTTCTCTTTTCGAACAGATAATTATTCTTCCTCTTCAGCTGCTCATGTCGCTCCATTTTGACTTTTGGCATCCAACTTTAGTTGAATTAAAAGCTGATTTCAGCAGAGAGAGAGATAGAGAGAATCATTTACCGTTCCTTTATCTCGTGTGTATCCGCGGCTCTGATACCGTTTCTCCGTAGCAATGCAGTATGATGAAGATAGAGGAAACTCAAGATCAAAGGGGCTATCATAATCTTCTTCCAACTTGTTTTTCTTTAATTTGGTTCATCAACTTGCCCTTTCTCTGCCGCTTCAGATACTCCAAATCCTTGAAGAAATATCTAATACTTCCTGTGTCTAGCTGAGCTCATGATTCCTTAAAAATGTCTTGTCTCACGATGACTCAACCCAAAATTACTCGCCGTCCAATGACAGAATAGCGATTTAAATGCCAACACTTCAGGAGGTTCAAGCTTTGAGATTTGTATGAATACAAGTAAAGAGGGAAAACAAAAAACTATTGACTAAGGAAGCTGCGCAAACGATAGTGATGATATCGTTTTTAAAATTTTAAGCAGGGATTCACAAACGATGATTGCATGATTGTGTACCACTTAAAGAAAATCATAACCTTTAGCTTAGGCATCCTGGATAATATGGAGTTATGTTCAAACTTTTATGTGCGGGAACATGCAGAGGCAGTCAATGGTAATAGCACGTATTCAAGAAGTACGAATCCCTTTATAACAGGTCTACTGACTTTTTTTATATCATTATGCCAGGACGATTGGGTAGCGTAAACGGCTAACTTTATTCGTTTTTATTCCATCTTCGTTTTGTTTTCACGTCCGGAGGATACACAATTTTGGTTTTCATCCCGTGTTTGTCTCAATGGCCCCTAGAAATTCTAGTATGGCGTGATAAGTTGAATTGAATCCTCAGATTTTCGGATATGTGGCTAAAACACACGGATGTGAGGAAGAAGCAATTGCAATTCTTTTGCTAGGCATGGCTCATGGACCTACTGGAGTCAGACACGAGTTTCACCTTATCGTCCCACACGGACGCACCTTTACTCTCTTTTCCCTATAATTTTCCACGTTTTATGGAAATGAATGTTCAAAAACTCATGATTCATAAATTTCTTTGAGGAAATGCACAGTTAAATAGTCATACCCTGTGAAAAACACGAGATAGCCATTCCGGAGTTACCAAAAATCCCCTTGATTATACTATGCGCTACTCAACATTCAAATGATTCACTGAATGTTTGTTATAATTAGTATATCTGTAGGGATGAGCTTGAGATACACTGGAATACAATACAGTTTAACAACGATGTGTAACCCACCTATACGTACGGATCTCCTCCTCAGTACAAGCTTCAGGAAGACTCTTCTCATAGGACTTTTACTTACTGCATCCGCAACTCCAGCCTGTGCTGTGCTGTGACCTGCGTACGACATCATTTCGCATTGAGAAGCCTAACGCACATTCATTAATTGAATTTAAAATCGTCCCCGATACATTTTCCCGAAACAGTTGTTAAGACTCATAACAACTGTTTATCTAAGAGGATTAAAGGCAAGATAAGAAAGTGCAGCCTATTCAAAAATGATCGATCCATTGCGCAAAAGACACGACAACCATTAAAGTAAAACCGGTCAATGATAATAGAGACTTTGGCAACTATGCAAAGCTGTTTTTTACCCCCCAGTGTCTTTAATCTCCCTGCCTTTGCTTCCCCCCCTATAAGCCGCCCACACACAAGTCCGCCCTGGAGGATTTATCCCAAGTGTATTGGTCCTGGATTATATTTGTCCATTATTTTGTCCATCAAGCTGTATAAAAAACTGACATAGATTTTACGCACTTTGCCCTCTTCTCACATTACGAGCGTGCAATTCAACCACAGGCTTTCGTTCAAAGTAAGGATGTATAAAGCTTAAAATGTTAAGCGCATCGTACCCGAGAATACAATTTACAATATGTAGGTGCATATATTGAATGGCTGGTTTTTCTTTCAGTGTTGCCTCTGTGTCTGCTTTCTTGAAAATAATTTTAAATACTTTTCTTCCTTGGCCTTAAACGTAATTTAAACTTTTATCCAGCTACACGTATTCCAAATAACTTGGTTAAACAACAGATGCATGCACATCCTTTTTTACTCAGCAATATACGTCAGCAAACCAGAGAGTAGCAAATCAGAAAAATGATATTGCGCAAACCAGAAGCATTAGAAAAGGCGACTAGAAAATATTATGTACATGAAAATCGGCTCGACCTTGAAACGTTCCATTTGAATAACACAACAAAACTTTGCCAATTCTTAAACTTTGAATGAAAGCAACTAAACAAATGTTACGTAGCAAAACAAAGTTTCATCATTAGATCAAGAATGCCATAACATGGATTTTTGCCGGTTTGAAAAACAGGCTAATGCGATCGGTGAAGCCGTCCACATTTTCCGGGATATATTTAAATTTACTGCAAATCTATATTATATACCAATAAGTATCTATAGATATCTATAGGTATCGATTATATATCCATTATTAATATACTGTATATACTATAGGGCGAAATCCCTATTGCGATCGGTAAAGCCGTCCACAATTTCCCGGATATATGTGTAACTACTGTATATTTATAGTATACACCAATAGGTATCTATAGGAGTAGGAGTAAGGGTGCGCTGTAGCTGTATCAAATCCAGCTTCCGGTTTTGCGGTTACCGAGCACCACGCTCGGGCCCTCTCGGCAGCTGGAGTTGTTGATTGCGCGCGGAGTTTGAATATTTGTTGATTGCGATTCCATGATATGTTGATTGCGCTGGGATAAACTGTTGGTTGCGGCGCGGAATTTAAATACAATTGTTGATTGCACTTGCAATGATGTTGATTGCGGCAAGAGTAATTTGGTAGCGGAGCTACTTGATTGCGGGGAGGAATTTATATACAATTGTTGATTGCGCTCGCAATGATGTTGATTGCGGGTAGCGTATTGCAGTAGCAGAGCTACTTGATGGCGGCGCGAAATTCAAATATTATTGTTGATTGCGCTCGCAATGATGTTGATTGCGGGAAGCGTATTGCAGTAGCAGAGCTACTTGATTGCAGCGCGAAATTCAAATATTATTGTTGATTGCGCTCGCAATGATGTTGATTGCGGCAAGAGTGTTTTGGTAGCAGAGCTACTTGATGGCAGCGCGAAATTCAAAATATTTGTTGATTGCGCTAGGACCATTTGTTGGTTGTGGCGCGGTATTCAAAATATTTGTTGATTGCGTCGGTTGGATTTGTTGATTGCGCTAGGACCATTTGTTGGTTGTGGCGCGGTATTCAAAATATTTGTTGATTGCGTCGGTTGGATTTGTTGATTGCGCTAGGACCATTTGTTGGTTGTGTCGCGGTATTCAAATATAGTTGTTGATTGCACTAGTAGCATTTGTTGATTGCATAAGGAGCATTTGTTGATTGCATAAGGAGCATTTGTTGATTGCTCTAGGAGCATTTGTTGATTGCGGCGCTGTACATGTATTAATTTGCGGCAATACGTCCAGTATCCAGCAAACGTCAAGCTTCGGGTATGGTCCTGGGACCGTGCCTGAAGCTGGATGTTGATTGCGCAATGTGATTTGACTGGACTCAACCTCTGCCGGCACTCCGTGCTCAAAGTTTTGCCCATGTTGTGCACTATTACCTGGCGTAGATCTGGCTTCATTCCCAACAACCCCACTCAACCTGGGCTCGCTCCCATCTTTTAAACCCCCGTCAGTCTTTGTAGGTTTTTGTTTTTTTCGCTTGCGGGCAACATGATGCTCCCCATCCGAATCACTGTCGTCATAAAATAAAAAAGTGTCGTTACCATCTTCGTCGGCTCCGTCAGCTGCGTCGCAGATTCGTTTTTAATATACTCTTTAACTAAGGGTTCTCCGTAGCGGATCAATGTGTGCCCATATATATAAGAAATCTCTTGCAGTCCCACTTCGTAGTGATGCGAGGGGAAATGGAGTCGGTTACTAAGCTGATTTCTAAAGTCGGACATGGTGTTTTGTTTGAATGTCCCCGAGCTTGCATTACTAAAGAGGAACACAAGTTGTTCCGCCATTTTTGTAGTCAACCCTCCTAATGAAAGGACAGCAAAAGGAATACTAATCGTCTTTGGCGAAACCAGATTTATTTATAAGCTTTGATTGCGGATTTTCCGATTATATTTATCTTCAAATTCACTTGCATTGTGTACATTCTTTTGGTGAATATTCAAGTTAGTCACATTGAAAAAGAACTTATCACAAATATTTCATCTTACTTTTATACGCTCAGGGTCGTGCTTACGACGCCAGTGAGTATAACGATGATGATAATCCACTATCATTGTACAATCAGGACAATTCCACTTTTTTACAGTGCGTACATACTTTTTTCCCGCGTTTGTTTCGGTGCCCTTTGGCACAGGTTCAGCAATGATTGCGACTTGAGCCTTTGGCAAAAATACGGAATAAAAAGGGTAAGGCACTTTAGTTGCATGGAATAATAATGGATATATAGTAGATTCCTATAGATATCTATAGATTCCTATAGACATCTATAGATTCCCATAGATATCTATATATTCCTATAGATATCGATGGATTCCTATAGATACCTATAGATAACTATTGATATTTATTATAAATATACAGTAGATATACATATATCCGGAAAATTGTGGACGGTTTTACCGATCGCATTAGGAATTTTGCCCCATAGTATATACAGTATATTATTAATGGATATATAGTAGATTCCTATAGAAATCTATAGATTCCTATAGAAATCTATAGATTCCTATAGATATCTATAGATTCCTATAGATATCTATAGATATCTATAGATTCCTGTAGATACCTATAGATACCTATTGGTATATACTATAAATATACAGTAGATATACATATATCCGGGAAGTTGTGGACGGCTTTACCGCTCGCAATTCGAATTTCGCCCCGTAGTATATACAGTATATTAATCATGGATATATAGTAGATTCCTATAGATATCTATAGATTCCTATAGACATCTATAGATATATAGTAGATTCCTATAGATATCTATAGATTCCTATAGATATCTATAGATTCCTATAGAGACCTATAGATAACTATTGATATATATTATAAATATACAGTAGATATACATATATCCGGGAAATTGTGGACGGCTTTACCGATCGCAATGGGAATTTCGCCCCATAGTATATACAGTATATTAATCATCGATATATAGTAGATTCCTATAGATATCTATAGATTCCTATAGATACCTATAGATACCTATTGGTATATACTATAAATATACAGTAGATATACATATATCCGGGAAATTGTGGACGGCTTTACCGATCGCAATAGGAATTTGGCCCCATAGTATATACAGTATATTAATAATGGATATATAGTAGATTCCTATAGATATCTATAGATTCCTATAGATACCTATTGGTGTATACTATAAATATACAGTAGATATACATATATCCGGGAAATTGTGGACGGCTTAACCGATCGCAATAGGAATTTAGCCCCATAGTATATAATGTATATTAATCATGGATATATAGTAGATTACTATAGATATCTATAGAATTCCTATAGATACCTATTGGTGTATACTATAAATAGACAGTAGATATACATATATCCGGGAAATTGTGGACGGCTTAACCGATCGCAATAGGAATTTAGCCCCATAGTATATACAGTATATTAATAATGGATATATAGTAGATTCCTATAGATATTTATAGATTCCTATAGATATCTATAGTTTCCTATAGATACCTATTGGTATTTACTATAAATATACAGAAGATATACATATATCCGGGAAATTGTGGACGGATTTACAGATCGCAATAGGAATTTCGCCCCATAGTATATACAGTATATTAATTATGGATATATAGTAGATTCCTATAGATATCTATAGATTCCTATAGATAACTATTGGTGTATACTATAAATAGACAGTAGATATACATATATCCGGGAAATTGTGGACGGCTTAACCGATCGCAATAGGAATTTCGCCCCATAGTATATACAGTATATTAATCATGGATATATAGTAGATTACTATAGATATCTATAGAATTCCTATAGATACCTATTGGTGTATACTATAAATATTCAGTAGATATACATATATCCGGGAAATTGTGGACGGCTTAACCGATCGCAATAGGAATTTAGCCCCATAGTATATACAGTATATTAATAATGGATATATAGTAGATTCCTATAGATATTTATAGATTCCTATAGATATCTATAGTTTCCTATAGATACCTATTGGTATTTACTATAAATATACAGAAGATATACATATATCCGGGAAATTGTGGACGGATTTACAGATCGCAATAGGAATTTCACCCCATAGTATATACAGTATATTAATTATGGATATATAGTAGATTCCTATAGATATCTATAGATTCCTATAGATATCTATAGATTCCTATAGATACCTATTGGTGTATACTATAAATAGACAGTAGATATACATATATCCGGGAAATTGTGGACGGCTTTACCGATTGCAATAGGAATTTCGCCCCATAGTATATACAGTATATTAATCATGGATTTATAGTAGATTCCTATAGATATCTATAGAAACCTATAGATACCTATTGGTATTTACTATAAATATTCAGTAGATATACATATATCCGGGAAATTGTGGACGGCTTTACCGATCGCAATTGGAATTTCGCCCTATAGTATATACAGTATATTAATTATGGATATATAGTAGATTCCTATAGATATCTATAGATTCCTATAGATACCTATTGGTGTATACTATAAATATACAGTAGATATACATATATCCGGGAAATTGTGGACGGCTTTACCGATCGCAATAGGAATTTCGCCCCATAGTATATACAGTATATTAATCATGGATTTATAGTAGATTCCTATAGATATCTATAGAAACCTATAGATACCTATTGGTATTTACTATAAATATTCAGTAGATATACATATATCCGGGAAATTGTGGACGGCTTTACCGATCGCAATAGGAATTTCGCCCCATAGTATATACAGTATATTAATAATGGATATACAGTAGATTCCTATAGATATCTATATATTCCTATAGATACCTATGGATATATATTATAAATATACAGTAGATATACATATATCCGGGAAATTGTGGACGGCTTTACCAATCGCAATAGGAATTTCGCCCCATAGTATATACAGTATATTAATAATGGATATATAGTAGATTCCTATAGATATTTATAGATTCCTATAGACATCTATAGATTCCTATAGATATCTATATATTCCTATAGATACCTATTGGTATATGCTATAAATATACAGTAGATATACATATATCCGGGAAATTGTGGACGGCTTTACCGATCGCAATTGGAATTTCGCCCCATAGTATATACAGTATATTTATCATGGATATATAGTAGATTCCTTTAGATATATAGTAGATTCCTTTAGATATCTATAGTTTCCTATAGATACCTATTGGTATTTACTATAAATATTCAGTAGATATACATATATCCGGGAAATTGTGGACGGCTTAACCGATCGCAATAGGAATTTAGCCCCATAGTATATACAGTATATTAATCATGGATATATAGTAGATTACTATAGATATCTATAGAATTCCTATAGATACCTATTGGTGTATACTATAAATAGACAGTAGATATACATATATCCGGGAAATTGTGGACGGCTTAACCGATCGCAATAGGAATTTAGCCCCATAGTATATACAGTATATTAATAATGGATATATAGTAGATTCCTATAGATATTTATAGATTCCTATAGATATCTATAGTTTCCTATAGATACCTATTGGTATTTACTATAAATATACAGAAGATATACATATATCCGGGAAATTGTGGACGGATTTACAGATCGCAATAGGAATTTCGCCCCATAGTATATACAGTATATTAATTATGGATATATAGTAGATTCCTATAGATATCTATAGATTCCTATAGATAACTATTGGTGTATACTATAAATAGACAGTAGATATACATATATCCGGGAAATTGTGGACGGCTTTACCGATTGCAATAGGAATTTCGCCCCATAGTATATACAGTATATTAATCATGGATTTATAGTAGATTACTATAGATATCTATAGAATTCCTATAGATACCTATTGGTGTATACTATAAATATTCAGTAGATATACATATATCCGGGAAATTGTGGACGGCTTAACCGATCGCAATAGGAATTTAGCCCCATAGTATATACAGTATATTAATAATGGATATATAGTAGATTCCTATAGATATTTATAGATTCCTATAGATATCTATAGTTTCCTATAGATACCTATTGGTATTTACTATAAATATACAGAAGATATACATATATCCGGGAAATTGTGGACGGATTTACAGATCGCAATAGGAATTTCACCCCATAGTATATACAGTATATTAATTATGGATATATAGTAGATTCCTATAGATATCTATAGATTCCTATAGATACCTATTGGTGTATACTATAAATAGACAGTAGATGTACATATATCCGGGAAATTGTGGACGGCTTTACCGATTGCAATAGGAATTTCGCCCCATAGTATATACAGTATATTAATCATGGATTTATAGTAGATTCCTATAGATATCTATAGAAACCTATAGATACCTATTGGTATTTACTATAAATATTCAGTAGATATACATATATCCGGGAAATTGTGGACGGCTTTACCGATTGCAATAGGAATTTCGCCCCATAGTATATACAGTATATTAATCATGGATTTATAGTAGATTCCTATAGATATCTATAGAAACCTATAGATACCTATTGGTATTTACTATAAATATTCAGTAGATATACATATATCCGGGAAATTGTGGACGGCTTTACCGATCGCAATTGGAATTTTGCCCCATAGTATATACAGTATATTAATCATGGATATATAGTAGATTCCTATAGATATCTATAGATTCCTATAGATACCTATTGGTGTATACTATAAATATACAGTAGATATACATATATCCGGGAAATTGTGGACGGCTTTACCGATCGCAATAGGAATTTCGCCCCATAGTATATACAGTATATTAATCATGGATTTATAGTAGATTCCTATAGATATCTATAGAAACCTATAGATACCTATTGGTATTTACAATAAATATTCAGTAGATATACATATATCCGGGAAATTGTGGACGGCTTTACCGATCGCAATAGGAATTTCGCCCTATAGTATATACAGTATATTAATAATGGATATATAGTAGATTCCTATAGATATCTATAGTTTCCTATAGATACCTATTGGTATTTACTATAAATATTCAGTAGATATACATATATACGGGAAATTGTGGACGGCTTTACCGATCGCAATAGGAATTTCGCACCAAAGTATATACAGTATATTAATCATGGATATATAGTAGATTCCTATAGATATTTATAGATTCGTATAGATATCTATAGATTCCTATAGATATCTATAGATTCCTTTAGATACCTATACATAACTATTGATATATATTATAAATATACAGTAGATATACATATATCCGGGAAATTGTGGACGGCTTTACCGATCGCAATAGGAATTTCGCCCCATAGTATATATAGTATATTAATAATGGATATATATTAGATTCCTATAGATATCTATAGATTCTTATTGGTATATAATATAGATTTACAGTAAATTTAAATATATCCCGGAAAATGTGGACGGCTTCACCGATCGCATTAGCCTGATTTTCAAGCTGGCAAAAACAAGCTAGAAAGAAGATGCGTGAGAGTAAAAACGATAAACAATCATCTTCATTTTCTTTATCCTGAAAGCACCTTCCACAACTTGCCGACTTAAATCAACGGCAATTAAGTGTAGGAGCGGTTTACGCATTGCATCGCAAAGGAGTTCCTCAAATGCTTCAATACCTTTTTAGCCAATAGATATGCATGCATTGAGTGAACTTGAACCAAAGCATCCGAGGAAAAACATCTGTCTGCTTTGGTAATTTTTGTAGGTGGTTTAGTTGATTTTATTTTCTCTTTTCGAACAGATAATTATTCTTCCTCTTCAGCTGCTCATGTCGCTCCATTTTGACTTTTGGCATCCAACTTTAGTTGAATTAAAAGCTGATTTCAGCAGAGAGAGAGATAGAGAGAATCATTTACCGTTCCTTTATCTCGTGTGTATCCGCGGCTCTGATACCGTTTCTCCGTAGCAATGCAGTATGATGAAGATAGAGGAAACTCAAGATCAAAGGGGCTATCATAATCTTCTTCCAACTTGTTTTTCTTTAATTTGGTTAATCAACTTGCCCTTTCTCTGCCGCTTCAGATACTCCAAATCCTTGAAGAAATATCTAATACTTCCTGTGTCTAGCTGAGCTCATGATTCCTTAAAAATGTCTTGTCTCACGACGACTCAACCCAAAATTACTCGCCGTCCAATGACAGAATAGCGATTTAAATGCCAACACTTAAGGAGGTTCAAGCTTTGAGATTTGCATGAATACAAGTAAAGAGGGAAAACAAAAACTATTGACTAAGGAAGCTGCGCAAACGATAGTGATGATATCGTTTTTAAAATTTTAAGCAGGGATTCACAAACGATGATTGCATGATTGTGTACCACTTAAAGAAAATCATAACCTTTAGCTTAGGCATCCTGGATAATATGGAGTTATGTTCAAACTTTTATGTGGGGGAACACGCAGAGGCAGTCAATGGTAATAGCACGTATTCAAGAAGTACGAATCCCTTTATAACAGGTCTACTGACTTTTTTTATATGATTATGCCAGGACGATTGGGTAGCGTAAACGGCTAACTTTATTCGTTTTTATTCCATCCTCGTTTTGTTTTCACGTCCGGAGGATACACAATTTTGGTTTTCATCCCGTGTTTGTCTCAATGGCCCCTAGAAATTCTAGTATGGCGTGATAAGTTGAATTGAATCCTCAGATTTTCGGATATGTGGCTAAAACACACGGATGTGAGGAAGAAGCAATTGTAATTCTTTTGCTAGGCATGGCTCATGGACCTACTGGAGTCAGACACGAGTTTCACCTTATCGTCCCACACGGACGCACCTTTACTCTCTTGTCCCTATAATTTTCCACGTTTTATGGAAAAATATTTGTTGATTGCGTCGGTTGGATTTGTTGATTGCGCTAGGACCATTTGTTGGTTGTGTCGCGGTATTCAAATATAGTTGTTGATTGCATAAGGAGCATTTGTTGATTGCTCTAGGAGCATTTGTTGATTGCTCTAGGAGCATGTGTTGATTGCGGCGCTGTACATGTATTAATTTGCGGCAATACGTCCAGTATCCAGCAAACGTCCAGCTTCGGGTATGGTCCTGGGACCGTGCCTGAAGCTGGATGTTGATTGCGCAATGTGATTTGACTGGACTCAACCTCTGCCGGCACTCCGTGCTCAAAGTTTTGCCCATGTTGTGCACTATTACCTGGCGTAGATCTGGCTTCATTCCCAACAACTCCACTCAACCTGGGCTCGCTCCCATCTTTTAAACCCCCGTCAGTCTTTGTAGGTTTTTGTTTTTTTCGCTTGCGGGCAACATGATGCTCCCAATCCGAATCACTGTCGTCATAAAATAAAAAAGTGTCGTTACCATCTTCGTCGGCTCCGTCAGCTGCGTCGCCAGATTCGTTTTTAATATACTCTTTAACTAAGTGTTCTCCGTAGCGGATCAACGTGTGCCTATATATATAAGAAATCTCTTGCAGTCCCACTTCGTAGTGATGCGAGGGGAAATGGAGTCGGTTACTAAGCTGATTTCTAAAGTCGGACATAGTGTTTTGTTTGAATGTCCCCGAGCTTGCATTACTAAAGAGGAACACAAGTTGTTCCGCCATTTTTGTAGTCAACCCTCCTAATGAAAGGACAGCAAAAGGAATACTAATCGTCTTTGGCGAAACCAGATTTATTTATAAGCTTTGATTGCGGATTTTCCGATTATATTTATCTTCAAATTCACTTGCATTGTGTACATTCTTTTGGTGAATATTCAAGTTAGTCACATTGAAAAAGAACTTATCACAAATATTGCATCTTACTTTTATACGCTCAGGGTCGTGCTTACGACGCCAGTGAGTATAACGATGATGATAATCCACTATCATTGTACAATCAGGACAATTCCACTTTTTTACAGTGCGTACATACTTTTTTCGCGAGTTTGTTTCGGTGCCCTTTGGCACAGGTTCAGCAATGATTGCGACTTGAGCCTTTGGCAGAAATACGGAATAAACAGGGTAAGGCACTTTAGTTGCATGGAAATCAAACCGTACGTCCAACACATAAGCCAGATTATCCGGAAACGAATTTTCCCAAGGTCCGTGCTGCCCTCTACACAAGTATTTGCGTCCTTTCGTCGGTATAATGTAGGTATTTCCGGCACACTGCGGAACTCGCACAGCTACTTCCTGATTAAAGGAATCCAAACCCATGAAATTCATAGCGAAAGAGTAGGAAATTCCTGTAATAATATATAAATATATTACCATTACATACACCATTATGAATAAGGTAATTACAAAATATAATTTGTGGCCATACCCGTTGAAATCACCATGTGTAGATGATTTGCCCTTAACGTCATCATCATGCCCTGCTTTTGCACACCAGTCTCGTACGGGATTTCATTTGCACGCAGAAACGCAAGCTTAAATGCAAAGTTTTTACTTTGAAGCTTCGCCGGGCAGTTGTTGCGCTCCTTCATCTCCTTGTTGATTCCTATAGATATCTATAGATATCTATAGGAATCTATAGATATCTATAGGAATCCACTATATATCCATTATTTATATACTGTATATACTATGGGGCGAAATCCCTATTGCGATCGGTAAAGCCGTCCACAATTTCTCGGATATATGTATATCTACTGTATATTTATAGTATGAAGCAATAGGTATCTATAGGTATCTGTAGGAGACTATAGATATCTATAGGAATCTACTATATATCCATTATTAATATACTGTATATACTATGGGGCGAAATCCCTATTGCGATCGGTAAAGCCGTCCACAATTCCCCGGATATATGTATATCTACTGTATATTTATAGTATATACCAATAGGTATATATAGGCTCCTATAGGAATCTATAGATATCTATAGGAATCTACTATATATCAATTATTAATATACAGTATATACTATGGGGCGAAATCCCTATTGCGATCGGTAAAGCCGTCCACAATTTCCCGCATATATGTATATCTACTGTATATTTACAGTATTAACCAATACGAATCTATAGATATCTATTGGAATCTACTATATATCCATTATTAATATACTGTATATACTATGGGGCGAAATCCCTATTGCGATCAGTAAAGGCGGCCACAATTTACCGGATATATCTATATCTACTGTATATTTATAGTATATACCAGTAGGTATCTATAGGCTCCTATAGGAATCTATAGATATCTATAGGAATCTACTATATATCCATTATTAATATACAGTATATACTATGGGGCGAAATCCCTATTGCGATCGGTAAAGCCGTCCACAATTTCCCGCATATATGTATATCTACTGTATATTTATAGTATTAACCAATACGAATCTATAGATATCTATTGGAATCTACTATATATCCATTATTAATATGCTGTATATACTATGGGGCGAAATCCATATTGCGATCGGTAAAGCCGTCCACAATTCCCCGGATATATGTATATCTACTGTATATTTATAGTATATACCAATAGGATTCTATAGATATCTATAGGAATCTATAGATATCTATAGGAATCTATAGATATCTATAGGAATCTATAGATATCTATAGGAATCTATAGATATCTATAGGAATCTATAGATATCTATAGGAATCTATAGATATCTATAGGAATCCACTATATATCCATTATTTATATACTGTATGTACTATGGGGCGAAATCCCTATTGCGATCGGTAAAGCCGTCCACAATTTCACGGATATATGTATATCTACTGTATATTTATAGTATGAAGCAATAGGTATCTATAGGTATCTGTAGGAGTAATGACTGACATTAATATAAATTAAATAAATCAAAGCGCAATACATTACATGAGCTCAACAAACCTGATGTATGCAACTTAAGGAGCCGCCTGCAGACACGACAAGCATCGGGTAGGATAGGCCTGAAACTTTGCCCGGAACTGCTCCGTCCGTCTTTTCAAATGACCACGTTTGTAGCGGCGTTAAGATGTTCCAAAGGTCAAACGCGTGCGGCTTTGTCAATGCTGGAACCTTAAAATTTTGCAATCCAATTGAGAAGGGATACACAACCTCATTATTCATAGAGTAATCCAACAGCGTGTCAATAAAATCATCCGAAAATTTCACTGGTAGAGCTGGAAATGCAGCTGAGAATTTTTCTTGGTAATCCGTAACCACTGTATTTAATTTTGCACAACTCCCATACACTGCCGCCAACGATTTATGGGCCGTGTCGCGATTATCTTCTCGTGTCCAAATACACCGGTCAGCTGATGAGCTTTTAGATTTGATTGTAAATTTCGTTAGCAATAACTCTTCCAATTCAAAAACACTGCAACTGTTAACGCTGTCAAACACTGAGTCCCACGATCCCTGGTAAATATCCCCTAAATCCAATAAATCTGGAGATTCAAACCGCAAACTCGCGCGGAAAAACCGCAAATCAATTTCATGCGCACTCAGCAATCTCGCGCTCACCTGTGCCCCTCTGTTTTCCATAGTTTACCCCAGAATAACATTCGCAAATGCAAATTTAAAATGAACGGAATTCAAATTTTGCCGCCAACCAAGGATATATGCGTGGGAATATTCCGCAATCAACTAGCCCGTTTGCAATCAACAATAATATTTGAATTTCGCGCTGCCATCAAGTAGCTCTGCTACTGCAATACGCTTCCCGCAATCAACATCATTGCGAGCGCAATCAACAATAATATTTGAATTTCGCGCCGCCATCAAGTAGCTCTGCTACTGCAATACGCTACCCGCAATCAACATCATTGCGAGCGCAATCAACAATTGTATATAAATTCCGCGCCGCAATCAAGTAGCTCCGCTACCAAATTACTCTCGCCGCAATCAACATCATTGCAAGTGCAATCAACAATTGTATTTAAATTCCGCGCCGCAACCAACAGTTTATCCCAGCGCAATCAACATATCATCGAATCGCAATCAACAAATATTCAAACTCCACGCGCAATCAACAACTCCAGCTGCCGAGAGGGCCCGAGCGTGGTGCTCGGTAACCGCAAAACCGGAAGCTGGATTTGGTACAGCTACAGCGCACCCTTACTCCTACTATAGGTATCTATAGAAATCTATAGATATCTATAGGAATCTACTATATATCCATTATTAATATACTGTATATACTATGGGGCGAAATCCCTATTGCGATCGGTAAAGCCGTCCACAATTTCCCGGATATATGTATATCTACTGTATATTTATAGTATATACCAATAGGTATCTATAGATATCTATAGGAATCTATTGATATCTATAGGAATCCACTATATATCCATTATTTATATACCGTATATACTATGGGGCGAAATCCCTATTGCGATCGGTAAAGCCGTCCACAATTTCCCGCATATATGTATATCTACTGTATATTTATAGTATTAACCAATAGTTTTCTATAGATATCTATAGGAATCTATAGATATCTATAGGAATCCACTATATATCCATTATTTATATACTGTATATACTATGGGGCGAAATCCCTATTGCGATCGGTAAAGCCGTCCACACTTTCTCGGATATATGTATATCTACTGTATATTTATAGTATGAAGCCATACGTATCTATAGGTATCTGAAGGAGACTATAGATATCTATAGGAATCTACTATATATCCATTATTAATATACTGTATATACTATGGGGCGAAATCCCTATTGCGATCGGTAAAGCCGTCCACAATTCCCCGGATATATGTATATCTACTGTATATTTATAGTATATACCAATAGGTATATATAGGCTCCTATAGGAATCTATAGATATCTATAGGAATCTACTATATATCAATTATTAATATACAGTATATACTATGGGGCGAAATCCCTATTGCGATCGGTAAAGCCGTCCACAATTTCCCGCATATATGTATATCTACTGTATATTTATAGTATTAACCAATACGAATCTATAGATATCTATTGGAATCTACTATATATCCATTATTAATATACTGTATATACTATGGGGCGAAATCCATATTGCGATCGGTAAAGCCGTCCACAATTCCCCGGATATATGTATATCTACTGTATATTTATAGTATATACCAATAGGATTCTATAGATATCTATAGGAATCTATAGATATCTATAGGAATCTATAGATATCTATAGGAATCCACTATATATTCATTATTTATATACTGTATATACTATGGGGCGAAATCCCTATTGCGATCGGCAAAGCCGTCCACAATTATTAGGATATATGTATATCTACTGTATATTTATATGAGGCAATAGATATCCATAGATGTCTATATAAATCCATATGAATCTATAGAAATCTATAGGAATCTATAGAAATATATAGGAATCTATAGAAATCTATAGGAAACCAAGGAAAAGCTGTAGGAACCTATAGAAATATATAGGAATCTATAGAAATCAATAGGAAACCAAGGGAAAGCTGTAGGAACCTATAGAAATATATATAAATCTATAGAAATCTAATGGAATCTATAGAAATCTAATGGAATCATTTTTATGTGCTTACAAGTAGCTTAGAAAATGTGAACCATAAAACTGACCTACGGGCTCAGTCGATTAAAAATACTTTATAGCATGAGCTAAGCTTGACTTCCTCCGGCTCGCACAAAACTTACTTAAGGAAGAAGGTAGATCCAAGATGAAGCGAACTTGCTCTAGTTGTCTAGTTAGTTATGTGCAAGTTTTTTCCTTGTAATTGTTATTTTGTTATGTAAATATAGGCATAATGTTGATCCTTTTACTGCGCAGATTGCATGCATCCTTCCCATGCGTGGAGCTACTTACGAGTAAGGCTGATCCCCATTAAAATTTGAAATTTTACTGAAACTAACATAATATTATCACGCCCACGAGCTGAATAGGTTCCCACAGGCAGAGGATGACTACTATCACAAATCAGTTGTAGCATTTCTTGCATGTTCTTGCAAGAAGGATTAACCTCTTCCGAGACTTAATTCCATTCCATTTTCTCCATCTTTTGTTTCAAATAAAATTTCTCATGTGTGGGAAATAGGAAGTTGGGTCTGGAAGTAGTTTAGTTTCACTATAAATACAATTCAATCGTTTCGCAGTTTGAAATCCTCTAGAATAGTCTATGTGGGAAATTTTGAATAAAAATACGTCTACCCTTCTGCGCTCTCTAATCTAAACTATCTTACGTAATTCAAAGCGTCTTTCCTCCCAGCATTACAAGGATAGTTTTCCCACCTTATTACTCTTCCGCTCCAGTTGTTCTTGCATATAAACTAGAGAGCTTAATAGCTCCAAGTACCATCCTATTCAGATTGTATATGTATGTATTTAGCGATCCGGCAATGGAATACTGCATTTGAACCTTAGTGGAAGAGATTGAAGCCGGTCTGTCTCCCCCTAGTCCGTTGCCAAAGTACCGATTCCCGTTTAAGATGTAAACAGTAATGATGAATGACATTTGTTCTTTCTTTTAGGCAATTGGACACGTTAGCGGTGGTCACATCAATCCTGCTGTCACGCTTGGAATCATGGTTAGCGGGCAAATGAGCATCCTCCGAGGAGTTCTTTACATGGTTGCCCAATACTTGGGGGGCATCGCTGGAGCTGGCCTTCTAAAGGTATATTAAATTTTTGATATGCCTATATATATATATATATGTATATATAGCAAAGCTTAAAATTCTTTATAGTAAACGAGCGAAGGTACAAGTTGTATAGCCAGTAGTCACAATTCTGCTATGCAAGCGTGTCAATAAAATACGACAGACCAGGATCAGAGCAGAGAAGCCATGAAAGCGTAAACTTTGAGGTTTAATGTTGTCGGTCAAGACGAGCGGTCACCTCCCCTATACAATTACATAAATAGACTTGCATGTAATCTGCAAGCTTGGAACATCATAGAAGTAGCTGCAAATTATATTTAGCCTGCTGAAATCTAAATAAAACATTATGTACATCAGTTAGTTGAGAACGTTTGATTAACTCACGGTACGGGATGAGAAGTGAGATAAAAATTTGGTTAGATGGATTAGAGTTGATCGAGGGCTTTTCGATTGGCTCGCATATGCAGGAGGTGAATAGGGTTAGGCTTTGGATTAGAAGGAAAAGGGCGCATAGATTTTCATGTTTATTACATAACTTGCTTATGGGCGTAAATCACGGCGTTATCCACTCTCAACTGTTAAGATCGAATTATGTAAGGAAAATTGTGAGAATGACACGGCATGAGATAAGTAGGTACATCAATGTACTCCTGTGATCAAAAGATGTTCATCATCATCTTGGTCTTATCTTCCAGGTAGACATCACCACATCACATTTCCATTTCTAGTTCAGGGTAGGTGTGCAATTAGAGATGCAATTGTGTAATTGGAAAGGTAAAATGCATAAGTCACGGTTGGATAGTCAAGAGCTGGTTGCAGGATTGTAGGAAATAATCTAGAATCACGCGAATTCCCTTACTCTGTAATGCTTTTATTAGGTTCTTGGTATTATTTATATGTGCATGAATAGTATCTCCTGCCCTACTGCTTCTAAACCCAGCTGCCAATCTTCCTGGGATTTTTAAGTACATGCTAATTAAAATGTGTTCGTACTTCCATTTACGGTATCCGATAATAATGAGTCTTGAGTTACTTATTTTATAGATGAGAAATACAAGGAATTCAAGGCTAGAATAACGTAGAAAAAGTAAAATTTTGGAACGTCATCATGTTTTTCTTTATGGAAAACAAAAGAGTAAAAACAACTTGAAGCAACCCCTATGAATGCAATCCACCAATGGTAAATACGTGTGATAGACAAGACCGCAACTTAGATATGCATCACGTTGGATTAAATTGGAGGCAGTCGGCAGTTCGAATCAGATTTTACAGAGTTTATCGAAACTTTTATATAGTTCGACAGAGGAAAGGAAAACGGATACGATCTTAGAGATAGGTGTTGACCATCAGTACTAAAGCTAAAGTCGCCATCTTCATGTAGCATGATTCATGTTCTCCACTTTCGAGCTTAGAGTGGAACTTTTAGGTTGAGAAAAAAATCCCTGGAATGGTTTCGTTCGAGTTTTAGATTTTTCTTCACGGCGTAGTCCATTCAAGTTTTAAATTGAATCTCTCTTGATTCTTGAACTTGCCGTGTCAAATTGAAGGTCGGCTCTAGTATATCCAATGAGCTGAGAAGTCTGAATCCAACGCTTTCGCTCAGATAATACAAACCGAGAAAGCAAGCCATCTCCAAACATGTTTGCACATTTCATGCTTTTTCTGAACGAAAATTCGGGCGTTGTTTGTTAATCATGGAATCTTTCCAACGCCGCCTTTTAAGGAAACGCTTTTTGCCGGTTTGAAAAATAGGCTAATGCGATCGGTGAAAGCCGTTAACAATTTGATATACTAGTAGATATACATTAAATTAATAGAGAATATCTATTACTATCTATATAAATCTACTATATATCCGAAAATGAATATAGTATATACTATGGGGCAAAATCGCTATTGCGATCGGTGAAATCCGTTAACAATTTGATATACTGGTTAAATACTAGTAGATTTGAATGAAAACTATAGAGAATATCTGTTAGAATTAATATATATCTACTATATAGCTGAAAAAACAATATAGTATATACTATGGGGAAAAATCGCTATTGCGATCGGTGAAAGCCGTTAACAATTTGATATACTAGTTAAATACTAGTAGATTTGAATGAAAACTATAGAGAATATCTTTTAGAATTAATATATATCTACTATATAGCTGAAAAAACAATATAGTATATACTATGGGGCGAAATCACTATTGCGATCGGTGAAAGCCGTTAACAATTTGGTATACTAGTTATATACTCGCATATATACATGAATTTGTAGAATATATTGATTGCAATCTATTTAAAATCTACTGTATAGAAACAATAGGGATTTAGTAGGAGCTATTGCTATCGTTGATTGGCCTTCCACAGCACGGTTTCTGTTGTAACTAAACTCAGAAAACATTCGTTAATAGATGTAGGATAAGGATATGCTTGACGCAAACTATTTTCAAAGTAGTGACTTACATTATCGCTGAAAACCTAAATCAAATATTTTTATATACTGCGCCGGCTCTCCTGTAGCGTCGTTTAGTTCCAGTAGTTACCGCAGGAAACACTGCGAAGGTAACGGGAAAATCAGACCAATAGATAAATTAACATTTTTACAGCATACAATTTTACAGTTCCATTACCTTTGGAGACCATTATGCATTACCGCTCACCAGTTTTACTGTTGTAGTGTCTTCATTACGTCGTTTCTCCCTACGGTGGTATTACAAGAAAGTACGCGAGAATGATGAGTTTTCAGCAGCAAATCTGCCCACAATTTCAGCGCATAGCAGTAAAGAACGGGGAACCATGGCGATATGAAAGAATTTATCCGTTTTCTGATTTTTGTGCTTTTTTCTTGAATAATTTCTTTAAAATGTATACTACCAGGTGTTAAATTGTATTTCAAACCGGCACAAAAGGATAGCTTCTATCCTGCTCCAATTTTTGATTAGGTAGAGCCATACCATTCAGTCCTTGCAAGCTAACCTTCACTCTCAACTTAGTACAAGAAGACATGTAGTGTATTCAATGGATCAAGTGAAAAATATAATCATGGAATCCAAGAGACGTGGTCGAGAATTGACGACAGGAAGTTAGCTTTTCGCTTAGGCTTTGCTAGAGTTTCAAGGAACGTCATATTATTTTGAAGTATTTTAGTTACTCATTGTACAATAATCAAGGAAATGTTTTAATAGTCGTCCGCGTTTTAAAGGACAGTAGCTTGTCTTTAAGAAACCGCCGAAATAAAACTCACTTGTTGTGACTTTTAAGCTGCAAATCTAATGTACCGTCCTTAATTTAAAGTTGAATAAATCATTCAAGATGATCACAGTATATGACAGAATAATTTAGATAACATTCGACAATTTTACGTGCAGTTATGCCGTACGAAGAGTTATGGAATCGCTCTTCTTTAGAATTCGGCTTTTATTCTGAATATATTTTACAAAGATGGTATATAGGGTAGCAATATTAATGGACAAAATACGACTGTTTGTATCTGATATCAATAGCTTATGAATCTTAAAGTTAATACTGCTGTTATGTTGGTTACAGGCTGCCACGCCAGATACCTTCCCACAGCACTTGGGAGGAAATGGACTACAAGGAGCCGTTACCCCTGTCCAAGGATTCTTGGTTGAATTCATGGCTACCTTCCTCCTCGTGATTGTTGTTTTCGGGTGTTGTGACAGTCGTCGGGATGATGTCAAAGGTAAAGAACATGAGGCACCTTGATATATTTCGTTAACCTCAAGTTAAACTCTTGTTTTTGGAGACATTACCTAAAGATTGTACTTTTTCAGGATCTGTTCCATTGGCTATCGGACTTACAGTTGGAATTTCTCATTTGGTTTCGGTAATAACATACGATTTTATTTTTATTTGATAAATTTTAGCATCGGAAAATTTTATTTATTCCATTATATTCTTTAACTAGATTGGATTTACTGGAACTGGAATCAACCCGGCTCGTACCCTCGGACCAGCAGTCATTAATACTGACAACTTCCACTCCTATCTCTGGGTAAGTTTCGCATTCCCCCACTATTTGTCAACTACACATATATACCTAATACCCTGAATTACCGTGATGATTAATTTTATTTACTTTAAATAATTTCAGTTGTACTTTGTTGGACCTTATCTCGGTGGAGCTGTGGCAGGAGTATTGTACTCTCTCGTGTTCAAGGCCCGAGGAACTTCTGAATCTGTGGATTTTTAAGGGCAGAATAATGCCTTTCATACACGATGATTAAGTGATTAAGAGGGTAATTATAAGATGTCATAGAAATTCTCACTCGCCAGTTTAAATGAAATACTAATACTAGTTGAGAGGATATACGAGCGAGCATTAAAAATATTTACATGTATCTGAGATTGTCATATCGTCGTCGCAGAATTCCCAAAAATTCTAATTTTTCCTAGAAGAAAATGAAATATGTACAACTTTTTTCAATATTCTTTGCCATTTTCGTTTTTACTTCCAAGTGTTTTTAACTTGAAATTGACCACTTGATCTTTATCACAAAGAAGCAAGTTGAGCGGGAAACTGCAATATTAGTATATCTTTGACGTTGCTTTCGTAAGCTTATTCAAGAGATTCTGTTAATAGTAAGAAACTATAGACTATTTCTATCTTTAATAATGTAAACTCACCAGAGGAGTAAGACAAAACTACTATAATTCACACATATGAATAGATATTTAAGAATCTGTAACGTATTAATTTAATGTTTGTACAACCTGCGTTTCGATGAGGATAACTCAGTAAGTTTAAGCGTTTCCAAGTTCCCTCATGCTGCACAATATACGAAAGGCCAAATGGGACCATTCAAAATACTCGAGATTATTTGAAACTCGAAAGTTAATTTTGAATCAACTGTATTTGAAACCATGCACTTGTCAGCAGAAGACTGTATGGTTATAAAAGGTTCATGCCCACAACTCATAACTGAAATGAAAAACAGTTTATAAAAGCTCCAATGAACATATCTTTCCTTTTGGAACCAATCTCTAATCTACAGATCCTGATATAAGAATTCTGGTTTTCAGATTGATTTTAATGTTAAATCTTTATTTCAAAATGCGAAGCGGAGATTAGTATAATGTGAAACTTGCATATAATTTACATAGGAGGAAACCGGGAATTTGAAAGAGATTTAATTCATATCATAATTAACGTTTGTTGTGGGTACAGATGAAGCAACTACTAATAGTAAATATATAATGTAGAGTTTAAATTAATTAGTTAGGTCTGAAACTGAAAGCACTAGCTATATCAGCATCCATTGTGTCTTTGAGAAAGAGGATAGACTATGATTAGATGATGGACTTATTACGATTGTGGGAATGGAAATGTTTTCAATTTAGCTTTAAATCGGCATCTTATTATTATTTGGACATCGGGAATGGTATATATAGGTATATACGCACACTTGACATAATACAGTTAATTTTCAATTTCATCTTCTTCGCATCAATATCTCATCTTAGTTTCGGAAACCCCCATTTTCTTACTTTCAATAGAAGATTGCTTTATGCGTCTTGTAAATTCACTACTTCACCTTCCACCGTATTAGTGACATCATTTAACTTTCCAGTGACACCTGCTGCAAGTTTACCAGCCTTCGCAGAACGTCCAGGAGCTCTAGCTTTTTTGCCTGATTTCCCAGCTCCTGGAGCCTTCTTCCTCTTTAAAGCAGCTCCTATTGCGCTCATCTTCCTTCCCGTCTGTGCTTTTACGGGTTTTACGGCATTTACCGCCTTTACTCCTTTAGCCTTCGCCGGCGTTGCTGCGGCCTTTCCCTTTCCAGCACTTTTAAATTTTGCTCCCACAGTCGCTGCACCCTTTCCTTTTGCAGCTGCTCTCGGCTTTCCTCCTGTATTAGCTGACACTGATGCTCGGGTCTTGCCAACCGCTCCAGCCTTTCCTCCTTTCATTGCTCCAACTGATTTTGTGTTTTTCGTCGCTCCGATTGCCCGTCCCTTTGCCACTGCTCCAGCCTTGAGAGCCCTTTGAGCTGCTCCTTTCTTCCCTGTCCCTCTTCCTTTCTTAGCTGCTGCTGCTCCAGTGCGTGCTTTGGGCTTGGAGTGGCAAAAATTTTTTGTGCAGGTCATTCCAAATGGGCATATGACATTTATTCCGCGATCACTTCCACAGGGACTGCCTTGATTTGTTTGACACATTGAGTTTTCTACGTTAGAAGCTGACATCCAGGCAGAGTAGGCAGCGACTCAGTGAATCCAGAGTCGGGCTGAGTCGCGTCGGATGAATCCATTGAATCCGATGACTCCGGAGTCACTTGAATCCGGAGTCAGCAGTCCCTTTCTCTTTTTCCTTTCTCCTGAGTCGTGAATCCGCTCCTGAGTCGACTCGGCGTTTTATCAGTGAAGCTAATTTTTTGCAGAGTGACCAGGTCCTACGATACGACAGTGCTAGTAAAATGAAATTAATTTTCTTAATTAATTTTCTTGGTTAATTTTATGAATTAATTTTATTGATTAATTTTATGAATTAATTTTATTGATTAATTTTATGAATTAATTTTATTGATTAATTTTATTGATTAATTTTATGAATTAATTTTATTGATTAATTTTATGAATTAATTTTATGAGTTAATTTTATTTATTTAAATTTAAACAAATAATACATATATGGCTACGCACATTTTATTTACTAACTTTGAAGCAGGCAAAGATAAGTCACTGGGTGCAGCATTTATCACTGAGCAAACATACGTGAAAATTAACTAAGACATGCCCATAAAGTTATAGCGTTCAGCAAGTTATATTAGATATATTTAATGCGTGAATAGTTAATGTGTCAGATAAAATTTTAAAAATTACTTCAAAAGCGTTAGAGATATGACTTTTTTCCAGAAATTACTATTCGTAATGTCTAAATATATAACTACCATATCATCACTTAACTTAAAAACGAAATTAAAGCATCGATAATAAATCATTGATAAAATACATGCCATATGTTTAGAATGACCCTGTATAGCTACCTAATCCTATCACTGAGGGTAGTCGCATGTTACCGGAAGTTTCTTCCATTTGTTAACGTGAAACTACATACAGAATTTTTCACTGAGTTTCTCTTATGAATTTCCTCACTGAGGTTCTTAATACCCTTCTTACGGTTAAATATCTGCGGTTTCAAATATTTTTCCTCAATACTAATTAAAGAATTCATTTGAAACTTAATTAACAATAATACCCTTCTAAACTGATTTCTACCTTTTATACTAAAAGCTGGCAGTCAAGATCAATAAGATATTATATGTGTCACTGTTTTCAAGCTTTGATGTAAAGCTGAATCAAAATAAATAATTACCAGCGGTATTGCAATAAGGAAGAAGACAGAAATTGATATCTATTACCATACTCGTCGTAGGTAGATTAAGTTGCCTGAGAATTGGAGGTTGACATGAAATTTGGTTAACCTGAGTCAGAGTCAGAGTCGCGGATTCATCATGAATCTGAGTCGTTCCAAGAGACACTTAGTACGGGCCTTAATCCGCTTGGAGCCGCTGAAACCAGTGAGTCGCGACTCAGCGATTCCGGAGTCATGCCTACTCTGCATCCAGGATATATTATCTTCTGGTGCCTTATCCGCACGTTCTCCCTGAGCTTTGCTGACAGAACAAACACAGCGATCTTTTTCGCAGTCAAAGCCGATGGCTGCGTGAATTCCAGCTGGTTTAAAAACACAGTCAGTAGCGTGGTACAGGGTCGAGAGAGTTGAGAGCCCTCTACCCCTTTCTCCGATGTTCCAGAAACCAGGGGACTTTCATAAGCGAGTTGGAGAAGGGCAACTGTAGCGACCAACGCGAAGGTCATTTTGTGTGAGCACTTAAATAGAAGATTCTTTAGAATCAAGGAATTGATCTTCAAAGTTTTGCAGAAACAGGTAGTAATCGTAAGGGAATCTACTCAACCCGAGCCTTAACTCATGAAAGTGGCAACCAACGAAAACAATATTGAGCTGATAGATTGTCAGATCATAAAAATAACGCTAAACTTTATTATTTTAATTGTCGCTGCTTACGACTTCAGCTTTGAATAAACACAACAGCGATAGCTAGACTCACAGCGTCAACGAGTGTTAATGTTGATTCCGTATTGTTGAGTTGCAAATGCTTTAGTTCTTATGTTGTTGTTATCTACAATGGGTAGTTAAATATCCATGAAGACCTATGTATTTACAATGAAAGGACTTGCAGTTAGTCATTTTAACAATCGGATGTGTACATGTTATAAGACTTCTAAAAACTTGCTTGCATGCAACATACGGTAAAAAACTTTCATGCACCAATAATGATGAAACGGCATTAAAGTAACAGAAAGTAAGATTGCTTTAGGCCTGTGGTAGCGATGTAAACCTCTATACCGGACATGAAGACGATGCATTCTTGGAAATGATATAGCGGTGGTAAGAGGCGCATCTAAAAAGAAATTTCGGTAGATTTTGTCCCTCTACTTCGACATGACATTACAAGGGCTGATGACGGGTTCGGGTCGGAAGTTCAATGTGATTCTTGAGGGTTAGAAGATGATGTAGGAATAATTGTGAATATTGCGCAATCTTTTTTCAATTACATGCGTAGAGTCTAAGAGCGAGTTATTTAACTTTGGTAATCAGATTCGCTGAGTCAGGTAGTAGAGAATTAAGGCTTCCTTTAGGGCAGCGCTTGGAGCACTTGAGGTGGTTTCCCCATGTAGTAGGTGGAACGAATGGATGCTACACAGTAGTTGTGGATGTCTACCTCCTGGCATGAGATGAGACATTGCTTAAGGACGCTCAGTAGTTAGGCAAAGAGATGAGATGAGCGTTAAGTAAATAAAAGAAGATGGAATGGACTTGACAGAGGACCTTCAAAGTTCAAATGAGAATGGATGTGACGAGGCATTGGAAGATACTCCTCAAAAGTTTAATATCGAAGATTGATCGCCTACCAGAGGGCATGATTAGTCTTGCCACCAATACGACAATTAAGAGCACTTGATTCCAACTCTTCTCTCATAATAAAACACGCGTCCACACCTCCATCTACCCTTTTCCGGCTCCTTCCTCGAAATTTTATAAAAAATCGTTTACCGCCCTGTCAGTCAGTCCACGTATTTGCAATTTGCGTTCATACTTGCGCTTTTCTATCAGGTAGTAATATAGTGAATCAAGGGATGCGAAGAATTACAATGTCATCCGCAATAATTGCTGTAGCTAGAACATATAGACACGATTTGATGCAGTTTGAGCACAGTGTAGAAATCCTTCCATACATCCGTTAATTCAGCTCTTATCCAGCTAAGAACTCAATTCGAGTCTATAAGTTTCATAGAATTAATTTTATTTTAATTAGCGGTTTTCCTTTGAGGTACCGCAGATGCGCTTACCTTCTCTCTGTAAGCATATTGTCCTAACAGTAATGTCAGATCAATGAAATTAACTATTTCCTTCGCTTGCTTCTCCTCCATCCCATGCTTTCCCACCCCAGCTTTTAAAGACGAAAGCTTATAGGAAATTCTTGCATAACCAATGTAGTAAAAATGCCTCTTTGTAAATATTGGTTTCATAAAAACATTTACCCGTTTCAGCCATGACTGAACCTGAGCTCAAGAAATTATGATCGCGTAAAGTTAGTTGCAGCCAGTTTTACGCGCCTTACATCTGCCAACACAGGCTTAGGTATAAGAGTCAATAAACAATTTATTGCAATAATTGTGATAGTTTACTGGATGTTAAGTTTTAGTTTACTGAATTTGCAGTTACTGGTATCGAAAGACTTCTTAAAGGCTAAACGCGCTCTGCAAGTACAGCCCTCGACAACAGAGGGCGCGTGATGAAATAAACAAAAGCAAGGAACAAAATAATTCAGTCTGTCAAACGTTTCATGGCTGTTGTGAAAATGGCAGCATTCGAATCATTATCAGATGAGTAAGATGGCTAAATTATTTATTATCTCAAATTGAGCTGAATCCAAGTTTTTTTTTTGCGCTGAGCAATAAAACCCTATTATTTTTTAAACGCCTTGAATTATGCTTCATTTCAAATTAAGGCAAAGAAAACGCAATGACAAATGTACCTCTAACTCAAGTGCCTGGAGGTAATTGTTATTGTACGTTAACAATAAATGTGTATATGCTGAAGGGGAGAATGATGATATGAAATGTTTAAATTACGGTTTCTACCATACGCCCATCCGAAACCAATTTAGTTAAATACGTGACTAAATCAAAGTCCAATAACTCGTCCTTGCCAGGACAAGACAAGAGCGTGGTTAAATTCTGTACAACAATTAAATTATAAATTAACAAGTTATGAAGGAAGAGGAAGGCAGGCGTGCAAGAGTGTGCACAAGCTCCACTCTCCCTCTCATCCATCCCTTCTAGCAACAAAATTCAGTCAGCCTTTTACCGTACTTTAAGTCGGAGCTTGGATAATTATTTGAGAAACATTAAAGAATAGTTTCATTACACGCAATTTTGAGGTAAATGACATTGTCTTACGACTACATCTTAATAAATCATTTATATAAGGATCTAGTCATTTTGAATTGACCTTTTATAGCGATTTCTTGTCGCCAAACATACATGTATTTGTTATTTAGTAAATGCTTACGCCTACGGGACTAGGTGGACGTTTTTGCTTTTGTTAGTAATAAGTGAACAGGGCGCTTTGCGACAGAAGGGGGCGAGGAGGGCGGATACATTTTAGCTGCTACAAAATTATAAACTAAATGAAAACTATCAGCTACATGGATTAAGTCACAGCTGATGAATTCAAAATATCATAAAAATATACGATTGGCCTAATTGTAACTCAATTTCAATTGCGACCATGGTTCAAATTTCAAATTAAAAATTTTTAAACGAGGGCAAGCCTTGTGCGTGAATAATTTTATAGCTTCTGTTCTTACACACCTGAGAATCTGCGTACTGCACGCGCAATTTGCACTTTACCTTCAACGGTTTAATGATTCAGAGCCACTGCAGAGGATCTAGAATTCACTTGTCATCTCTGTCAGGCGTAGTAGCAAGGATACATTACAGATTGATATACAGGGCTGGAGTTCAGAAAGGTAATACAGTTATTTACTTGATTAAGGACACTCATGTCTCATAATTACTTTCACCAATCCATCTGCATGAGACATGGACAAGAGCGAAGCGCAGCTCGTTTCTAAGACATGTAAGACATAAGGTCCACGAAGAGCTAGTTTTATTTTTGTATTTCCCTAACTCTGATATTATTATGGTGGGTGTGAAGAGCGGTATTGAAATGTTTCTGATAGCATCAGATTCAAGCAGTGGATGCTCGATAATCTAGCACGACAAAATCTACTACTGAATACTTCATTATCGGCTAATCTTACACAAGAGATAAAACAAGTAAGAAACAAGCAAGACTTGAGAACAGCGTACAACATGACCACACGTTATTCCCCCACATACTATCCCTAATCCCTACTCGGAAGAAACAATGGAACGTATAAGCTAGCTGTGACTGCAAATGTACGCCATCACTCCATCACCCAGCCAGCACCTGTAGTAACTGTCTGATTTGATGTATCCATTTTCGCCAATGTTCAAAGCCAAGCCATCAAGAAAAAGCCGCCCTTCTCTGTATTTATTCGCCCATGGTAACAGCGTTATTAGTCCACATAATTGATATTTTAAGGCCAATACAAACATACACTGTTTGGATCAGTAGGAAAATATCACCTAAGCATCAACTATTGAAGACAGCGCAAAGCGTTGAGCGCTTAACACTCAGCGTTCACTTCCACCCCATCTAACGCATTAACTGATATGGGAGCATCTTAATTTACATTTAACTACTTGCGGGCATTTGATAATTGATTTATTTTCCTGCGTGCATGGTTGAAATCAGTCTCAGCTGAGTTTAGCTGAGTTACGAGGTTGAGAGTCCCTTGAAAATCTCCCTGACCCCTGCAGACATTAATCGATAAATTTTGCAATCTCATCCCTCCCCACATTCCCACCCGGCATGGAGTCTTGTCGTCTTGTGTTGAGTATTATGCCCACTTAAACACGTTCAAAAATATATAACTATGCATTACCCAACAATTAACAACGCTTAAACAGTTTAAAAAAGATCCGTTTTAAACTCACTCTCTCCCTCCATTTTGAAATTTGCTGTCTGGATTCAGGATTTGGACACGCCACTCAAATATTAGCCGTATTCCCTCACATCAAAACTTCCAATTCAAGTCATTCAATAACTCTTACTCCTCATGGGTGTCAGTCACTTGGGCAAATGATTTCAAGTCCTTTTCAGCCCGCGCTCTATAATCTTACTACAGAGCTCAACCTCCGCTGTGTGGGATAATGGACCATTGACAATCCTCTTAAAAGACAACAACCTTGTGACCAGCCTCAAATCCCTCATCTGACAAAGGTCTACTAAAATACCAAGAAATCCCGCCATCTTTCCCCAACTCCGCATCCACTTCTAAATCCTCATAAACTTCTCAAACTGGAGATCCCTCTAGCGTCACGGCGATTGCAGCTCTACTTCTCTCAAAAACCCATAGCATAGTTCCCCAGCATTGAACGCTTTCATCTGCAATAGTTTAGCTGGGTAGTAAATTTGCTTTTATGGTTGTGTATGGGCACAGAGATTCGCCATGCAGCTTGTGTCACTCCCACGTATTGCATTTACCAGCGGGAGTTGTTTCAATTGATGCATCAGCTGAGATGCGTAATAAATCCGTTATGGATGAATAATAAGTTTGTCGGTATTATAAGAAGCTAGGAGGGAGAGGGGAAGTTTGTTTGCATAAGAGTGGTTTAATGTAAGGCACTGCTATGGAACTTTCTGGTCGATCATTGATCTCTTCTTGAAACAAAATGATTGATACACCGCCTAATGAGATCAAGAAAGAAGTGGGCAAGACAAGGTCGAACCAAAGTTGTGCTACACGAATGCATGTAACTGCTACACCCAACTTGAATCTTCAACAGAATGGATGGCGAACTTGTACTATTTATCCGTTTGCCAAAGTCCCTATAAAAATCGATTAACACGACGAATCTGGTTTGCAATAGCAGCAGCATCTTGAAGACAGACGCTATATCGGCATGTACGTATAAATGTTTGTATGTTATGGAGATGTGCAAATACAACGGAAATTTTGTTCCTGCTTTATATCCAATCACTTCCTTCCTTGCAAAAAATTGCTTTTGTTTCTCATATACGATGACAGCTCAAAGTCAGAGGTAGAAGTTGACTAGCGAGCGGGGCAACATAATTTGAAAAGCACTAAAACTTAAAATGAACAGCTTGTAAGCCTGCGCTGCGCTCCGTAGGATTTTGGGCGGAACAGATGTTAGGAGTACGCGGACAAAGTAAACAATCTATAATTATAAGCACGGGAGATCTCAAGAGACAGAGAAAATCCTGGTGTAGCTAGTTAATTATCAATGCTAAAACTTGCGAATCTACTGCTAGTTCTCTGCATGGGGGAATGATATAATTTGCAATGATACTACTACGCTGAATGACACGGAATGGACTGAAGCACAGGGAATTGACAGTTAAGATGTATTATCTTGCAGCGCCCATCTATGACTCAGTCCGACTTGCACTTTCATTCATTTTCTCACATGAGTAATTAAAGAGTAAGCCATGCTAACAACAGCAGCTCATTCTTGACCATGTCCGCTCAACACAAGCTTTATTACTTGTTGGACTTTAACAACACGCCTGGAGGCGAATACGGAATTCAAATCCAATGCTACGCTCAATCTCCTTCAGGCTCCATCCAACTCCATCAAATCTCAATGTTACATAAATATAACATTCTTTTCAAAATTAGTCCTTGCTACTAGCTCCAGCTCTTGCTTCTGGTATAACCACAACACTTCCTCCCTGCCCCTGCTCCTACTGGGTGGGGGCATGAATAACATCTCAGGAGCGCCTACCAGGAGCCTTACCATAAGCCTCCAATTAACTGTCAATTTTATTAGCTGCTTTGAAAAAATCCGCAATATCCTTCCTTCCCCTCTCCCCAAACCAAGCCCCAGGCATCCTCCTTTGTAAACAAGCTGGAAGCGACAGGACGCTTTCCTGCTCCCTTACCTCTTACCTCCTAGGGATGATGAACATCTTCGTTTTGTTTCAACCGCATCTTCCTTCAAGTCACTGTCCATAGTCATCCCCTCCCTCCTCTTCTTGGTCACTTATTATATAACACCTGAAGACTTTGTCCCATTGAAACTTGTTGTATTCAATCCACGAGTCCACGACACTCCTCTTATCACTTTTCCGTCTTCATTCATATTTGGCGCAGCGGATTGCAGGCCAGCACAAGCACAGCATAGGCGCATATGATTCTCGACAGCTTTTATACGTACATGTTAGATGCAGTAAAGGATGACAGTGTTGAAGATTAAGCAAGTGAGGAAGATATAGTTCCTGTGTCACTTTTTTTACCCTTTACCACAAACCAGTAAGTTTTATCACCACCATACGACCACTTCTTTATAGATAGAGCAAGACTTATGAATGCCCCGTATATGCTTCACGCCATTGATTTACTTTTAATGAGGACAGTAAGTTAGTCCGCAATTAGGACCATCATTGCGAAATTAGCAACCACAGGATTCCGGATTGCTTGTTCCTTATTTATTTATTTATTCCTTCCATATCCCCAAAAGTCAGCATTAAGTATATGTGCAGTAAAATATCTTAATTCCTCATATGCATTCCCAATTCCCGTACATCATCATGTAAATCTAATCCATATGTAGTTAAAGTATTCTCTTAGATAGCAATTTATGCAATCTAGAAAGAAATAAGCTCGAATTGAGAGCTTGAATAAAAACGAAGAATGAGATTATTCAAAGTTGCTTATTTGCCAATACGAAGGCAGATTAAGGAAGGAAATGTGGCGGGGCTAATCAGGGTTTAAGCTGAATTATATCGTCAGTCAATACAGCTAGACTTGAGTGAAGCAATAGGCTGTTCGTCTAATCAAGCTTGAAAAGAGTTTTACATGCTCATTCGTAATCCTTTTCCTCTGACTAAGAAAAAGATAAGTTATCAAGTGTGACTCATGATTTCCGGTGGACCACTTGAAGAGTTGTTGTCTTGGATTTAGGTAACTCAGTTAATTGCATTCCTAGTTCAAGCCTTCATTTACAATACTTTCTTCTAACATTTATAGCTTCCCAAGTTACCCGAGGATCATAATGTTAGCCGATGATAAGTGTGATAATAGGGCAGTCATATGGCATGAATTTTAGCACACTATATAATAGCCTTTTTTAAGTTCCCTCCTTTATATACTTCATCTTCTGCATCTTTTTTACCTAAAGCGAATGAAGGGGAAGCGGAATCCATCATCACATTCCGCAAAAGAGAATAAGAGCGTAAGGATGAAAAAAAAAACTTTTCCTTATGGGAATTTCCGTTTGCTACTGTTGATAGGAGATACATAAAACTTGTGACGCTGCTCTGAGATTCAGGTAGGGCGAAGCATACGTCAGCAACGCTGTAAACCTGAGGTTCGTAACTGAGAAAAGTGTAGAGAAAGAGAGAGAGAGAGAGAGAGAGAGAGGTTCGTGAAAATAAGTGGAACAAGCGCATAGATGTTTCTTTTTCGCTACAGGAATTGACGGATAGACAGAGTGAGGGAAGACTGCTAAAAAATAAAGATGAGAAGACTAAGCTAATCAAAGGATACTAATGCAAGAAAAGTAAAGTTATCTTGAGTAAAAGTCTGTACAATGCACGGGAGCTTCCTATGGATTAAGCAGAGAAGTAGTAGAAAATAAGTGATAAGTACAATAGAGATTCAAATTAACCATTGTGCATTGTCAAAATTTGCGTGTGCTTTGTTGCCTAGTTGCAACGGTCAGGTGAACTTTAACTACCGGGTTTTGATTATGCCTGCCAGAAGAATGCAGCAGTTTCTCATTGCAAGAAAATTATTTCACACTTTCGTTTCATGCTGGCAATTATAATCACCTCGATACACCTTGCTTACGTTGCCGGAGGGTAGGAGATCCTACTAACAGTATCGGAAGTTAGCCCTGAAGGGAAGCGCTGCAGCGCTGTAAGTCTTTATTTTCACCCATTGATTTCTGGTAGCTCGTTGCAGGAAGCAGGAGTTGTGGGCAACGTTAAGTGTTTTATAGGGTAGGCTATATAGGTGTAGGTCCCTCGTATTAGAAACCTGATCTCTTAATTCATCTTTTCTCCTCTTCATCATTCATATTGCGAGAAGTGATAAAGCATATGGGATCGATAGAGAGGTTACTAGCAACTAAAACTGCAAGGAAAGAATCGAGGTAGCTAACGACAGTAACGTTGGGACTAACCTATTGAGTTCGTTGCAGCGCAATGATCTACATTGGAGCGCAGTAAAAGGAAACGGTATATTATGCGTTAAGGGAGCTATGTGTTAGGAGCAAAAAGGTATTGCCGCTCCTGCCGCACTCAACAACAATGTCCACATGCTTCTTCCACTTTCTTTCCTCTCAGGTTAATGCCAAAACCTCCCTCTTATGTCTCTACATCTTTACATTTACCCCCCAATAAAATTCATCCAAATATTATCACCAACAACATATTCTTCTTGAACACAGAGAAGCTTTTGCTTTTGCCAACCGTCATGCCTTCTTCCTGTAAACCCTCCTCTCTGTCCAATTGCTAGTTTATAGCGACACACAGCACAAGTGTCTTAAACTGATCCCACCAAATTTAACTCGTGTCATCCTCTAAGACCACCTCATTTCCTTCCGTTCCTTCCACTCATTCCCATTGGAGTAACAGTAACTTTCCCGACCCGGATACGTACACAACCTCCAGTAGGAGCTCAAGCCTACTTCTCTGTTACACACAGGGTATTTTCTAATTTTTCATTTATTCACCCAGAGTCCTGACAGTGTCGTCTACTTTTTATACTATTTATTGTGTGCAACTATTTATTTATTTATTTATTAACTGTGAAACCTAGTGTTCATTCGTTTACTCAAATCTTCGGCAAAATGCATCCCTTGATAATTACTGCGGGCGGTAAGTTTACTTTTCATCATTCCAATACCTTTCTCCAATAATATTTCCTCCACCGGTTTAATCTAAGCAGTTACCAGCCGTGGCTGGAGCCTTTTCATACAAAGTAGTACGGAAAACACGTTTCAGAGCATACAAACCCAAAGGAGCGTCTTCACAGTAAACCGCAGATGCTGAAGTTGAGATTTAAATCCGAGGAAACCACAAAACTCCGAAAAACATGTTATTCTCTATAGGATATGTCTAGGGCTAGGAGAATGCATATACTTCAATAGGCCAGTGTGTCTTACAGCTGATTGACTGCTAGTTAGGAACAAAGTTTCCTCAAATGCACATTTTTGTGCAATGACGTCACAGCTTCTAATGCTTATTGCCAGAGATATTTCAATGGTACGTCCGCAAAGCCCATAGATTTTACCAACAATGTTCTCAACGCTAGTCACTTGACTGGCGTTGAATCTAAACTAATTGACTGCCGAGAAATACTTGAAGACTTGAAGAATATGTGTCGTCTACGGCACATATTCTTCAAGTTGGAGGGCAATGATATTATCTCTGACACTTAGTACATATAGTAAAACAAGTTCATTACTTAAGCCTTCCCACCAAGCTGCTACCTAATGTACAAACTTACTACTTTTATGTACCCTGCCCTGGCACATGTAAATCTACATTTTTGAAATTTTCGCATGTCTCAAGGAGCCGTCTTCTTGTCTGCAGTCTTGTGACTCCTGTTCCCAATCCAATCGTGCCAAAACGTTATTGTACAAGATTAAAGAGCTTTAAAAAGACACACAAGTCTTTCTTTCTCACTCCGTGGTGTTTTCATATTTCACTAGTATTGATTTCTAGTTCCTAGTTCTGGCAAATCGGAGCAATGGCTAACGCTAACATCAGTTATGGAACAAACGTTTTGCAAACTGCAGAACCTTAGCGTTTTCTGTTCGCATCGTCTGACTCGACTCCTGCACTGCTTTGCAAGCAATGTGGGTCTCAGCTACTCCTCGACTTACTTTTATGCACAATAGTGAACAGATTTCGTAATATTTGTTGACAATATTCGCAAGAACTTGCTGGAAAAAGTAGCGTGTGATTCAGGTAAACATAAGGAACAGATTTTTAGTTGAAACACAATTACAAGCTCAGTCGCGTACATAATGTACCCGTTGACCGTGACAATGAAAAAAACGTCGTAAAATTTGGGGATTGAAGTCGGGAAATTAAACTTTCACGTTTTCTCGCCGTGCATTATAATTTAATTCCCGCTCCATTGCATTCGCTCATCGTAAACGTAGGTCTAAGAGATATTTTAGCATTTTCGTGTAGTCCAGAGCTTAACCTGAAAAGGATTGAGGAAGGTTGAAAGAAAAAGATGATTCCGATAAAAACCGTGGTTCGTCCCTGACTCTAACTTTGCTTTAGCTGCACTTTGCTATTTCAGAGAAAAAGCAAACCTCATTCGTTGTTAATGTCGTTGTAATTTAAGGTCTCTATGTTTCTGATTGTGTCCATAACGGCGTAAAACAGGAGATATACAACGAAATATGGAACACGAAACGCTTCTCCATTCCTGGAGTCCGCAGACTTAATAATACAGGAAGAGAAATCGGCAAGAGTTGAGATTCCATTAAAGTTTTACGACAGATCGTACACAACTATCCAGCAGATTTAGTACTACCGTCGGCGATTCTAGCGTTTTGACCTTGGATTCAAAGGAAAATCTAGTTAGGATAAAAAATAATACGCGTGTGTGTTCTCAGATTATGGGTTAGTAAGTAGCTAAAAGTAATTTGAGATTTGCATGGCGGTCATAAGCTTCACTTTAATATTTTTGTCTGATAGAGTGTGCTCAGCCGGTATACAGACTGATTTTGGGTTATTGCAACTTGAGCATTGCTGCTTTCGAGAATTGTTTACCTGCTTGTTTCAGTATGTCAGTTCGTTTCCTTGTTTTTTGGATTTTGCGAGATTAAAGCTCATTTGGAACTAAACTTTGCAGTTGCTTACATACCTGAGAGAATGTGTATGAGAGAGATCGAAAGTGAATCTTTTCAAACTTGCCTGACAGCCTCATCACGTAAACGAGAATTCGTCACCTCCGAGAGTAAGCATTTCAAGAGCGTAGCTAAATTACAGAATCATCAAAAGGAAGTATTTTTCCCCGTCTTTCGTATATGCACGTCGTTTAATTGAACCAGATTGCAAGTTTTTACCCACAGATTTCTAGGGATTCGCTCCAAGTTAAGGAAGGAAGAAACAGGATGGATAGACAATAATTGCATTAGCAAAACCGGAAAATTTCTCAAACTTTTATTTTTATCTTAATATCACTGTGTTGTATGTTTAAATGATTACTGTACATAAAACATTTCTGAAACTTGAACAATGAGTTCTGATCACCATCAGAAAATTAGAAGGTGTACAGAAATTTGCCTAAGATGTTGTCGCTTATTAAAAAATATTTTGGCATTATGCCTATTTCTTGGTAAAAGAAACTTTAAGCTATTATTAAATAAAGTTTTTAGATCCCACAAAATGGGCCAGAGGGAAGCGGAAGGTAAAATTAATAGGCGGGATAGTTTGGAGTGGTGGTATAGATTATTATTATATAATCATTTACAGTTTTCTGGTTTATGGTCATGGATGTGGATGTGGAGAGATGGAGGCGGGGTGGAGTAGGGAATAGAGTCGAGCAGTAACAACATGAAATGCTTACGTTGAGTGTTAAGAATACATGGAGTAATGACGGTTGTGCAGTGACTCAGTTAATTCCCTGCTATTGTGAGGAAGGAAAGGATGAAGGAGCATTATCTTTTTGCAATCAATCTTGGCCTCAAGATAAATGCAAGATTAATGTAGCTCAGCGCACTACGTGGCATAATGACTGCAAGGAGTCTGCGGAGGATGAGGATCATTGATTGAGTAACAAGAGGATATGCAGGAGGGCTGACCGTCAAAATTCATTGGGCTGGAAGGATTGTGGAATGGATTAATATTTGTCCCAAGCTGTATTCATTATATGTACAAGGTAAATTAAACGCTGGGGTTATTCAAGGCAAAATGACCAAATGTCAATCTTTCCTTTCTACGCTATTACATCTCACCTTCTCCTTTCCGCCTTTAGTGTGTAGCATGGACCCATCCCTGGAAAATTGGACATATGGACTTGGACAATGTGGAGTAATAATTGCTTTCAAGGCATTTAACTCCTTCCCCGTTCACTTCAATCCATATATTTTTGTACACAGTCTGCCTTGCATTTCCTTAAGTCACACAATTACTCATTTTTAGCTCATTACATACACTATAGAGAATTTTGCAAGCACTGCAGCCTGGCCACTCCTACTTTGCTCCGCCAATTGTGAGTCCTCCAGTTGTACAAAACAAAGATTGAGGATTCTAGGTAGTTCAGCGTAATTGCATCTGCAATACACGCATGCAAAACGGCAAGTTTCAACATTGGTTTGCATAAAAGGATAGATTATGGAATCCTTTATCGTCTCCTGCATAAATCATACTTAATCGCAATTAAACTGCAACTAAGTCACAATGAAGCTTTGCAAATATTAGCAATAGTGCTTCAAATATCGCACACTCAACTTAATGTCATGGGGATGAATGGGGAAACTAATTCCTGTTTTCAAAGCTTTCGGGATCAAAGTCCGTTGTCCGGAAGAAGTATTATCGTGGCTTCGCTTCACTATCTTCCTCTTTCGAGAAATATTGCTACATCTTATCTACTATGCATCCAGAAAGATTTGTGCATTGCACGGTTTAAGTGGGAGGAGGAAAACCGGGCTTCAAGGGATTCATCTCCGGCGGATAAATCCGGAAAAACATCCTTGCGCCTGTGCTCATCTTCTCATGTTAAAAAGCCGGGAATCCTTCTCCGCGTTTGATTTCCTTTACGCATTACGAAATTACATCCATGCAAGCAAGCATATGTGTTTATTTATTTTCTCTTCTCTTAAAGCGGCTACAACAAAGCCATGTATATTGTTCTCAGTTAGGAACGACACATCGTTGAAAGCTATAGCAGTGTAGCGAACACGATTCGTTTTTCCACTTTCAACCAGATTTACTACGTCCCATCTTCCGCTTACTCTGAACGACCTAGTTAAGATACAACCTGTTGTTAGTTCGCGAATCGCAGTAGGTGAATATTGTGTTCACCAATTCTCACCTGCCCTGTCCAGTCATTTGGTGACCTCTCCTCGACTGAAATTACTTGTGGTAGCAAACGTTAGTCAGCCTGTGTTTGAGATCAAATGGTGTCTCCCGTCCACTGGATCACAACTTCAAGGTTACGGTCCATAAGTAAACATCAAGAAGTTTCCATGGTGACAAAGCAGTATAGCCATATTTAGTTTCCTCACAGGCCACACACCTGACGGCATGGGGCCTGTGGATTATCTTATAAAAATAATTTACAGCGGCTTTCTCTCTGGATTGGCATAACGGATTGCGTACAGGTCTCTTGCTTGGGAAGATAAACAAGAAAAGTGAGTTTTCGTAATTTGGATCATGTACAAAGTAATTGGAAGTGTGTTTTAAAGCTACCCCTTACTGAGCACAGAGTTAAATGATTCACGTACTCTCTGGGCATCATTGGTTTTGTTTGAAAGACTCAAATAGCTTTTATTTGCAATTACCCATCTTGACTCTGTATTATCTCACAAATTAACCTGATACCTGACGGCTTTTGAAGTATGTACAGTCTCCACTTTACATCTTTTACTCTTGCCCTTTTTTCACCATGTATTGATTTTCTTTTTTTTATATAGTTCTGCACGTGATTCCAGCAGAAAAAGAAAGGCTAAATTTTTCAGTATTTGCAAAATTTTCTGAGCTATACTGATGTGTGTACTGTACTGTAATCATCCATTTGCGGCAGACTGCTCCGAATTAAAACAATAGTTTAGCTCACAAGTTTTTCCATAGCACAGTAACTAATTCAGTAAGTAACGTTCCTAAAATCAAACAGGATGAAGAAAGATCCCAGAGTTTTGTATTTTTATGCATACAGGAAATAAACTCACTCTTAGCTAAACCAGTAAGTACTAAGTGCTAAATATGAGGAAGAAAGCAGCGCTCCGTACTCCTATGAAGGAAATCAAACCAGTTTTCCCAATCTCTGTTAAGTAGTTGAAGGGGGAGTAGTGTAGCATTATGTTAAAGCGTATTGTAAACTACGAGTTTACAGATTGCTGGCTAGCCTACTACGTAGTTCCTAATGCTTCCATGCTATGCTATTTCTACGAAACAGTATGCAATCTATTAAATCGCGAAAGCTAGTTTCGCTAGCAACTCTGAACACTATTATATTGCACGGCTGGAGTTTTAGAAGCAGGAGGTTTGACAAACTAGAATCACGAAGCTGTTAGGAAACGTAGAGTTGTTTCAGCTGTTATTTGCAAAACGTGTTGTTGGCTTATATACATTCCCTCTTTCTCCGGGAGAAGCAGTAGGTTTGTGTACAGAGTTCCAATCAGACAGGGCTCTCTAGTTCTTCCCAAAAGTTTCTAGAACATTTCTCATTCTCCAAATTATTACCGGTAAGCTCAGGGGTTGATTGGAAAGTAGCTGCTCCATGAGTACGCATAACTTGTTGTGCTACAGAAAAAGAGTTGACTGATTTTCATTCCAACTCCTCAAATGAGACAAGTTCCTGTCGAAGTGAATTTTGTCAAAAAATTACTGTCCTGTAGGAATTAATTGCAAAGCTTCAAACACCCGTCAGTTCTTCTCACTCTATCGTCTCTTACCACCAGCTTGTCTGTGTAAATCAGCCGTGAGAAATTACTCCCGCGTTTATTCCGCGTCTTAACTGTCTCCTCATCAAATTACAAAGGGAAGACGACATATCTTTGACAGAAGCAAGATTACAAGACGACAATTACACATCATTACTTGACAACATCAACACATAATAAACGTACCTTCCGTTCTCCTTGTAACACCTCCAATTACAATTAGTACGCCTCGCCTCTTCCTCCTGTAAATCCAGAGCATTCACGGAGATCCAGAATACGTAAAGCTGTGGTTTTAAATAATTTCTGTTTACTCTACCTACCGCGAGTAATTGTTATTGTATTCGGGCCATTAAAAGATTAAGTCATACTTAGTGAATGGTTATCACCGCCAGTTTACCTACAGAAATAATGGACTCTGAAAAGATACTTTTAGATAGTATTATTTTTCAACGGGAAAACCACGTGGTATATTTCAATATTTGTGGAGCAGATAAATACACTATGTGGACGGATACTATACATTGAAGAAAGACATCATATATCCTTGTGCTTGATTGATTACCCCCTTGTTGTCTTCCAAAGCTGAGTGAGAGAGCAAGCTAGGCGTTTAAATTGTGTCTTTACGGAGAAAGCAGGTCTAGGTGGGCGTTTGTACACAATAGTAAATATAGAATTATTCTGGGGCATCCATCCACCGCCTTTGTGGTGATTAATATATAAATTTTAATATCAATAACTGATCTAAATTTAACTTCGAAAAGCTCCGTATTCCATGAAGAGGAAGAGACGGCCTCTGTTGGAAGTAACCCAGCGTTAGCAGATAGAAAAGGGTTTAATTGAGCTACTCAAATAAACTAGCTTCACAGCATTGTGGCAGACTTACGTTGTATGCCTGAACTTGCAAAAATATATAGTATTCTAGAGTATGGGATTTGGCAAGGATATGAAAAGAAGGGGTATGGTAAAAGAGAGCATAACCAGCATAACGTGCACAGCAGCAATGGCGAATTTCATGCCCAGCGTCTTAGCACACGAATATCGACAAATAATCGGAACAAGCCTGACTTCCCACCAGGTGTTTTAATAGTGAGCCCTGGTGATAAGGACGAAGGTGGGGGTTTGATTGAGAATTCAGTTCCATCAAGTCCAGTGAATCCCCCTTCTCCCCCGCTCCATCATCAGAATCCAAGGACTTGCTCCTGTAATCACATCTACAGATTTTACACACAGACTCAGATACAGCCACAAACACATCATTTACAGAACAAATATAATGAGAGCTTGGTATCGTCTAGAAATAACTTGAATAATTATCTCGATCGTCTTATCTATCCTGAAACAGAGGTGCTCAAAATGGAGAAAATCTCAAACTTCCGAGAACGGGTCAGTAGTGTCTCGCACGTCGAAATGCCTAGAAAGGATATTTGGAAAAGTTTGGTCGCCGAATTCCTCGGCACCTTCATCCTAGTCCTTGTGGGAGTGGGATGCGGGCTTTATATCAATGAAAGCGAAAAACTTAACCTCGTCGGAATCGCTCTCTGCTGGGGATTGATCATCGCGACATTGGCTCAGGTAAGAATTTGTTATTTCAATTATATATATGTTTTAGTTAAGAAACTAAGCCCTAACCGAGATTTGTCAAAACATTTTCCAACGGAAGATCCGTATCCTACAGAGACGGATTTTTGATTGCAAAGTTGCAATTTTTGGAAAATGATGTTCTATATCCCTATCCTACCCCAACCCCACGCGTTTACAAAAACTAATAATTTACTTACGAAACGTGAGAGGAAGTATGTTTGGAATTAGATTAGGAAAGGAATGATAATATTCTTTTGTTGAGTGCTTACTCACTTGGAACGCACGAATTAACTGCATCTTTTCTTTTCTGGCACAACAAACATATATATAGTTCGGGAATAGATGCAATCTCACAGAGTGCATTCTGTGAACTCAGACATGTATGTATAGAAACAGTTATACCAGCATAAGTTAGTAGATAGGATGATAGGAAGAGAAAACGTATATTTTCTTATGGCAATCTCTGGGTAGAAAATCGCCCAGTTCTGGTACAAATTCCGCGTTCCTTTTAAGCAGCTTCGCACTTATTTAAATTTCTTGAAAGTTTCATACTTCCATTTAGCCCTACAGCACTATTAGACTGCTTCAAAAAGTCATGTTTTATTAGGCACACACCAATAATTTTACTACATCTCATCTCGGCTATAAGGATTTTGAACATTACTAAGCACGAACTGAAAATGGGCACGAAAATTAGAGCTAGTACAGAGTATCCTCGGCTGTTGAACGCAAGCAATTAAGGCAAATTAACAGGGAAGAGCTGATTCCAAGAACTTGTATCAACGTTTTCCTCTTTAAACTTAATATTAACAAGCACCTGCCAACATTCGCAAGTTATCATTCTATATCGGCATAAAACTGGGGCTTTACAATTTACACTTCCGTTCCTTTGATTATAGCGTTCAGTTTCTTTAAATATTTTAGAAATTTTCATCCCTGCTCAAAGTATTTTCGCTAAAATTTGTATTTTTCTCAGTAAATGCAATGGATTGCGGCTAGCAAGAGTAAAATATGAATCTATTTTCTGAGTGTAACAAACGGAAGGGAAACAACATGATTTGTGTTATCATGGATTTTAAAGCGAACCATGAAGACTAGGATGAAGAGAGTATAAAACATAACGGCGTTCCCCTTATCAGGGAAGAGTTTGGGTAGATATTAGTAACGGTTGTAATTTGATGATTAGTAACTTTGGCTGCAAACGATATATGTATACAATTTAAGGCTAGAACTGTTTGGCAGGAACTTCCGGCTTGGACCGATCAGATTCAGATCATTGTATAAAATATGTTGTGTAAGACAACTACTATTGGAATTGGAATCGCTTTCGAGTACTGGTGATTCAGTAGGAATTGAAGTTTTGAACGTATTTGTAAGATAGAGACCAGAATATTTTTTTCAATTTCACTTTCTCAGCCCATTAAAAACCTTAGAAATTTCTTTGTCATCCCATTACTGCCATCACCCAAGACGAGGGTGTGCGTGTGATGTTATTCACAGTAGAAGAATGTAAATAAAGCATTCTTCTCGATTTAACTAAACTTTAGTTTTTGCTATTACATGTATAATTTTTGCCTACAGACATTTGCGGGGATCATGTTTTTAATGATTTTGCACTAAGGTAAAAATCACCTCCTTCAGACATGGCACATGATAAAAGATGATCTTTAAGCTAAGTGGGTAATCAATTGTCTAGGATGATTTAAATACTTGTTCCAAGCTAAAAAAAAGTAATGCATCTTGTTCTGCTAGCTAACCCAACCCTTCCTTCCTCCATTCTTGTCACATAATTATATTGACACATGCCTCTTACATCATCACCGTGATATAATAGTTTTAGTAGCACAGCGGGATACAATGTTTTGCGCAGTAAATGCACGGGTTTAACTTCCCTGGAATTTGTGACAGCTACAGTGCGGTTTGAGATGCATTAAACAAAATGAAATCGAAACAGATGCGCATGGATTGAAACAGAGCTGTGGACTAATGGTTCAATTAAAATATTCCTACCATTTACTTCTCAGCCACTCTCCATCGATGTATTTCCTTAAATTTGTAAGTGTTGATAGAGCTATTACAGTAGACCAGGGTGTCAGACATATTTCTCACAGTGGTTCATGAGCTCTTTGAAATTTTCCTTCAATTAGATTTTCCAATACTCTTTCCTGTTTCATGTACACACGAAATTGGATTGTTCGAAACTGGAAGGAGAGATCCAGTATCCAGTTGAATCTGCAGACGCTTTGCTGCAAAGCATTTGCCACGACTCCCTTTGCCCTTGTCAAACATTTGTACGGAGCGCAGAAGCTGTCAGCGTGTTCCTTCCACCGTCTGGTATTACAATTGAGAGCAATTCAAACTACATGTTGGCGGAGGGCAGGATGGCTAATTTGCAGTTTACATTTGCTTGATAAAATCCCTGAAAGCCATATTGTTATTTGAGTACCAGGTTAAAAACCGTAGCGTGGGAGTAACTAAAGCATGGTCGCACTCGCACTTTTGCGAAAAGCTCACAGACAAATCTCCAATAGACGAGACTAAGACAAGCGTGTCCATGTTCATGGCCATGTGAATCTACACAAAGCTCGTATTTCCAAATATAATATTGATAGCATTTGTGGGAAGAGAGTTGCGTGTTTATGTTTCAACACTTTCGTAGTACGTAGTGGACATTAATTTTATTATTCGAAAGATGGAATCAAGCGGTTGAACGATACTACTTTGTACTTCCCGAGTTGCTAAAATTCTTAAAAGTACTCCAGCCTGCTTCTTTCACTTTGAAGAACAGGTAAATATAATCTTCCTGGAGATAATCATACATTATAAGAGTAACCAATGAGTCTACTGTCATTTAGTGTCATATTTTCACTTTTGAATTATCATTACTAGGCTTAGGCGGCAGAAACTCGTTCATGCAACTGCGTAGTCTTTATAATATATGATATATACCATTTAGTTCTTCAACGCAGCATGTGAATTTGAATAATAACGCGAGCAAGCAAGTGGAAATGTTTTAAAAGCACAACATCTACAATGCACAAAGTAAATCAAATGCTCTGTACTTTTACCGATCCCCGTTCATCTAATAATCCAAAGTCCAATTTTTCCCCATTGAAACTTTCTTAGACATCCGGAAACTTTGGTTGTTGTAAATATGATGGATAAGTTGAGTAACTTTAAGGCCTAATTTCCGACATGCCTATCTATGTTTCCCTATTTTTTGGATTTCCATTCTACAGATTCTACTACAATAGGTAATTAACGGGTTGAGATGCAACAAAGAAATCAGTAATCAGTGCTGCTAGTTGCTAAACACTGGTTTATGACAGGTAGCATGCAGCTCACGGAGACGTAAGAGTATAGATGGCGATGTGCTGTGATAATAGCATGGTATGTTAACGAGCTCTATGGCCCAACATTAGCTAGCTTGTGTCTTTCGCCCAGTACATCATAAAGATACATCGAAAGACGTTGCGCAAGTTGTCATTTCTTTAATTATTTGAATTTAATTTGATACTAAACATATATAGTCGCTTTACTACTAAGTAATATATATTTTGGATGTGAATCTGAAAGGAACGGACGTAGCATTATGTTATTGGGAAACTTGCAGGAAAAGTAGTTAAACTTCTAAATAGTTACATATCTTCACTTGAAAGGAAGTAAATGTAAAAAAAGGAAGTAAATTCTATCTGGAATTATAATGCAATGGCACTGGTGAGAATCATTAGAATCAATTGGTATCATATTAGCTCTCAATAAATGAATCCCTTAGATATAGCGAATTTACCAACTGGAGAAGATGGAGACCAAAGGTTGCATCTGCCTTCGAGAAGTGACTCAGAGCAAGAGGGAGAATACATGTGGAAGAAAGTGTTTCTGAGCTAGGTCGAGCGTTATTACTATTTCACAAGTTAATTGTTTCATTACAAAGGTGATTGCCATCGATCCAGAGAGGTTATGAGGTATATAATTTAATCTGGATGGAGGTGAGAAAGAAAATAGTATGGAGAATTTGGAGTGACTCTGGGCTTACGGGCTACTCAGTTGCAATTGACTCCTTCCTTGGATTATAGTTTGGATGCAGCAGCCCTTTATATGAGGTGGGTGTAATAATAACTTTGAGCTCAAGCAACCATGTTTGATTAATAATTACGCCATGTGATCACATCACGAACTCTACAGGCCTTCCCAAATCTCCGTCTCCTCGCTCTAGTACGTCTCCGCCTGCATCTTGAAAATAATTCATTCTCTCCTAACCTAACTGCCTTTATTCTGCTGAAACTAAATCGGAAGATGCTGGTGCTATGCTTTGGATTTTGGAATCATTATCAAAGTCTTTGGGCCTTGCCTTTTGTCCCACCTTCATGGATTAGGCCGTCATGTGGTTGGAATTGCAATTAACTTGGTGATGAGCTAAAAGAGGATATGCGCCGAAGATTTAGAGTGAGGTTTCCTTGGGCCTTGTCTGCCTCTCTTGTCTTACTATAGCGGGCTCGTCCGTTAAATGAAGTTGCATGTTAGGAAAGGCAGACAGACAGGAGGTAATGGAAAGAACAAGTCCGACCTCGCGATATACTTGTAGAGTTAATCGTGCAATAATAATTATTGATTGCAAAAGGCAAGAGAATCTGGATTGGATTGCGGAGGTAGTAGGCAGGCAGTGCTTGTGGTATTGGAAATATTACAGATGAGTCGTCAGTTGGCTCATTTTCTCACGATCATTCGTCCTCTCATCATGGGAGGAACACAAGATTAACTGCAGACAAGAGCTTACAAACTGGGCTGATGCTTGTATTTTGATTGTTATTGTTGCTCACACCTGAGCCAGAATACTGTGCTAACATCTGGGACGGCCGGGGTATGAATGAAACTAGTACATACAGAAGTCAGAAGTAGCAGAGGGCGATAAACAAAGTGTTGTAATATGATCCGACATGTAACTGCGGTAGGTATATGATGAAGGCAAGGAGTAATCTCTTGCTCAACCAATATGGAATCTAACATGGATAGGTCTGGTGTCACACCCAAAGGTTAGCAAAAAATATCCGTGACCTATCCATCCGTGATGATACTCTTACAGATCCAAAATAGAAGCAAAGTATACGGAGCAAGCATAGAAACGAATAATCATGCATGCAAGCAAGTATGCATGAAAGCTGCCGAAAGAAACATGATGAAATCTTATCCTTGCTCCCATAAAATGTGTAATATTTCTAGCCTGTTCCATCTATTTCATCTTGTCGTTTTCTTGTTGGGCTGATTGATTGTCGAGAGTGAGAAGACGTGAGTATGGATGCAAACGTTCCAAGTTCTCTCGCCATAATTAATCTTTATTAATAGCGGCTACACATGCATGAAAGAGACCGCCGACATTGTAATTCCTTCTCTGGGTTGATTTTATATACTCATTGCTGTAGGATGGATAGTAGGAAGAGAGCAACTTTAATGGAGAACAGATAAATGCAAATGTTATCCATGGATGGACAGTTAGTTGTCTATAAATCCTGGGGAAATGTTCTACAAGGATTCCTTCAATGAATCCCTCATTCATTTCTTGCCTGTCCTAATGTGCGGTGGAACAGGTAGGGAAAATAAACAAACAGCAGGGCTTCTCTGTAAGTTTAGTCTTATTATTCCTACGCATATTACAGATTTTAACTCCTTTGATTTATTCCATGGCTAGATATGACGGCTATGTATGTACATATTGGAGGACATGTTCATGTACGGTGTAGGGCAAGTGGAACCGTTTGCAGATGCTTCACCTCCTCCGTGTACCCGCTGTTATACTTCAGTATATTGAGTATTTGCCAATTTGAAGCGTAGGATCAAGTCTTCCTAAGTTACTTCCAAATAAATACTCCAAATGTAACCCTTGAACTAATTGCTGTTATTCGGCAATATTTATGATGACATTTCTCTATATTGGTTTACTAGTTAGTGGATTTTTCTATTTTCTACTAGGGACATGGGCTTACTCTTTTAAATCTGTAATTGCTTGACCTGCTTGTTGGAATGCTTGCGATTATTCAGACTGATCGATGCTGTATTCACCGTTTATTTATTCTACTAGCTACTAGTTGTATGGGAGATAGAGATAAGAGTATGGTTACATAGCGTATATGCAATGTGTTGACCCTGTACCGAAAATGAGTGCCTAGGGAAAAGCTAATTGTAGTTAAAGGAAGTTAGAGCGAGTGAGGAATTGCACAATTATAGGAACGACGATTGAAGGGTGTGGGGAAGGCGAATGGAAGGGGCCTTGAAGGAGGACATGTGGCTCTGACACATGCTTGCTTATTTTTATTTATTTCTCTGCTAAAATGACCATCACAATTTTTGACTTGTAAAGAAAGAGTCAAGTTCAGGCCGCGTGTAGATAATGCATTCAGTTAGCAATAAAAGAATGCCTGGGTGGATTGTTCCTTTTCAAGGATTTTTCGTAGGGCGGTTATTCCGGATATAATTTTTATCTCCAATGTCAAAATTACTGCAATTATAGATTCATTTCAAACCTTAACTACTTCCAATTCATCCATTTCCCTTTCCCTCCTCATTATTCAGATCACATTCCATTCCTGCAGATTTACAATGTGCGTATTCAAGCAAGTATTTTGGAGGAACCCAAGTCCGCGTGTATGTGTCTAAGTGATTGGCAAGCGTTCATCCTGCAAGCGATAGCTTTGTCTCGATAAGTTCAGAGTAAGCGTTTGAGCGCTCTTGTGAGCACAGGCATACTGTATAATAACAGCTCGACGCATTTGATTGATGGTGTACCTTTCATCAATTCCTTGCTCAACTTCGTTCATGTTAGCGCTTATCTGAGCTAGAAAGGACACATACTCCCACTCGTGTCGGGTTTGATGCTACGGTGAAGCTTTTTCAGTTCATCATAATAAGGAGTGTGTCCTACCCCTTTGCAATACCATTCACACCAAATGAGCTCCTGAAATTAATACCAATCTCGCAGTAAGCGAAATCATATCCGTCCAACAAACCTATTTCCACTCTCTTAGCTCCTTGGAGAATAAATCTCTGTTACAAGTTAAATAATGAGAGTAATAACTTACGGGGAAAATCGATTTAATTTTATCTACTCACATTTTCAGCAAATGCCCGCAAGCATAATACTGCCGATTTACAGGATATACTTTATCGCTGGTCATTTCTTTGTTGTGGAACTCGTATGTTTTGCAAAACAGCGTAGGTGTAATAACTTCCCAGAAGAAAATGCTCGAGAAGGACATTTTTCTAGCAAAGGATTGTCAGCAATCTTAGGAATGATGCATGGCTATGCAAAAGCAAACAGGAATCTCAATTCTCGCAAATTCTTTGCAAGCAGTATACCAAGCAGCATTAGGAAACATCAGTAATTCAAAAATGCAGTTTAGAAAAAAAGTCATTCAATCCTGTGAATATGGCTTTAGGAATCTAAGCCTTCCATCCAGTAGGTCTAAGTGGGAGGTACACGGGTAGTTGGGAATCAGTAAACTGTGGCAAATAAACAATGAAGAAGGAAACTAGTAAAGGCTACAACTACAACAGTGTATTTTATAGCGATTGAATCGTGTAAATATAATGAGAGAGAGAACCTATGCAAATTATAAAGTAATTTGATCAGTGGAATGTATTAATAATAATACTTGCACTCCGCGCAAGTCAGAAGAAAGACAAAATAAAGAAATAAATGGAGAAGAAAATACAATTAATTTATTAGGTATAATACATGATTTTCAGAAAACTTTAAATTCATCACGCAAACTGTTTTGGGGATTCATATGGTGATGTGTGATGTCTTGAACTGTAAGGAGCTGATTTTTTGGCCAAACCTTCTCTTGCTCCTTCTAAAAGTAATTCTCGTTAAAAGAATGAGGAAGGAAAGCTTATACGAGACAAAGTTAATGATGGAGAATCGAACAAGTTAAGTATCAAAGAACCTGTTTCTTCAAACAGACCTGATAGACAGAGAGTCGGCTAGGGGTTGCTAACTTTGATGTTAACTTCCTTTAACTAAAGTTTCCTCCTAGAATGGAATATGCTATGATATGATTTATTATGCGCCGTGATTGGATTTGATTTGACTGCACCTACTTTGAGCTTCCAAAGTTCCAATGGCATCCTTGATAGGAATCTCTTACTTGGGCAAATTAATAATAGCTGCTGAGCAAAGTAATCTCTATGACGTTTTACGTTATACTCATCTAATTTTCTTCGCTAAAAATTCTTCGTGCCTCCTCCGTGACACATATTTGAACTCCCTAGTTCGTCCATCATTCCATCCGTCGCGGACGGCAATCGTCCGCGTCGCATTCTTCATGAATCAAGCATTAAGCCAAGCTTTGGTTATTAAAAAAACCATGTACAAATAGTTCGGAAGTTGGGACTTGGTTGGGTGGAGCCTGGAGTCACATATTTTCAATCCCAGCACAGCACGTCCATCAACGTTTGACGAACATCAGACCGTGAAGAATTTATGATAAGTTGTGTGAACAATCCTTTACCGCGGTAGTGGCGGCGTCACCGCCTCCATTCAATTAAAAATTAACTCATTCTACATTTAGTCCAGGGACAATTTTATCTCCTTGTGTATACACCCCCTTCTGTCAACATTATCGATGACCATTCCCTATTGTTAGCAAAGCAGCAATCTTCTGTCTAACAGTTCTTGAACTCTTTAGAATTCCACCAATGCTCGTGGAACCTATGCTGGATTATTTGCAATCATTTCAATATTGCGACAGCGAAAATATCACTTCATTATTTGCCGTCCGGTTAATGAGAGAATTCTGAAGGAAACAGACCCGTTCTGGATAAAGTTAGGCATGGAATATGCATCTGGAACACAGTCGATTTCCAATTTCCCCTTTTCCTTGCGTGATTTCCTGATGTTATTTACTTGATCCTAATCGGCGAATAAGCGTTTGTATAAAAGATTAAAACGTAAAGGTCTGATGATATACGATGAACTTTTTCTATTTCAGTCCTTGGGTCATATTAGCGGATGTCATATTAATCCAGCCGTAACGGTCGCTATGCTCATCACAAGAAAAATTGAGCTCGTCAAAGCTGTTCTCTATGTGGCTGTTCAATGCCTTGGCGCAGTTGCTGGAGTTTTTGTCCTTAAGGTAAACAAACATTTCATGTCATTTTATATTTTACATTTGCTGCTAACAATGGTAAGAAAGGACAGCCTGGTTCAAAAAATTCTCCCGAAGCGTGAACATTTTTGGCGATTCAAAATGTCTAATTTGAAAACCATAGTGCAAACTTTGCACACAACTGTAAAAATTGGGGAAAAATTTGCGGGCACATAAATGTTATATTTATACTACATCCAGATGCAAGTGTTCAATGTAATTAATGCAAATGTCAACGTATTATATTTTTCAAACTGAGTTTTTTAAGCATTATACAGAACTTTTCAAATGCTAGTCATGTTGGATTTATAATTAGTATATATAGCTAGATCTAATTATGGCGGCGATTCAATGGCGGAGTTTTTCATTCATTGTGAGATTAGAAATGAGATGAATCGACAATAAAAGTTAATTAGGCTTAAAATCGAGATGACAACATCATCCCCTTGCTCAATCACTCCTTGTTATCTTCAGGATGATATAATGAGAAACCGGCACTGCAGCATTTTAGAATTTAGTTTTAATTGGTACTTATCTACACTGGGTTTGTTGCAAAACTTTTGATGACTCAAATTTGTATGACATGGTAATGCCAATCCGGGGATGCTTTCCTTTTGGGATTCCTTGTTATTCATGAAATCAGCTCCGTTAATGAGCCTGCCTAGCTTTGTAACGGCAGAGGCTTATTTTTGATTGACTAAGCTCAAGGAATTAGACTTCAGGAAATGCGTCGATAGGATTTGATGCTTCTTTAGCTTAGCATAAGTACAGTAGGATTAAGTTAACTTTATAAATTTACAAAGTAGGTTCGTTACTTGAGAGTAAAATTAACTAAAACGCGATGGGATGACGTAGATGGCACTGGAATCTCCGACAAGAATGGAAATTGTAGTTAGTATATATGCTCATAGGATTTATTTTTATTTCAGGTTTTGACTCCCGAAAGTACGAAAGGAGGATATGGAGTGGTTAACGTTCACAGTGAATTGAGCAGCCTCCAGGGTTTCGTCGTGGAGTTCATTATTACCTTCATCCTTCTTTTCATCGTCTTTGCTGTGTCTGATGAAGGAAGAAATGATATCCAAGGATCTATTCCGCTCGCTCTTGGTCTTACAGTCACCGCCATTATTTTGTGCGCGGTATGTAGATTTAATTTACTAATTATCACATGGAACAAAGTTACATCAAAGGATGCGAATAACTCATTGGATTTATATTCTAGGGTCACCTAACTGGTGCTGGCTTGAATCCTGCTCGAGTTTTCGGCCCAGCTGTAGTAATGAATTCATGGAAAAACCATTGGGTGTGGTGGTTGGGTGAAATAGGGGGCGCTGTAACAGCTGCTGCTGTCTATGAGCATGTTTTGAGGAATCCCCGTCCAGATGAGATTGAAGCCGCTGAAATTGCAAAATCCAACCGACGCTCCGATACCGAGATGAAGGAGAACGGTTTAACCCCTCCCGTATAAATCAGTTACAAAGGTCACGTGGCCTAACTTCATGCATAGTTTTTCCTATATAGTATATGTAGCATTTCAGACCGGTAGCCGGTAACCGGGTGCGGTTTCTACCAATGTGATTGTGAATGCATAATATATGACATCAAATATTTAATTTAGTTTAAGAATAATGCGCAGAGAAATCCGTGTTGAAGATGTATTTTGGAAAAAAAGGATATGAAGCGGGTCTAAAGATTAGATATACGTATCGCATTTAAGCCGTACATACTTCTTCCGGTAAACTAAGGAAGCTCTGTTCATATATATACATTCACGGAATATGACATTTTTGACCTATGATTGAATTCCTTGAATGCTAATAACGAATGATTGAGCTGCAATTTAGAACCAACTAGTTATAAATACCAGACTCTGGTCTCTTATCTATATTTTTGATCCCTGGAAATATAACTTTCGATTTGTTGTATACAACTATTTATGTATCCTATTTTAACTTATTTAAAATTTTCCTGGTCAATCAGTGTTTCTCAAATATTCTTCTTGGATTCTTAGCCAAATTCGAATGAAATGGCGAAGAAGGCAGAATAACTTGATTATTAATTTCGAGACTTCTATTTATTTTTAAAGTACCATTGTTAATTCTTCCTTTACTATCACGTATGTAACTGTCATAACGTTGTGAATGAATCAAAGTAAAGTAAGATTTGAAAGAATATATACTTTGTAGCTCTTAAACAAAGATCATATGTTGTTAAATGGTGTCCATGAATGCTTACATATAGGCAGTCGTGCAGTCGACTGCACATGTGTTAGTACCTATGTGCCCAGAAAAGTTGAGGAAAGACCTGTGCCTTCGTCTTGACACCAATCTGGACTCCAAAATGTTACAATACGGTTTACATTAATCTTGCAGTGAAACCTAGTTCGATTTCTATTACAAAATATATTGAACAAAGATAACATCTTGTTGACACATGATTGCAAAATTTAGGATAGACTACAAACCAAATCACAAAGATCTAGTGCCGTCGTTACTCTGACGATGAATGTTTTTTGATAGCCCGCTAATGCTCAGGTATGCCCTTAACAATCTCCAACAACAGAATACAGTTTTCTTATTGTATTTGCATTGCAGCATCTTCAAGTTTCAATATTTGTGATCAAACAATATACGCGAATATTTGAAGATATGGTTTAGTTTAATCAACCCGAGAGTTCCAAAATTGAGGCCAGGTTCTCAATTCCTCATAGAAAACGTCCCCGGGGCAGTCCGTGTTAGTTACATCTCTATGACCGTAAAGCATATAATCTGGAACAATGAACCCCGAAGCCACTCCACAAGCAATCATGTCCTTGGTCACATTTCTTTGAAGCTCGCTTGGCAAGGATTCTGAAAATTGTAAAGACCAATTAACCAGCTATAATGTTTCTATACGTTTCTCATTTGAAATCAGGTAACTTACGCATAAAATTCCCAATTAAGGATATTCCGATACTTTTATCATTTTGGCCGGGAGCATGTGCTCCTACTCGACTCCCTCCTCGGCCCTCATACACAGATCCGTCCCCACCAACCAGAAAACTAAATGACACGAAAATACTTATAAGAATAATAACCTTGTAATTCTTACTTGTCACGTTGATATCTTATTTCTGAGTAATACAATACACTAACTTCCTAGTGCTTGCTCACCTGTATCCAATGTCATCCCAACCGTTATCATCCATATGCAGATTTTGTATTCCTTGCATCACTACAATGCACTCATCCCGGTTACTGCATGCAGTGCCCTCTGTATGATGTACAACCGTATTCGGAACAGGCGTTTCCATTTCTACGGTTCCTCTAGGCGGTCTTGCACCCCATTCATCTCGCGTAACAATTACGGGACACGCCTTTGGAGGTGCTGGGTCAACAAAATGAGGCCAGGTTCGAATTTCTTCATAAAACATGTTCCCTGGACATTCCGTTTCTCTAACATCTCGATGTCCGTACAGAGTGTAATCGGCAATTATGGTGCCCAAATCAATTCCACACTCTATTAATTCTTTGGTCACATTCATTTGCAGCTCGCTGGGTAAATGAGCTGAAAGATCACAGTTTCAGCACCAAATAAATATTCGTCTTGTTACTTGTGGTGGTCCCATCGCATAAATCCGAATCCCAAAAATCTTATTCCTTACTCGTGAAGTCACCAATGACGGAAATCCCAACGCTTTGGTCATTTTGACCAGGTGCGTGGGCTCCAACGGAATACCATCCACGAGCTTCGTAAACTCCTCCATCCCCTCCCACAAGGAAGCTGGAAAAGGATTAAAGCGATGATCAAACAAGGGCTTATTAATATGGTACCATTTATTTATTTCTGCCACAGTCCATACCTGTAACCCACATCGTCCCAACCATTCACATCCATATGAAGATTCTGGATGTCTTGCATGACCTTGATGCACTCTACACGGGTATTACATTCACCCTCTCCCATTACAGTATGATGAACAACAGTATTCGGAACGGGTGTATTCATTTCCACAGTCCCTTTTGGAGGCCGTGCACCCCATTGGTCTCTTGTCACAAATTCAGGACACGAATCTGTTATTCAAAATATCCAAATAACGTTACAAGTGAGTAGTGTGTTATAAATCTGATTGCTCACTGGTCACCGGCCATTATGAGAGTTGGGAGTTCCAAAAAGTTATATGATTATGTTCAAAAATAATACTTACCTACGATTGAAGCAAAAACTGCGATCGTTGCGATCGCATATAATATGGTACCCATATATATTGAAGAGCCAAAAGTGTGACACACAGAGATTATTACTAATGCGGCTTTCACAGCTACTAGTAGACTGAAAATCACACTCCTATCCTGTGTTTGATAAAGGCTACGGAGTGGAAATTCTATTTTCATTTAGCTCCGGTTTACTACCACAAACATCATGAATTCTCACTGATTAATCGCAAAGTGGTTATTCTTTCCTGTGATTAGTGACGGATCGATTAAGCTAGATTACCACATTATTGATGGGTTGCTCCTCAAGTGCTGCTTCATCAGAACTTTTGAAACAAACAGATAATATTCTTAGGAATATATAGCACTTTCACAAAAGTTTAAGAATTCTTAACCGTAAGTGCCGACTTTTAACAATCTTCACATTACGGTTGTCGCTTTTTCATATTCATAAGAATACTTAATTATGTCAAGAAAGTAGCGAATAAAAAATTATGCTTATATCTTACAAAATATACCATGCGGAGTTTTACCAACCGATACATGCTGTGTCTCCATGGAGCTAGTTGATTGAGCAGAAACCCTTATTTTTTATGTGACGTATACAATGCGCCACTGGTTTAAATAAAAGTGTATAGCTCAATAAAAACTATTTTTGTAAGCTTTGTCAAAATGTTACAATATGAGCATCTATTAAAAAGATCAGAGGTAAAGCGCAACATAAGGGTAGTGGAATGAATCAAGCTAGCGCGTTCAATCGTTTCGCGCATTCCCTTCTCGTCGTAAGAAACAACGATTTGCGTGCACGGTTAGCTGCTGTAAAGTCGAGATTGTGCTGCGAGAGTAGAGCTGCAGGATTCCTGCGCGCAGCGTGGTATCCACGGTGGCTCCGATCCGGAAATGCCAGCTTTGAACAAGAGTGTCGTGATACGAATTGTAAAATGTGCTGCCAAGAATGTCCTTGTGAAATGGTGTCATCTTACGGACCAAAGAACGTTAATGAACATACCTAAATAGTGATACTAGTTTTGAAGTTGGTCTAAGAAGTTTAAAGGTTCATCATTATATATTTACAAAGTTTTGCAAAGTTTAGCTGAATATCGTACGCATATATATGGCTAGTGAAGTTAGTATTCTGTCGTCTGAGGATTTACGGAGTCTTTACAAATGGTTGGATTTGATACCATTATCGCGTCCAAAGGTGAACATCTCGAAGGATTTTGCAGACGGAGGTCAGTTAAACAAAATGCTTGTAATACATGGGACTAAGCTTGGATTATTGATATTTGCAATCTCCGTCAGTATTTTGAAAGGCTATGTATATATATATATGTATCCAGGAATATTAAGCTAAGGATGAGATGAGGTGCTGAATAATTATTCCATGACAGCCTGGTATTTATTTGAGCTGATTAATCCTCAGTATTGAGGTGTAGTGACTAGACAGGAAGCTGAGATGATTAGGATGTATTGGGTAAGTGCAAGCACATATGAGATAATTATTAATCTTTAATTCTCTGCAGTTATGATGGCCGAGGTCGTAGCAAGATTCTTTCCAAGTCTAATCAGTCTCAACACATTCCGTTTACGTGCGGGCAACAAGCTAAACAACTGGAAGCTCCTGAGGAACACAGTTCTCAGAAGACTGGGAATAGATCTGAGTGATAATACTATCCTCCAACTAGTTGAGGCTAAACCAGGCATCATTCAGCAGGTAAAATGATTTATCTTTCAAACTCCATTAGCAAAATCACAGCAAAGCGGTTATGTGGTATTTTTAACTGCAACAGTTTTATCTTCCTCTTTTACAAAAACTCATTGTTGTTGATTACGACGCACAGGTCTTGTGGGAAATTCGACCTAAGTTGGTGTCTCCGAGTCAGCAGTTTCTCTCCGAGGTTGAGGTTACAACACAAAAAGTGCTCAAGGCAAGGATAAATTTTGAACAATTGAGATGATGTCATAGTATTTTAGTAAGTAATCTAACCATTTTCCCCTTTTGATTCCTTGCACCTGATAATGCTCCTGCATTCATGAAATACTGGTGTATTGCTTCCCCAGTATCGTCCAAAGGTTGCCGAAAAGACATTTTACTGGGTTATGATTACTATTATTATTGATATTATTGAGCGTGGAAAAACGACATGTCGGAAAAGCTGTTGAGGTGACGGAGTCGCTGACACAGAGGGAGCCAGTGTAGATGATTTGAAAACATTAGTTTCCCTCTTGCTTCAAAGGGTATGATTGATTGAATCGCATCAAAACAGGGCTTTACTGAATTATCGTCAAAGACTTTAGTCATATTTATTCTTTTTGTGCAGTGTGAACTTGGTCAAAAGAGATTGCAACTCTCCTTCCAATTGTGAAATCGCTCTCATTTTAAAAACGTTTAGAGTTTTCGTCCCCGTTCTTTTATCGCTTCAGTGATGGCATTGAATTAGTAATTTAAATTAGTGGACTAGACTGAGCAGAGTTAAAGTGATTGCTCTTAAAACTAACTATCAGTGTCGCAGCCGGGAGTTCTGTGCACTGTACCATCAATTAAGAGGAGTTTAAGTCTTGTGGCATATTTATATTCATTGACTTTTACTACCCAGCATGAACTATGGTTCCATATGCCCCGCCTTAATATTTGCCTGACTCGAATTCCACGTGAACCTAGCATTGCGCATTGATGCTTTTTGGTACTATTCCAAATGAATTGCACTTCCAGACAAGTTATTCGTAAATTTCCTAAGGAAATTGAGGTTTAAACAGATACGGTTCAGTCACATAGTACATTAACTTCGCTGAGCTTTCTAATATTACCGGTGTCCATCTGACCTGTATGCCGCTTTCAGTTACTTAAAAACTAATGAATAACAAATCGCAATAGGGAAACTATTTTTAGCATGTTTCATCATCAGCATTTCTAATTTCTGATAGGTTAATTTTTGTGAATATGTCTCGACTTGACATGTCTGGTGAGCACAATAGCAAGTTGAATCCATTCCGTCACCCTCTGTTCGTCTGGAATGGATTGGGAGTAATTATAATATGCAGCATATGTGAATAATTCTTGAGAAAGCAGACGCACGCGAAGTACTTTAGCTACTCTTGTGCACTTTTATTGATTAATGCGCTGTTCGAGGACATGGATGAGACTACGTTCCATTCCCCACTCAAGCCTGACCATTTTAAATCTCAACTGATAATCATTGACTACAGGAGAAAAAATTGCAAAAAATATTGTAACAATGTCGAACTTCACCTTGGCTAAAATAGAAATTACACGCTGCCGTGGGTGGAGTTGCTGGAGTTTTTTAAACCTTAAATTACATAACTAGCATTTGTTTAGATTCTTAGGAATGAGCTAATGACGAAGCTTCATTTTTGATACTTACTATATGATCTCGCCCCTACGCTATGATTCTCAGTTATGTGAAATTTATTGATGTGGTGAAACCGCTTGGACAAATATAATTTTTTATCGGGTTATAATCTTTCTGCTTTGCTTTAATTGACTTACTCCCAATGAGATGTTCGGTAGCCGAATTGTGAATAGAATTCACGTGAGGTCGTTTCAAAAAGTAGACGAAAATTTGCATGTACAATTTTTTTAAAAAGTTCCTGCGAAATTACCAATTCCAGTTAGACATTGTCAAGATAATCAGCTCGTTATTGTTTTCTCGCAAGTTACCGGCACTCACATGCTACAAACGAGAGGATGACGACCAGGAAGATATTTGCTCACTTAAATATATGGAATTATGACGTCGTGTGGTGGTGTATAGCAGCTAAAGGTGAAGATGAAGCTAAAGATGAGCTCTGCTCCTACCTCATGAATTCTCCTGACACGAGTCTTAATGCAATTGGGAATAGGTCCGCACCTTTAGCACGCCTGATTTGGTTATACACTGTCAAGTGAGGTGTCTCATTTAGCGGTGGTGGCCTAGGAGTGAATGATAATCGAGTTAATAGTAGACTATCGGCAGATTGGAGCATTCCGTATCTAGATTCGTAGTAGTGAAGAGTTGGTGATTTATTTCACGCTTCTGTCTGTTCCTCCTTCCCACACCTACTACTCTACCTGCTATATAATTCTTCATCTCAGAAATCCATTGTTCTTCTCAATTACACCATACTAAAGGCTTTCTTGTAAATCAAGCCGACTTTTTCCAACTCTTGCTTCTCGTTTCGTGGGTAAGGAAAAATTATTTTACAACTTTTTATTTATTATTCTGACTATCTAGCTACTACTGTTTGTTCCTGCATGAAGTATTGGTTGGTGGGTTTAGCGTATAGCTACAGTTAAATTGCATAATCCATCCTAGATTTCTTGCTACCTTGTGTAATATCTAGAGTTGCTGAATCTGGCTGCAAATAGATTTCTGGCAAATCTCTTATTGCTCATTGTTGAACTTGCGCTTTCTCTCTCTTTGAATATGATTCAGTCAATCCGATGATGATGTGGATTTATGTGTAACATTAATAGCAGCTTAGCTGTCTAGACGCTAGTCAGTTTATTTGAAAAGCCATCAGCAGTTTTACTCTCACTATAGGCAATATCAACAAAAGATATTCATTGAGCAAAAAGAAACGTTATGAAATTTCCCAGCTGATAATTTATTTGGCGTTTAAATATCTGCCTCGTTATCATCAAAGTTTTATTAGAGGCTAATTTATGAAGAGGGTGACGATTATATCCGAGCTGTGTAAAAGGCTTTGACCAAGTATGGCGGATAGCATGCTGGATAATTGCAGCCAAAAAAAGATTCTCGAGATGAACACATGTCTTTTGAGAGTTCTGCTTAAGTCTAGAAATTTTTTGTTCCAAAGCCGACAATAATACTTGTAGGAGTGGGATGGAGAGCTCAATTTGTGCTAGGAAAAAAATTGTGGCTGCTTAAATCTCTTTTGTGCTGTATGACTGTGTGTACTTTCCTCTTGAGTATTACCAACATGTCCAGTTGAAGATGATGAAGAAGGGGTGTGTAATGGGCGGGATGTGGAGTCATAAATGGACAGGACAGAAATTTTGACCAACGTCCCTTCTGGAAACAAGGCAAGGAAAGGATTCCCTGCAACTAAAGAAAGACACGATTTTCTATTTTTTTTCAAATCCGTTCGGCCTCTGAGAGACCGAATTCAAGTTATACAGATTACTCCTCCTTCGCTCTGTCTGTGAATTGTTAAACTCATGGATTTGATAGTCACCATTTAGCTCCATTCTTGTTCAGACAGTTTGTTGATTTAAGAAAATGACGAGTTGCACAAGAAAGAAAGAATTATGTTTGAATGGAACTGGTGGATGGAAAAGCGAGTTAACTCTCTGTTGGTACTTGCGAGTATCATCAAAGGCACATAACGTAGAGGCCTTAAAATTAATTTAAAGGAGATCATTTAGCACGATTAGAGTTGACAAGCTATGAGGGGATACTTTCTTCGTTAATTTGCGATTAGCTTGCTGGCTCAAATATTTGCTCTGTCCAATTCCAGCCAGCACCTTTTTCTAGCTTTGTCTTCCTGATCCCGGCGCGACTGTCTTCCTCAGTTTTTATTATATTATGAGCCAAATTACGACATTTATTTCAATCCGTAGGAGTCTCTTCCATTCTACACTGAGATAAGTCAGAGATTTCCATTTACGCATTCTCCTCTTGTGTACTGTAGCCTGTAGCGTAAGTTTGTGAATGCTACTGAAGGGATCTATGTCGAGTGTTTTGGGCATATTTAAATTCAAATTATTGCTGCATTAAACCTTTTACAGCAATACTGAAACATGCATTAAATCGCTTATTTCTACGCATAACTACTTTACAAGCAATTCAGGCTCAGAGATATGCGAGTCCTCCATGTATCCAAAAGGAAGATGACAGGATATTCCCTTGAGACCGTTTTATAGAAAACTCTTAAACCTAAATCGATCCCACTTACAGCTTACACTGTATTTCATTCCGATGAAGGGAATTTGAAAGAAGTAGATATTATTGAAAACTTGCACACTTCTATTATGCCGGCTGAGTGGGTGTTTGTTATTTTTCTGATCTAAATGTGTATTGGATCAGGCTGGAATCATTTTGTCATTCTGATTCCTTGTCCTCCACTAGAGTGAGCCCCACCTTGTCCATATATGCCATTATGCAATGGAAGATGGTAGGTTAGCTTAAAACTATGACGTTGCTGGAGATAGCAATTGTGCAATCCTTCCTGGACATGAAAAAATCAAAACAGCTCTCCAATAAGTAGCATAGAGTATTAAGGTAGTTCTGCAATACCAGTTTAATTCTGTGCTACGAACAGATACAGTTCCAGCTTTTAATGTATGAGAAGCTTGTATCTTTGTACCACTCTTGCCATTTTTTCCAACGTTTGGAGTGATAGCGGCTTACAAGTTTGAGCGGATGGAAGTGAGGCTTATGAGCTTATGTAGCAATTGTTTGAAGCATATGGCGGAGCTATTTAGCGTCGGGTTTTAGGGTTTCAAGTCGATAATCCATAGTGTGAGGGAAGAGCTTAGGCGAATTACTTTTGGGCAATAAATTAATGTACTTGAAGCATTAGATTTAGTCTTTATTGGAGAATCTAATGTGTCGGTAATTATTTGTGTAGGACAATCTTGTAATATTGTATTTGCCGCCTAGAGTTTCTAGATTAGGAGGAGCACTCTCGCCAATCTGAGCCATGTGTAGAAGGATAGGGAGGAGATAACCTCATTTGCGGCTTTTTGCATTATACAAAGAAAATATTTTGACTCACGTCAATGAAAACCGTTTTTGCAAGGACAAAGTAATACTCTATGACTGGTGTAGGTATGGGCTGGAATGAGAACAACGATGAGGATGCATGTTAAGCATGAGCTTTATGATTATGTAATTCAAGAGCAATTAAGCATGGAATTCGGGTCCTTTGTACGCTTTCCATAGTCGGATGCCGACATTTATTCACACATTGAGGCACATAGGGGAGATTAGTCGGGCTATATTTCCCATAGTCTACTAGTAGGGCGTCGAAAGATTTATTATCTGATCACAAAATCTTTGTTTTCAAGGCGTAACCTAGACAAGAGTATTCTTTGTGTTTAATAGAATAGCACATCACACATTGCGAATTTCGCAGCTGAAAAGCTATTTCAAATTTGTTTACCAATACTTCAGCCATCGCCTATACATGAAAACTTATGCAAAACCGCAAATATTGCGTGCGATGGCAATCTGCAGTTTTAAAACATTGTCGGATGATCATGAGTATTCCATGCTGAAACGGCTATGATGTCTTGGGCAAACTAGAGACTAGACTTTCTGAAAATTTAACAACTTTCTTGCTTGAACCCTATGATTTTTGAATGATACAAAAAGGTGTGAGTAAAGTGCCACAAGGCAAGAGATAGGCATCAGGAGAATGAACATGTGCAGTACACGCACGTATCATTTCTTACGGATTGTGACACTGCATTGATGCAGTTAATTCATTTAAAGTATGGTGCTCGGTGAATGAAATGATACATATCAAATCTGTGTTTGCGACTACGGTAAACCAAAGTCTTACAGTAAATTTTCTTGTTTTGGAACACGGCAATAAAATGTAACTCGAGCTTTGCGAGGTTAAAAGCTACCACATACACATAAATGTATGACTGATGTACTATTAAATTAATGCGGGAAGAGAATCCTGGTGTAGGTGTAAGCAAAAACGAGAGTGTAAAAATACGGGGCAAGGGGAAGAGAGTGAGTAAAGTCCTCCTTTTATTGTAGAGAGTGCATGTGGAGATTGGAGTAATGATAAGCTTAGCATCTTCTTAAGTGGTTGCATTAATTCTATTTCATTGAGAAACAAAGACTAGTTAAGTGGTATACTTTAAACGTTTGCTAATGAAGAAAAACAGAAACAGTAGTTTGAATTACACATGCAGAAAAGCTATTTTTAATTTTACAACTGCTTATCTGCTCTTCTGATTGAAAGGGATATAGGGAGCCATTGCTCTTTGGATTTGAATTCACCCTTGCTGTTCTAAGAGGCCTCCAGAATCTTGTACAGGACGACTAACTTCCTTAAAGACCACTAAATAAGCCTTTGTGAGTTTGGTTTTTTTCATTTCAGGGAGGGAGGGAGGGAGGGATCAGAATAATTGGTGAATGCTATTAAGCTAAATCTGTTCTTATAATTGTTGCAGTTGCTATATAGGCTTTCGACTGCGAAGCTATGGAACTCTTTAAAATAGTTTAAGTAGTTTAAACTGATGCGTACGGCTTTTTTCTCCAGAGGAAGTGAAGATTACTGCATCAACAAGTCAAGTAGCAAGTGTGTCGGGAGGGAGGGATTGCTTTCAGGGTCTGCAGACAGGGGTAGATATATGCGATCCAGGATGAAAACCCCACTTGTAGTTAATTGAGCCATAATTACATGGCTGTCATATCCCTAAAAGGAAGATAGAGAAGGAAAATAAATACAAAGATGACAATAATCGGAATAATCTACAACACCATACGCTTAATTTACGATGCATTGCGTGAACTTGGATGCATGGTTTAACGTGGTGATAGAAACCAAGCTTGATTGGGATGAGGGATAAAGCATGGCAATGGCAAGCATGACTGATTTATTTGTTATTACTGGGTTGCTACTAAGATTATTTGGGGCTATACGGACTCTTGTGTAGTACAACTTGTATTTATGATTGTCTCATTCAGAAGAAGCGTCATCATTTGTATTGGGCCGACTTGTAAACTTTGTTTCAGTTCATTTCTGAATATCCCCGAGTCATCATGTCAGTTGCGTAGTCCGGCTTTAGAATCCTGTTCTCAGTCGGGTTGTTGCATAGAGTGCGTGTCTCGGAAATTGAGTATTAGTGCGGAAGTAAAGGGAAACACCGCTGCCACCACCAGCCTCCTATTGTAATATCAATAGAGTTTGCAAGGAAGTGTTTGAGGATTCAAAGGGAGCTGGAGCTTCTAGGAATACGATCAGCAGCATCTCGACGCATTGTTAAAGTGTGTAACTTTTGTCGTCGTACCTGTTCACGAGAGAATTTATTGTGAGTTTTTTCTTCTTCTTCTTCTTCGTCTACGCAAATGTTTTGCATAATTAATGCATTTGTCAATAGGGGAGAGGTAGTCTAAGTCTGCAGCTTGTAAGAGGACGCTATGAATACCTTTTCATTCTCTCCATCCTTCTTTCTTTTCATCGCTCCTCATTATTAATATTTCTTTTCCCCTCTTCCCAAGTTTCCGCTCTCATCTTCTTTCAGTCTAGGGAGTTGGGACCGCAAAATCTATCCAGTTTCAAATCACATCTTGAGCCAAATGGAAAGTTTTCGAGATTGTCAAAGGTTTTAATAAATTGTGAGGTTTTGCGAGAGGTAGGACAGCGAATCTGGGTGTGAAACAGTAGTTGTTATCGAGAATGCCGTCCTACATACTCTAAATTTGGTAGCCTCACTGAGAAATTACCGGGTAAGACTCTGGAAGTTTGAGCTTGATAAGAAAAGGAATTAATTCACTTTAACTCATTAGGTAAAGGAAATAGGTTCTAAAGTGAGGAACGAAGACTACAGGGACCTGCAATTAGAGTAGACCACATTAACCAAATATAATAGCGCTACGTTTCCTACACCATTTACCGGGTCTGAGTCGGAAGTGAGGGAAGTGGGGATCAGCAAGGGCTAGGAAGATCAAAGATAGTTATGGGAATGTTGGTAGTACTTGTCCTCGTGAACTCTTGCAAATGATGCATTGATTATTTTAGTGAACGAGAAATGAGCTTAATTTAGGATTCATGCTTACTAATTGCTAGGAAAGACATGAGTGAGACTCGTTGTCGGGCAGAATTCAATTGTTACGATTATTGTTATTGGCGTATTTTTATTCTAAAATTTAACCCTCAGATCATCCTTGGAGCTAAAGCGAATTGTAATGGAAAGGAAAAGAATTTGTTTCCATACTTGTTGTTTCAAGTGTTAGGAAAGTGGCGTTAGCTTTGTAAACAAACCAGTGCGGTGCTAGTACCCGCAAGTCCTGAAGTTTGTTTAAATGAAAAATTCAGTTAGATGAAGCTCTGCTTATTCGTAGTTCGTTTTCTCCGCCCCTTCTATTCTACTTGTTCTAGAGTCTTGGGAATCTCATTAGTTTCATCATAATCAACAATATTTGTCTAGCTGTTAGAGGGGTTGAAGCGTAATGGGTGGGTGGGAGTGTTGGAAGTCCATAGTTTGCAGGTGTTGAATTAATGATACGTCCGCCTCTTCCTTTGGATTCCCAGTCTCCACCTCTTCCCATAATTAGCAGAAAAATTGTGCATACAGTTAAATACCCTTGCGTGCTTTATGTTCAGGCAAATTACGGGAATGTATGGAATGTCATCGTATCACGAAGAACGTTTTACTTTTACGTATCTCCTCGTAAAGCTTAAAGAGCAGAAGTATATTTGCTGTGTATCTATATAAAATATTTGCACACAAGCAGTTGTTTATGTGCCTTTAATTATACATAAATATTCTAACTTGGGTAGATGAATTTGGTGTGTGATCCACTAATGATTCGTCAGTCAAATTTTACCCGTGCACCAAGCAACAAGGTCGAAGGAAAAGTTATATGAGCTAGCGATAAAGTGGAATTGGGCGGAAGGAAGTGGAATTTGTTTGCAGAGAGTATCGTTATTTATTCCCTGGATTTCGTGTGTGCTGTGCAGATGGGATTTTCCTTCAGAGAAATGTCTGGACTATCGGAAATTGCCAAGGACCGCAATGTGTGGAAAGCCCTCTTGGCGGAATTCATCGGTGTTTTGATCCTCGTTTTCGTTGGGTGCGGTAGCTGCCTTGAATTTAATGGAACTGGTCCACCGTCTATTGTACAAATCTCACTTGCCTTTGGAATTACTGTCGCTACTATGGCCCAGGTATGCATTACTTCTGTGAAGTAGAATTTTGAAGACCGATCATAATTTTCAGAGCTAAACTTAATGCGTGTTGTTTCAGGCTATTGGACATATTAGCGGATGCCATATCAACCCTGCCGTAACCGTTGGACAGCTTGTTGCTTCAAAGATCAAACCTATCAAGGCTGCGTTGTACATTATTTTCCAGTGCCTCGGTGGTGTTGCTGGTGCAGCAATCTTGAAGGTAATTCTCATAGTACTATTATTATAACTGGAGCATAGGCTATAGACTGTGGACTATAAAATAAACTGTGATATTGATTGTATGGATTCTTAATAGGCTTTGAGTCCGACGACCATTCCAGAAAACAGTCTTGGCATGACTGTTCCTGCTCAAGGTCTTGGTGTTGCCCAAGCCTTTGGTATTGAATTCCTCATCACCCTTGTCCTTGTCTTAACCGTTTTCGGCGCATGTGACGAAAATCGTAATGACGTCAAGGGATCTGTGCCGTTGGCCATCGGTTTATCAATTACTGCGTGTCATTTGGCAGCCGTAAGGATTAGCTGCGGCTTGTTTTATTATTTTTTTTCGAGTTTGCCTGGCTAGTAGCTTGGATAATGTCTCAAGTTGTGTTATTTTCTGCTTTAGATTAAATATACAGGATCAAGCATGAACCCAGCCAGAACGTTCGGGCCTGCTGTAATAACTGGAGTCTGGACGGAGCATTGGGTATGCAATATGTTAACAAATTTGAATTTGTTGATAGCTCATTTGACATTGATGTTATAAATCTTATTTTGTGTCATTTAGGTTTACTGGATGGGACCTTGTGCAGGTGGGGCTGTGGCTGGTCTTCTGTATCAGAATGCATTAAAGGCTCCAAAGGCCCGAAGCGAATACATTTACGATCCTGTCGCAAAGGGAGACCCCAAAGAGGTTAGTTTCTCAGTAGTCCTGTGTTACCTCCATGCTGGTCATGATGTGCAATGATTTTTTTTAGTTTCTCGATACGTAATCATGAATTTATTCTACTTTCTACAGAGGAATATTAATTCATCAATCTAATTAAACCGGCTATTATTACAGGAGGAAGCTGCACTGTAACTGTCTTGAAGATCGGACGTAAATACTTTATTCTAATTCCGCGTTTCTTTCTATATTACTCGCCGTCTGTACTATTTGTGGTCCCAAATTTAGTGATACTTGATCATAGCAGATCATCAGGTAAAAGATAGTTTTCAGCTTGTTGAGCGTTTAAAAACCACGAGTTCCTCTTCAGCTGTGAAAATAATTCAGCACTACTCCGTCAAAAGTCTCACTCATGAAATCGTTTCATGTGGTGTCAAGAGAAAACCAGCAGCTTCTTGAACGACAACTGTTTATTTACGTACTCGCGAGATGGCGGAAGCAGTGCAAATTGATTTCTGTAACGAAGGTGTGGATGGATTCACTTGATTGGCTAGAATTAATAATCAGGTTAGGTTTAGATCGTACTAATTTAATGAAACATTAATTAGAAAATTGACTTGTTCCTAATAGACATTTGAGTCGATCACTTAGCACGAATGAGTTTACAAAGGCCTATGTATGTTACAAAAGGTAGTTTCTGGATGTAGAAACTTTTCTCAGATTTTTGCCTGTAAGTATTCTGGACGTTTTGAAGACAGACATTTGACATTTAGTTGAATGTAGCATCGAACCCTGTTCCACAGCACCTAGATACGTACATCCGCCGTCAGAGGATGCAATCCTTCCCTCCTAAATTGTAATCAGTGCAATATAAATCCAGTATCTGGAGAGAGCTAATCGCAGCTAATGGTTTGAATGTACTCACGTTTGAGCTAATGTATTGGTACATTCTCTTAGTTACTAATATTGGTAGAGTTTGAGGGCAAAAATGGTTGCAACTATCGATGAGCCAACTAATAGAGGAGAATTTTACAATAATGAATGTTTTGTTTTTTAATGATATACGCATTTGCCTGTTGCATCATGAGAAATTATGTGCATGATTAGAATACTGTAATGCATGTAATATTTATATCACTGCCTAATGTACATTTTCATACCTGTAGACGATTATCTTACGTAGGAAATAAAAATTGTATACACTAATGTAGACTACATACGAATGATGGAAGCAGACATGTGATGCAATCAGAAATCCCATAGTACAAAATGCATACGTCGAGCAAACAGGTTTTGGACATTTATATGAATCCATTCCAACCTACACTCGCACTCTTCCACTCTACACTCCATTTGTTGCAGTGACGAAATCTCTGTGTATCGGAAAGTTCATAGGGATCCCCTTTAGTTATGTAATATAACGCAGGTAGTCTTACTTCCTAGGGAAACAGGTCGCTCGAGCTCGTAACCGCAAACAAAGGGAAATAACCACGTTTAAACGAAACATTCCTCCTTGCATGAAGTATCAAATATTTCAATGCAATTCTAAGCAAAACTTGTTGTACACGCTTCAGTCCTGCCAGTCTCCTCAGCAGCTGATATCCTCTTCCCGTCCCAAATCTCATCAATTTCAAGGATTCTATTCTCCTCTCTGGAATTCTCGGTGTTTACTGTTGATTGAGCAAGGAACCCCTGACAAAAGTAGAAATTTGGTTTCTTCCTTTTAGTCCCTTATATAATTCATTTCATTGTTTCAATAATTCATCTCTCAAGTGCTAGATAAATTAAAGCTCCTGAAATCGGGCTTGTGTCTGTAGAGTGACTGTTTAGAGGCTGGTTTATTAAACCAATCTCCTTCGAATTGCTATTTAGTTGTGTATATCATTGACATTCCTGTGATTGATCGATGTGCACAAATCCTCATGACTTCTCACAATCTTGTGTAGAATTAGGTTTGGTTTGGCTAATGCCACGTGATAGCTGGTTGAGACCTTATCAGTACAGCTAGTGACCGCACAATGTGACACATTTACAAGAAAGGAATGATTTAAGCGGAATCCTGTGTCCATTTATGCGAAGAATTGGAAAACTTCACGGGACAAAATCCGTGGAAAAAGCCTCCATCTCCAATTAAAAACTTTTCGCTCCCTAATTTGCTCATTGGAATATGTATTAATGTATTCCATTACATTCCTTGGAAACTTTGTAATTAATACCATCTACAGTTACTTTTAATTGGGAACTGCCGCATGCCTGAAACTTATGGGAAGTTGGTAGTTTTTAACTATACTAGTGTGCTCTGCCGATCCTCTTATGAGCAAAAACGAGCAAGATTAGATAGCAATATTGAATATAATATAATAATATCCAACTCTGCTCTGTGAAGACTTTTCCTTGACTTGAAGTCTTGTTGTCTCCTCTTTTATCTACAAACTGACGGTGCATACGAATAATACAGAAGAAGGATTTATCGTGGATGTATTAACAACTAGTTTCAAATATTTCTTATTTTATCTTGTCCACGCACTCTTTAATTTCTGTCATTTCCACAAAGCTTCTTGACCGTTGGTCAGACAGAAGAACCTATACAGTAGACAACATGTTCTGCCTTGATATTACGTACAGCCCAACCTGCTGTAGAGTAGCGAAGCTGGAAGCAAGCAAATAACTGTAGTGACGCAAGACTTGACTGCTTGGAGAACATAGCAAAAACTTGAATGCTAGGAGAGCATAGAAAAGACTTGATTGCTCCAAGTTTCTTCCCCACTTCTCACAGTTTTTACTTTCATCGGAGCTTGTTACTCTGGATGGGACTTTCCAGTTTCCTGCAGTCCAGGATTCCCGTCCCACCAAATTACAAACAAGCTTTAAATCTGCCTTAATACACAATTCAGCTACTTGGTCCATCCTCTCCCCTTCCGCAACCACTCATCTTTTTCCTTTCCCACGTGGAATCATGAGCGCCCTTGAACTTTTGCAGTGGTTCCTTTCCCTCCGGTTCATTACTGCCCTGATAGAATGTTTCCACATACTTGTTGTCACTGTGAAAACCTTGCCTCGGGACGCTGTGTAAGCTTTGCTACGAACGTTTATTTTTAATCGACCTGTCATTGTTCCCTTTTTAAAATTATTAATACCGTTTAAACTCACAGGCTCGTCGGCAGAGCTGCAAGACTCTTTGTAGTGTTAAAAACCTGGCAATGGCAGGATACATCCGTTGGAGAGGTTGTAGAAAACGCAGCCAAAGAAGTTCCGACCAAAGTTTGCTTTTATTTCGAAGATCGCTACTTGACTTTTCAGCAGGTACGTTAACTGCATTGCATTGTTTGTCACATTCCCTTGCCAGCCAGTATGCCCTCCCATGATTTTATTTGCTCTCTGTCTGACTTAAGCATACTGTTCTGTATGCCGGCTTTTTTCAATCTGCAGGTAAACGATTTGTCTAACAAAGTTGCAAATTACTTCGCAAGCAAAGGATTTAAAAAGGGGGATTCTGTTGCTCTCGTGATGACAAATAGACCCGAGTACCCATGTGTTTGGGTTGGATTGAGCAAGGTGAGCCAAAAATCCATGAGTAGACGTTGCGATCAATGATCACTCGCACACTTACAACAGAGTTCCATATCTTTCCTTTAAGATGATACGGAAAGTATGAGTCTTAAGTTGGGGCAAATAACCTGAGAATATGAATTTAAATTTCAGATTGGAGTCGCTACAGCTTTAGTAAATTTCAACTTGCGCTTGCACTCCTTATCACACTGTATCAAAGTATCTAATGCCAAAGCGGTGATTTATGAAAAAAGCCTCGCTCCAGGTAAATTATGATTCTTTCTTTTCATTCGCAAATGCTTTCCGTGTCCATTTATATATTTGCATAAGGTTCCATGGAATAACCGCGTCTATTTTAACAGCCATTAAAGAAGCAATAGACCTTGGAGACCTTGATAAAGTGGAAATGTACGCATTCGATGGAGAAACACCTGAAGTGCCAAGCTCGACCAACTTGGACGAAAAGCTTAAAGATTCACCGAAACGTAGCCCAGATGGCTACAAGAAAATCGGTTTTTACGATAATTTGTGCTACGTTTATACATCCGGAACAACAGGGATGCCAAAAGCGGCTGTCATCAAGCATCACAGGTGGTTTTGAAAAGCAAAGGGATTTTGCCGATTCTACATAGTTGTCATGAGTACAGGATAACAATATGTAATCTGTCGTTTCCCCCCCCCCACAGATTCCTTATGGTTGCTGCCGGTGGTCACTACATCTATCGAACTCGTAGCGATGACGTCTTTTATACTCCTTTACCCTTGTACCACATGGCGGGAGGCATGTTGGCAGTAGGCCAGGCGCTTACTTTTACAACTTCTGTTGTCATTATAAAAAAATTCTCAGCATCAAAATTCTGGAGTGATTGCATCCGATATGACGTTACTGTAAGTTGCAAAATTGTTTGATTCCAACAACTTTATCTCAAGAAACCAGCAAGTAAGACTTTCGAGTCTTGTTTATTTAGCCGGAGGCTATACAATAGGTTCTGACGTAGCATAATTATTTTGACTGGGGCTTTCATCTTCTCCCGATAGGTGACGCAATATTTGGGAGAACTGTGTAGATTTCTGTTGAGCCAACCTCCCAAGCCAGAGGATTCTAGCCATAAGGTTCGTATGATGATGGGAAATGGCTTGAGGCTGGAAATGTGGGATGAATTCGTGAAACGTTTCCGAATCCCTCAAATAATCGAATTTTATGGTGCTACAGAAGGAAATTGCAGCATGGGTAAGTGTGTTTGGGGAAAATTTAATATTGCATTTATATGTATTTTCCAATAAGTTTGAATATTTATCATTCAGATGCATGTTGAATCCGGTTGAGTAAGTATTAATGTTTCCCATGCTTTAGCAAATATATGGAATAAGCCTGGAGCAATCGGCCACTTGCCGCGCATCTTCTTACCCCTTTACCCTATGGATCTAATCAAGGTTGATCAAGTAACCGGGGAGCCCGTGCGGGATCCAAAAACAGGCTTAGGAATTCGTTGCAGGCCAAACGAGCTTGGAGAAATGGTGGCAGCGATAAGAGCGAATCCTTTAAGAGATTTTCCCGGGTATGAGCAATTTGTTTACATTTTTCATCATTTCAAAATTCCCACATGCCTCCATATGTCCATGTTCGTTCCTGATGCATTAACCTTTTCGATTTGCCAGTCCATTAAATCTTGTATTTTTACGAAACAGCTGGGTTATGCTTTATGCACTTAATATTGTTGCTCCGATTTGAGTTTTTATTGATTTCTTGTCTTACCTGCAGGTACACGGATAAAACGTCTACAAATAGTAAAATCCTTCATAATATTTTCTCTAAAGGAGATTCAGTATTTCGTGCAGGTAACTTTGCTACCTCTCAGTAACAGAGCCATAACATGATCCTAAGCCTAATTCTGCCGGAATAAATTGGATTTTCATATGTTGTGAAATCTATTTAAAATTTCAGGTGACGTGATGGTGATGGACGAGTTAGGTTATTTTTATTTCAGGGATAGAGTCGGCGATACGTTTCGCTGGAAGGGAGAGAACGTTTCCACTATGGAAGTTGAAGTTACAGTGAGCCGATTGTGCGGATTAAATGATGTTGCAGTTTACGGGGTACAAATTCCGGGGATGGAGGGACGAGCTGGAATGGCTGCCATTTCAGATCCTGGGAAGGCCCTCAATATAGAGAAACTAAGTGAAGAAGTTGTAAAGTCACTGCCCGCCTACGCCGTCCCCGTCTTTCTCCGGGTTCTCAACCGGGAAGCTGAGCTAACAGGGACTTACAAGCTTCGGAAAGTCGATTTACAAACGGAAGGCATCGATTTAGCAAAGATACAAGATAAACTTTACGTACTCTTGAACAACAAATATGTAGCTTTAACGCAAGAGCTTCATCAGAAAATTAGTTCAGGCAAAATGAGACTGTAAACATTAATAAAATTTCAAACCCTATATATTTTTCAACAAAACTCTCGTACGAGTTGTGCTATAGTCGGTACTTCCGTAGGTACTTCCTTCTACTACTTCCAAAGTCAATATTCTTACCCACAACCTCTCTCCCACTCATTCAAGCACGAGTACAGCAAAACAAGAGAAAAATAGCTACAATTATTGCTCCTACAGTGTCTAGTCAAGTCAATAATGCGAACACTTTTTTACACAAGACAGTCACTATGAAACAACCCTTCTCCCGACCAGTGTAACTGAAACACATGCCAGCAGAATCAAAGTGTGACCGGTTTCTAGGGCAAATGATTTTCCAGAATTGAACTCAATCTTGACCGTTTTCTGAATGAATGTGAAAACTGCTGACCACTGCTTGATCTGAAAATAGCATAGGCAAAATTTGATGCAAATTTTTCTCATAAATTTCTAGAAACTTCAACAATTTAATGAGATCTCTCACGATCCTACTACCTTTGATAGCTGCTTATTCTTGAAATTTCCCAAGTCCTGTGTGTCCACCATGAGCAGTAGTGGATTTGTCTAAAAAATCCAATTTAAGTGATTAAATGAACCACATCAGAGAGATCCCTCCGTGACTGCTCGGCCTCCAAGCGGAGATAGTTTACTAATGAGCAAAACTTCTAAACAATTGATATCAGTTGTCGGGTGGGAATATTTATACCTGTTGTTTTAAGTCTCCAATCCGATTTTGTAGCTCTGCCGTAAATTTGTATGAATGAAAAGGAGGAACGAGCCTGTCCTGAGCGTGATTTAAAACAAATATTGGAGGATACTGATATCGGATATACCGTTGTATGGTATGCATGGGAGAAAATCGTAATAAAGCGCTAAATTCTTCCTTTGTGTCAACCACATAAAAGTCTTTTGAGCCCCAAAATTCGCCTCCCAGTTGCTGATACCGAACCACATCAAATACCCTAAAAAGAAAGGAGCATGTATTTAGAACCACGCGTAAAACTATAGAAATATCCTTCAAATAATCTCCATGTTAGCCACTGTAGTTCCTGCCGGAAGTGGTTCACATTGCCTTAAACCTCCCTCGAAGTAGTGCTCTCTTGCTGCTACAATCCAATTTTGTTTCAGCCAACTCAATCAGATATGAGGTGCAAGGAGCAGAAACACTATTGGAGAGAAATCATAGCGGAGCTGTTGTCTTAATTAGAACTGAAGCACCGGGCCCAAGGACAAACCTAGAGGGTGGTCTCCACAGATTTCAGCAACAAATTACTTACCCAGACATAAATATTGCAGCTCCAAATAATTCCGGCATTCGGTTGAGGCATACTCCAGTCAGTATAGCTCCATTTTCGTTCCCTTTTATTATCAGCTTTGATTGCTGCGTGTATTTTTCCTGGATAAGGTAATTAGCAGCAGAAATAAAATCATCAAAAGCAAGTTGCCTTCTATTTCTGGAAACACCCGGGTCGGAACTTTCTCCCTGATGGCTACAGAAAAAAACCGATTACGTCAAACACGTTTCCCTCCCCGTCTTTGCACTTAAACTATTGTCCAATTCTTGCGTATTTTCGCCAATTTGTCCCGCGTTCACAGCAGCTACCGTAACATACATCCTTAAAATCTTTTCATTAATGATCGAGTAATCTTTTTATTGCTCGATGGAATGTTCATTTCAAAAGTATGCGTGTAGTATGTATGTATCTATGTTACTACACTCTGACGTTTTAGCATGCGTACGTATGATGTTAATTCTTAAATAGGCAATGTTTTCAAGAAATAGTGGATGTAATTAGTAATTACCTTCCACCTCGCACTCCTGGAACTGCATAAATTCCATCAAAGTATTTGACAAAAATTATTGGAGCGACATGAAATTGTTGCTCGAGCGGCATATTAACATCAGCGTAGCCTCCAAGGAGAAGCGGGGTTGTCTCATTTTTGACCATACCCTGCAATTATAAAATGACGCTTGTACGTTTCATATCATCCATTCTTTCTTTGATTACGAAGTTAGTTTCCTTGATTATTCCTTTCATCTCTTGTTAAATCTTGTTCAAGAATACAGAATACCTGACCCAAGTTCTCTGTCCATAAGGTCCCTCGGAATTACAGTATATATTATAGCATAGCAATCAGGTCAATTCAGGTGACTCCGAAAGAGGCAAAGCACTGAGGAAACTTTCATGAAACCGTAGCTCGCTTCCTTTGCTCCTCAGGCCGGATACTATTGACAATTCTCTTCTAGTCTTTTTCAAGGGAAAATCGTAGTATTGTCGTAGACACATTGGGGTTTGTGCCCCCATTTCTTACAGCAAGAATAACCCGCATTTTTCGGACTGTCCATATATATATATATATAAGTATATATGTACTGTATAAGTACATAACCCCAGGGGGACACCTTACAATACGGCGAGGGGGAATCCAGAATTGACTTACCTTTTTGTGAACGAGGATCATTGGGACAAAGAACTTATCCTTGCTCGGATAGGTCACAATATTAACCTCCAAATTACTTAATCCCAGAGCATCCAATTCGCTGTTTTTGAAAACCTGTTTGGTTGTATAAGACAGGAAAGAAATGGAAAAATTACAGTTTTACGGAATTGCAAAAGACGAAGATTGGAAGGGCGAACGGACTGGGGATATTGATTATCTTATTCCACTACACGTTGAGAAATAAAACACGGGAGTCGGAAAAGCTTTTATCCGTATTGATTATTTAACAGATGATGTACGTACGTACGGTCGCTTGTACAGCGGGTATCGAGGGAGGGCTGATTGGCATTGGAAATTGGAAACGTGGGAAATGTACTTACATGACAGACGGCATCCTCCTCAGTGATCCTGCAATGATAAATCCTCCCGGGTATTGTCAATGATTCGAAGTGGATGAACAATTCGTTTTCATCTTTAATATCCTCACTGACTTCCATCACTGATCCCGTCTCATTCAGCTCAAGCTTTTCAAACAAGCTCCCGTCATTTCGATTCCGAATTTCAATCTTGTAATCCAGATTTCCCTTGTATACCAGGAGGAGCTTTGTCCTACAAGATTAGAGCCATTATTATAAACATGAAAGCAGCTTCTTGGACAAATCCCTCCCAGCGTTTCTTCATCCTTCTAATGGCTTGTGTACGTCCATGTATAACACGTCAGTAATGAAATGAGTTGAATAGTAAGGGGAGTCAATGGATTTCTATGTTCCTCTTCTCACTTCAAGGGACAAAGCTCTCTTCAATTTTACAAACTAGCTTGTTTAGCCAACTAAGTAGATCAGTATTCTCCACTTCCGGTTTCATTAATTTAATTGCAATAAATGTATAATGGAACGCGTGCAGGCTAGACAAAATCCTCGTAATATAATTCTCATTTACTTAGAATTGTCCAACAGTTTGCATCCATGCAAAGGAAATAATTTGGAAAACTTACTGAGCGACGGCTCTGGAAACGGCAAGAAGATTATCCGGATCTTCTGGAATGACAGGAACGAATGCGGACCTAGGGTTCTTTAATTTGTCTGTCTCCACTTGAACGACTTGGAATTTGGAGGCTCGACGATCCGTTCGAAAGTAGAAGACAGAGCCGTTATTTGTCAAATACTGCAAAGGATATCGTATGAACTAATTAATTTTATTTACTGACAGTAATGTCTCTAATTTTCCAATATGCAGAAATTTGACCAAGTCATGCAGAAATAACACAAAGTTAAAATTTTTGCTACATGGCGAATGGCTGTCAAAATCGTATGCTTGGATCATAGCCAAATTTTTAAACGGTTTTGGTTATTTTTAAATGTTTTAAATTATAAATTCATAACTTGGTATTAGGTAGTTAAATTCTAAAAATCCAGAGGACGGGGGCGAAAGCATGATTACACAAATTAAAATCTTAAGCCAGTCGAACTCGAACAGCTGAAGCAAGCTCTACTACATCTTAACATGAGAAGGCGAGATTTTGTGAAAAGCTTGTATTAAAGTCATGATGAGGAGAAGGACAGGAGGAGAGAAAAAGGAAAGGCTTTCTAATTTAAGACATAAGAGATTGCCTTTCCGAGTGTAGGAGGATAGGAGGATTGTCCTTGAGAATTTAAAGTGGAGATTAGAGAAGAATTTAGGGCAAGAAATGAAATGTTATGAAAGAATTACAAGTTGGTAAGAAAAGGAGGTAAAGATTGAAAGGATGGGTACAGTTAAGACTGAGAGTTGGCATGGCACATGTGTCGTTATAGTAATAGGATTTAGCTCCATGCACGAGAAGATTTAGTGAAAACATAAGGAGAGCATGCCCGGAGGAAAGTGAGAATTTAAGCGTTAATGTTAGAAGTCAAATGTATTATAATAAATAGGAGAGCCATTATATATTTCATGAAAGCATACGTGCCTCATATCTTGCTTCTCTAATGTCCACAAAGATCGGTCTCCATATCATGAAAGGGTAAATACCCCTCTCAAGGCTCGTGATGTAGACTGAATTGGCGCTGGGCCCCATTTTTGGGAAGGCGAGCAAATGTTTTCCACAGTCTGAAACCTTGAATCCTCTGCAAGAAAAAACATAAACGTTGTCCCGCTTTCTCCCTACACGTTTACTCCGTGCATGCATTTATTCCCTCTATAAAAATTCCTAAATTCGTTTAAGCGAGCCTTATCCAAAAATCTTTCGTCTCTCTTTCTCCTACTTTCTCCATCTCTCCCCTGGCTGATGGCTGGACATGTGTATGAACGGAGGGAGAGTGAAAGTATGCGAAAAATTGGGGGAAAGCAAGTTCATGAGGATGAGCAAACTACACTAAAATTCACTATAAGTAATCTTCTCCTGACTCAGCTGTACAGAATATTTTAAAGCCAATTTGGGAATTGGTCTTACATTTTCCAGGAAGGGGCATCCGGGAACTGGAGTATGAGTACGTCATCTGATTGCTTCGTCCCAAGTATATGATACCACCCTTGTTGTCGGATAAATTCCCGGGACTTTCCATCACTCTGCAAAGGGTAGGCCTGTGAAAATATCAAGTCTATAAATATAAGTTTCGAGAGGTCATTTCTCAGTCTCCCATTAATAAGAATCTGGTGAATTTCGCGACTTTCCACACATTCTCCCATCTCTCCCACTGATTTCTTGAGAAGAATACAGCATCTAGACATTTTCGCCATTGCTTGAGCAGACTTTGCAAGGAGAATGCTGAATTCATGTTTAAAACTTTCGACAAGGAACAAAGAGACAGATGAGCTGACAGTCTGACAGTAGCAGTCAGGATTAAAGTTCAAACAGGATTTTCCAAGTCAAGAAAGGCATAGAAGAGAAAGAGACTAAATAGAGGACTTTCCAAATTTCATACCGTATAAAAGAATCCTTTGTTATCGTGAGACCATTGGAGAGAAGCGTATTTGAGTCCTTCAATCTTGTCGGGTAAATCATCTCCGGTTTCTGTGTGCTTGAACTGGCATGTCTCCCACTCTGAGCTATTTAGTGTGAAGCAGTAAGTAAAGATTCGACCATCCTTGGAGAAGCCAAAGTTCCTTACGGAAATTGATTCCCCTTTCTTCTTTCCAGGTAATTCCTTGGGATCGAAGAAGACCTTTGGCTCGCCCTCCAACTCCTTTTGCACATAAATTACACTAAACAGAGGAATAAAAGAGGCAATTAAAATTTCTTGCATCACCGCACATTTATCCTCTACCTATTCTCCTTCTCCTCCGTATTCAGTTTTCTCTTGATCCATATTATTCCCCGTCTCATAAATCTCCGTCCCTTTTCTCTATCATTAGAAAGTTAACTTTTCCCTCTTTCTCTCTCTTCCTTTCCTTCAAAAGGCTACGGCTAGTCCGCTACACAGTCTTTTCTCATCATAATCCCAGACCTCCTCCTCCTCTGCAAGGATTCTATGATGAATTTTGAATGTGGGATTATTCTAATTTTAACCACCGCCTTCTAGAACACATAACCAACAAACCAACCAGCCTGTAGTCTTAACCATCAAACTAACCATTCGCTGCTCCATTTTTCCAGATGTTTGCAGTAGTAGTATTTGCTAGCAGCTTTAATTGGAACAGATTGGAATTGCGGTTGGAGCCAAAGTTTACCCACAGTTTCTTCGATCATGTCCTTATCCAGAACCTCCCCCAGAACTGAGCTTGACAACTTGTTTTCTTCCTGGATAAACTTATCCGTCTCTTCAGAATTTCCATCTTCTAGCCATCGGTATGGGTCTTTCACCTAATTGTTCATGCATACAACCAAGGATTCTGTTAAAACTCACACTTTGTACTCCACAAAAGAAAGAGTAATCTCTCTCAATGTCCCTGTTAATTAGCATTAGTTTCATCCCATACAGCCTCAGATTAACTTTTAAATAGACTTTCACCAAGCGGTGTTACCTAACCGATGTGCCATCGTATTCCCATCGAATCCCTTCATCCCGGCGCACTACCGGGTAGTTGATACCCGCACAAAATCCTATCTGACATCCCAATATTCCCAAAAGGGCTCCTAAAAGCTTCCCAGTCATTCTCAATTCCGGAACTAGCTTTCTGACCCGCGCCGACCCACTCCGCACCGAATAAGCGCAACACGTTAGCCTCCAACCTGTCCTCCGTAATCACTCACACGCAAGTTCCCACTCCCTCTTGTCAATCCAGTCTACGTTCCAAGAACTTCTGGATAAGGCAAAACCCTTCCTTGGCAAAGTATTGATCAGCCTTTCTCGTCTTTACCCGTCTGATAGAAATCTCTTGGTTGGCACAAATTTCACCTTAAACTGAACAAACGACTGCTCTGTTCTAGTCATAAAACTCCCGGATACTTGTTCCTTTACCCGACTGAGCCAACTGTAGTACTTCTCTTGTACTGATACTGGTAGAATACTTTCGTTGTAGATACTCCCTGATCGGGTTAACCGCAGGAGGAAAGTTAGCGAACGGAGTAAGAGAAAAGTAGTAGGTGATATTCTTTCTTTACACATGCACTCATATGTAGTACAAGTTGAAAGAATGTTTAAAAGACTCCGGTCTGGCTTGAGGCATATAACTCATGAATTCTCACCGCCAGCTGAATTTCCTACTTATACTTTAAGAGGTTGAACGCGTGGGTGACAGATTACATAAGGAGATGATGTGGATGGGAACGAAACTTCTTCCTGTCTTCTTTATATAATCTCTCCGTCTCGAAAACATCGTCTTGTTTCCGAAGCCATTGCAGGGATTTCCCTCATGACTATCAACCCGGTTTCCCTTTTTGTTATACTGCAGCTACGGTTTTTAATGCACTTGTGTTTATATTACTCTCTGATGAGAAGCAGTGTAGCTAAGGGTATACAGTATCCGGTGTTGTGGAACGGGCAGACCAATTATTGAGTTGGAACCTATTCAAAATTCTCCGAGTGTGCTCAATAGAATGATGAAAAATTACTCTTATTTCCTGATGTCTTTTCTTCGTTCTATCCCTACCCCGGCGCTTCGCTTCCCCCTTCCACTGCTACTGCTACCCCACCTCACTATATTCGAGTTCCAAATTCCAAATGATCTTCTTTCTAAAACTTGCCCCATCATTTTGAAAATCCACGCTGGGTCTACTTCTGTAGGATCTTGTTAGGATGAAATCGTTGAATTATCTGCAATTTCCTCTTTTATCTCTATTCTTACATAGGAAAGAAGGGAAGTATCATGAGTAACTGGAAAATACGGCAACTTTCCTATCCCGAATCCTGAATCCACCATCCAGTTCCAAAGGATTCATCAAGGAAATCCCTTAGAAGTGTAGACAGCCCGCGATTAAAGTGAGTCACTTCCTCATTCCCAAGTCTCCATTACTTTTTATACTTGGCTGAGTCGTCCTGCTGGGTCTTCTGATCTGAAGTCATACAGATTAATTTCCTCATTTCCTGATCCTTGTTTCTTGTCTTGGCTCATTGTTATGCCTCTTTTTAAATAACATCAGGGCCTTATAAGCGTCCACTTTAAGCACTACATTTTCACAAGTTCCTTACACTTCCTCCCATCCCACCTACACACACCGTGGAAATTGTTTTTTGACGATGTTAGCTGTCGGTTTAAATGGCTTTTTCTCAGCTAATCATAACTTTAGACAAGTTATCGTCAAAGATCATAATTACTGAAGAGTGCATTCACCAATTTTGCATTAAGTATTGATCCCTTGTGTAATCCAAATTGAAGATTGCAAAAGTACACTGGAATCGATGCCAGTGACATTCACTTCGGTTCATGGTTTTCCGTCCTTCCATCACCAAATGAATCCATAAATTATAAACAAAATTCTGCTCCAGCATTCCGGAAGAGCATAGGATGAGGAAGTTTGGTTAGGTCAAAACTCAGTTTTCAGTATACATTTGATAGGGGTGGTAAAATGTTTGGATTTTTTCGTCGACAAGAAAGCAATTCCTGTAATGGGTATCTTCCTATTCTACATACAAAACCTTTGCCGTCCAAGTATCTGGCGTCTGGCAGAAGCCACATCTGCTTCTTCCATACTTACGGAGAATAATAAAAAGTACTTCTTACAAGCCTGTTCTTTCACTTGCTGCTTTAAAAGCTTGAATTTCAAAGTCTCGTCAAAGATAATTGCAATCGCTCATAATTCCTTAAATGTAGCCCAAGTTTTCCACATGTTTCAGTCTGCAAATGAGCTAGTATTGACTTGGCTAAACGTTTGAGAATGTTAAGAGGTAAGCTTCAAATCCCGCCAACTGTCTTGTCTACTCCCTCGTGAAAAAGAAGATCTCTCTTGATCCTTTTGCCAATTCTCGAAGCCATACCGACATATATATATGTATCGAGTAAATGAATGTGATTAATGACTACCAGTGCAATTCTCTCTTTTCTTCTCCTCCATCTGAACTAAATTCACAGACGTTTAGCCGTTTATAAAAATGACAGTAAAGTTGCGCAATGAATTCTTGCAGTTTTTTTCATCGTGAATTCCAGGGAAAGAAACAATTTTCCAGGAATTCTACGTGGCCTCATGAAATAGTTTTCTAAAGATTTTCACTCAAGTCCAGAAGTTTCTATCGTCAAAAGGGTAGTAATACGTACATGAAAATAGATTTAACTGGTGGTAGATAACATGGTATGTATCGTGGATGGAAGCACTAGAGCGGGAATACTGGTAAGCTTAAGGACCGATTACACCCTTACTGCTCTGCATTGCACTTGATAGTGTATTTGGTGAGTAGGGCAAGGTTAAAGTGATAAAACTGGGTCAAAGTCACTAAAGGGTACACAGTTTCCATAACTTGTGATTACTGGACCTCAGCTTCCTAGAAAATGCATACCGGACGTATGCTTATGCTTTTAGAGGGCTAAGTGTAGGATGGGACCCACTGTAACTTCCTAAAATCCTTCTCCTTTTCTACCGCTTCACTTGGTTGGTGTCAAGGACCCTTGTGTGAGAAGATATTTTGGAAACATCATGAGATCAGTCCAGCCTATACATTTAATTTCCAACGGAACTTTCCCTTTCGTCTAAAATTTTCTGACTATATAAGCCCTCACCGGAGTAGACCAAATCACATTCGCTCGAGATTCCAGCAAGAAGAATAGTACTCCAGTAAAGTTGCCCAAGAAAATTTCGAAAGAAAGACTTCACCCTCGATTTATCATGAAGGTAGATACGGTTTCGACTCATTTTCAATAAGAAAAAATTAAATTATCTTGAGACTAGGATAAAATAAAAAAAACTTTATTTGATTTCAACAGGTCCTTATTCTCGTTCTCGGTTTGTTGAGCGTTGGCTCCTGTGGCTATGTTCGGGCACGAGTGCCTGCTCCCGTCAAGACCGCACAACCAGGACCTCCAGCGCCGCTTCCGCTAGCAAACCAAGGCTATGGTCAAGCTGTAAGAGTGGAAGCTGAACCGGAGCCTGTTGACAGCTATGCTCCGGAAAGGGAAGCTGAAGTTGCGAGACCGGAAGTGAAAGCACCAGCCAGGACTTACGATTACATCAAGACCCGGGACAGTGGTTATAACCGGGATAAGTACCAGGAAGAACTCCGCCAGGAAGAGGAGGAAGAACTGGCTGCACAAGAGGCTAGTAAGAATGCCAAATACAATTTTGCTACTGCTGTGGATGATGGTATCCAGGACCAGTCTCAAGTCCGCCAAGAAACCCGGGATGGACACAAGGTAAGCTAAAGTTTACTTTCTAATCTTGGGCGAAAGAACTGGGTACGGTATTTACTGCAGGGACAAGGCATTACTTGGAAGGAAAAACTCACAAATGTACTCACCCAAAACATTTACACAATATCTAGGTCACCGGAAGTTACAAATACAGCGACGGTTTCGTTAAACGCACTGTTCATTACGAAGCTGATGAGAACGGTTACAGAGTTGTTTCGTAAGTTACTTTATGAAATTGGTTTTCAATAATTTCCATAATAGTTTCTGGTTGTGATCCTTGGATTCGTTAAAAATCCGTTACTGATACTTACTCCTTTCTTACCTGTTTCAGTGAACTTACTGAACCAATTGGAGAGGGTCCAAACATTGACTTGAAGAATGGAAAGGCTGATGTTCACACCATGGCTCACGGAATCGACACCCAGTACTCTGTGAATGCGGATGAGATTGCAAGATCAACGGAACTTCCACAAAAAATGGTACCAGGAAAGAACAGAGGCCAAATCCAAATCCCAGCACAGCATGAAAGCAGCTACGATTCGTAACCATTTCGTGGTAAAATTTATTTACTCAAGGAAATGCAATAATAAGTATACTAATAAATATCTGTGAAATTTTATGACATCGTTCCGTATCTACTCTACATAGATAATGTATTCGTTAAATAAATAACATCGAACCAAATATAAACTCTTGGGCTCTGCCATCTTACTCTTAACATTTTCATGCATTTAAAATCACGTAAATTCCATGACATAGGTACACGTACATGAACTTAGATTACATTAATAGGTAATACTACTCCTCCCTCCGTCCCTCCCTCATCTCTTGATTCTTTCAGACTATCCACTGTACTGTGGACCACAGTATTAAACATTAATCATTCATTACCAAAGAGCTTTGGGGTTTTACAGAGACAGCAATATCCTGATTTCAATCGAGCAATCCTAACATTGCTTTCATTCCATCAAAAAAAATAATAAGTATGGCCCAAAAAATACATGGCGGAGAAGAAGGGTAGAAATGTTTTTACACCCAAACTTATGCATGGGACCATAGATGGTACGGATCACACTGTCCCATGATCCAGGATCATTGGGTCATTGGGACAGTGTGATCCAAGTGGATCAACAAAGTGGGTCAAAATGGCTTTGGGTCAATGATCCTGGGTCATGACCCATCTTGTCTTTGATCCAATTTTCCATTGACCCAAGGTGATCCATCCTGAAGTGCTTAAATTTTAAAAGCAGTAGGTGATTGTAGTATCTGTAGCACGAACGATCTATTCTTTACAGATTCCTTGCTAACTGACGGCATAAGACGAACGATACTTCAATTTTGTGTTTTTCTCTCTTAAATGCCTTGCTCATGTATTGCATTCTCATCGGGCAGAATGACTAATACTCGTAGGAATTATTACAGTTATTATTATCGATGCCATAGAGTGTGATATGATAAGCTTGTCTTTGAACTGCGGGAAATTACAGCTTATACGCATACCCTGAGGACTAGCAATGTGCTCATACAGTTTGCTGCAAACTGATAGTACTTTGTAGTACTGCGGTTATTTCATTTTTCAGAAAGGGATAACAAAGGTAGGATACGCTAAAATTCATTCCTTTTCCTCGGATTTCTTGGATCACATGTACGTTATTATTTAAGACCACAATGTATTTTATTTAATGTGGTTAGTTAATTATCTAGTTTTCAATTACGCAGTCATGAGTTTTTTGCCCTTGCCTGTACCTGATTTGCATGTAACAACTTTTCAGAAAAAATAGAAGTACCCAACCACAGTGCTTACATTTTAAAAGCAATAGTAAATTCAGGAAGTAAGTAGTCCACCAGTAGTTATTAATATTAGTACGTGAAAGCACAGCTGATCGCATTCGTGTTCTACGCATTCATTTTTAAAATAAGTTTAGTTATTCACATCAATTAATTTTATAATAATAGAATACCAATTAACTGATTTTCCACATACCAGTGGAAGATTCAATCGATGTCAAGGTGGGAAGATTAACAATCAATGCAGTTGACGAGAAAGCTGGTCCTAGTTCTGAGAGAAATATAATAAACGGATAACTTCAAATCGTAAACTAACAAATACTGCACATTTAGTATAATTCGTTCAATTGACCTTCGTCTGGATGTTAAAAAATACCTGTTAAACAATTTGGGAAGCGTTTCATTCGTAACTTTGAGTAACCACAGTGAGCATTGCATTAGCAAGATGTAATAATTTTAAACAATCTGTCTGCCTTTGAGATGCGAGAGATTTTTAAAAGTACAAACTGAGAGCTTCCAGTGTGCACAGTTTGCTCCAAACTGGTAGTGTTTTATTGTGCTTTCGTTATTCGTCGATTGTGAATAGTGATATCAGCGGCCAGAATACACGATTTTATAATATATCCTTCCTTTTCTCGGATACTTTGATCTCATGTATTTTATTATTGAAGACCACAGTTTACGTCTTGAACGATAATACAGTGAGATAACAAGATCTAATTATTTGATTCTTTAGCTATTGGTTATCTTATTTCCTGTATACATTTCAAACAACGAGGTGTTGGAACAGCCGAATTTATTCAAACTGGTCATGCTAAAGACAATTCAATTTGCATCATACAAAGCTGAAGACGTTCAGCTTTGTGGGTTCCAGTTTGAATAAAATTGGGCGAAGGGCCACTGCGTAGTTATAAACGAATATAATAAGTTCGCATAACCTGCACAAAACCTGCATATGAAGCAACAAGCGAGATTTCATATGTCTTTCGATGCACGGTTAAAGTTACATATGAAACCAGTTACGATACGCTATGCCAGATACATCTTTGTTTGCGTGCACCACTGTGGTTCCACATGTTCTGGTCAAACCTCACTTGATTGATAGTGCAGGCAGTTTCTCAAATCACAACTTCAAACCAGGAATTTCAAAATTCTGAACAATGTAGATGTTACTGAATGAAAATTTTAATTTTAATGTATTCATTGGATTAGCTCATGTGTAAATGTACAAAAACAAATGAACCTGTATAAATACCGGGCTGGGTGGCCACAGTGGCTATACTGGCCACAGTGGCTAGTATATGTGTATGCAATAGTTTAAATTAAATTCGTATCAAAACAAGAGTAACATCAATCCAAGTCCATCAATCAAGTCCAGAAAGCAGGATTAAAAGTTAAATAAATATATGTGTCCAACGACACTTGAACTAACACTTTCAGTTGACTTATACATCTTAAATCTAAATCCCATTAGTATCTCCTTCCGAGCTCAGAAAATATGCACACTGCTTGAATAACTCACTAAGACCTAATGAGATATGGAAACCTCATTTCAGTATGCATACATAATTTCCGAGTTCCTTTTTGGTAAGTGGGAAACCAAGTATAATATTTCGCTAATGCATAGTTTAAAATCTGGGACGTAGACTTTCAATGTAACCAAGTTTATGCAGAGACGCGATTGCAAGCTGCGTGTTCCTCTGCAAACTAGTTCGTTCCGCTGCTTTTCACGCTCAACTCTTTGCTAGCCAATTTGACATAATTCACAGCGATGTTAGCTTTTGCTAAAAATCATTGAACAAATAATGCCATAGTAGTTTAACAAGGCTGCATTTAAATCTTTGCATATTTACGACATTTTCGTAGTAAGTCTTTCCCTAAACTCTGATGTTCTAAAACCAACGGGAGTTAATTTGTAAGTTCAAGATTTATGAGTATTTGCGATCCAGTCTATATAAAAAAGACGGTAACACCGATTTTCCTCACATTTTACGTTAACGAGGAGTATAAAGAGCGGTACTATTGTCACGGAGGCTTTGGGTAATTTTATAGGCATTTTATAATGGAACACTTTTGCCAATAGTTGCAGACACCATTTGTTGACATATACACGTTAAACACTGAGTAGAATGACAGTAGCGACAAATCATTTGGACTGTTGGTTTGGATGATATGACCATTCCAATTGAATGTGAATGATTTGTGGCCACAGTGGTCATATTTATGCGATATACGTTCGTGAGTAAAAGTAAGAACCACAGTGGTGTAAATTATGCAAAAATTTGTACCGGACAAAATATTATTTCTCAGGATCGAAGTTGGAGGGATTTGACGCCAAAATTCGATCACAAACGAAAAATATAATGGACAAAAGTTATATAAGCTTTAAATAAATCATTGCGAGGTAACTTGGACGAAAACAATAGATTATAATAATGAATAATTTCTTTTAATATGGTTCGATAAAACCTCTTTGTGACTAACAGTCATTACGACTAGTGACCAATTAAATAAAAAGAGTTGAAGAAATGACTAATATTGAACACAAGCCTATGAGGAGTGCATAAAGTAAGTATTAATAATAATTTGTAAAACTACGATTTTGAAAAAAAATCAACTGCAAGGTTCAATAAACCATTGGAGTAACTATGTGTCACGCGATATCTTCTTGTGTTCACTAGCTTAGCCGTCCTTTCAAGCAATGTTCTTCATTGAGAGCATTCTGAATTGAGCATAACTTGGCCACTGAATAAAATGATACCATCTGACACACATGATTATCGGATTATATTCAGTCGATGGGTCGACTTGATTGTGGCTTAAAGCACAATATATGAGCTCATGTTAAATGTTCAAAATGTGATCTGCAGTAGACGAGGGTTACTATTCACAACTACTGTGGTTCCCAGGTGAACATCAACGCCTTTCGGTATTTGGGGATATCACGGCAGCGACTTTGTAATTGAGTTTGATGAAACTTCCGGTTTCCCCTTGGACTAAGATTAGACTTGATTCAACAAATACGTTATCACTGTCGTCACCAACGGCCAGAGACGTATTTCTACTATGCTTCTCTACGTATTCCTACGACCCTCTTTAGTTTGAAGCGCCACTTTAGAATTAATGAACGCCATGATAGTAGTAGTTAATAAAAATAAATGATTGACGATCTTACCATTTATCTTCTAAGCATTCAATTCTTTTTACGCAAGTAATGGTAGCCCGCTAAAACCATGCCGTTTTGGAAAAGAATCGCAAATTTTGCAACTCCAATGAAGTAATTGTATTTCTTAATTTCTTGAAAGCGTTACAAAATATAAAATATTTTGGAACATAACAGCGAACGATTATACCAGGTTGGCCTGCGAAACTTAAATTCTACCATGTCGGGGAACGGGAGGACGGCAGCACGGCTTCAGGACAAGAGTGAAGGGGCTAGCACTGTGGATGACTACCCTACCAGCCCTTACAATATCCTAGCTCCTACCAGACATCCATCCGCACAACTCTCTCCTAATTCATTGCTAGCAACGGATAGCGAAGCATCCTGAGGAGCCTAAAGCTACACCGCTCCACCGTCCACTCCAATGCAAAATCTTATCCTCCAGGCCTGCCGTTCCTAGAGTAAAAAATTGTAAAAGCTACAATAACCACTCTGCCCACTGTGCTCTCAACAACAATGTTACATCACTGCTTAACATGATTATGTACAAGCTAACATCCAGACCTTGATTCCGAACAAAATCTACTCTATCATGCACATGCGTAGGAATCATAAATATATGTGTGGCATGATATGTAGTAAACTACACAAGCGTGCATATTTACGACCACTGTGGTCCCGTTACTTAGCTGAAACTAAAATATCTATATGTTCATGAATGCACTTCTTACTTTAAAGTTTATCTCTGGCATCTTCGTCAATAGTTTGATCTCGAGTTATGCGCTGTCTAGTATTATATTGTCAACGACGCTACCAATAGTAACACCGGTGTAAACCTTTCATATAAACCTTTCATATGCAGCTACAAATATGCCATACTCGTGATATATCAACGGGCTGTCTAAGTTGGTAAAACTTAAAGCTGACTGAATTTGTGAGCACAATATATCAATGAAAACTTTCAAACTATGCCAGCAATCGAAATTGAAAAAGATTTCGGATTTAAGCACTGTTGGATACGATGAAAATCGTTCACTGCTTCGTATTTTCTTATTAAGGTATCGCAACGATAAAATCATAAACAGAACCCAACTCAATGTTTCCCTCATAAAATGTGGTTAAATGAATCCAATTAGCATGTATAGGATCTCGCAAAGTCACTTGCTCCTTCACAGCTCGCAATAAGAGCAAAGTTATTGCTCATGACATATAAGTTACACAACCGTACATACATACGACCACAGTGGTGACTCGAATTTAAAATCAGCCCCCAGTCCACCAAAAATAATGAAATTGGTCCAAACAAAGTATCAATCCATTACTTATTACACCGACGACTAGCTACTATCGCCAAAAGTTATAATATTTAAAATTTTATAAATTATTATGCTGGATCATGGGTCAATCGTTTTTTGGATGGATCAATGGATCACTGGGTCACTGTGACCCATTGATCCAGAAGAACCTTTTTCGTTAATCCCTTAAAGCTCCTCCCCCTTTCTCTTTTTTGCTTTGATCCAAAGCTGGGACAGTGTGATCCGTACCATCTATGCATGGGACATGTAGGAACAGGAATGTTTCCTAGCGTCTGAAGAGAAAACTGAAAGTTAGATTTGTAAATCAGAGCATCCCTAAGACTTCCTTCATTCGTATGTAACTTCGCGGATTTATTCTTGAGTTAGTATTCATCAAAGTAGATTGTTGAGGGAGATGGAGAAAGAGAAACAATGACAGAAATAATGTAAAAGTTGTTTCTCTTCTTTCTCACTATGTACATTATTACAAGCCGAGAGGGATTACATTCACTTGGACTTGAGGGATTTTGTTCCACGGAGATTATTCTCCATCTACACGTTCCTTACATGTTAAGGGTAATCTTAGAATTGGAATCCCTTGATTCAACGTCTGTCCTTGTTCTACTCCAAAAGTTCTCTTTAGCAGGTTCCCAGAGGATTGGAAAATGGATTTCTTTGTTCCTAAGGAGTTGTATCGTATTCCTATCCTAGTATGTAAGGGAACTAGAGATGCAAACTATGAATTCCACCAGGAAGGAGGGGCGAGTTTTACTTTTGGCTTGGGGGGGTAGCCCCTCTCCCTGCTGTTGCTGTTTATTTTTCGTAAGTAATCGTAGTCATCATGACGGTCGAGTCTCTTTCCGTCCGCGTAGATCCCGGGTAATTTCTTGAGTAGGTAGAGTTTCTATTCCGACCTTGGAAATCGCTGTGTCCACTGTAGCTCTGTCCCGTTGGTGTACGACGCCTGATGGGGATTCTTCGATTACGCCTTCTTGTAAACACCCAGCAACCGAAAGTTCGGAGAAATTCTTTTTGGAATTTTTCTGTTGACATATATATATATATATACATGGTCATGTATACATAAGATGATGGATTAGCATCACCCACACCAATGACTTATCGGGCTTCACCAAAATTCCCCTCCCTATTTGATGAGAGTGTTGTATCTGAGTCTTGTGTTTTGTGTCTCTGTGTATACCTACATTTCGTTTTTCGAATTTTCCTTATACCGTTATCAATTAAGGACACTTCCGGATCGACTTCTTTGATTTACGTTTTCTGATTCTGACTCCTACCAGCACTTTGCCTCCTAAAAGATTGTGTCAAGGAAGCATAGAACGGCTAAGAAACCTTCCTTCTTTATACCAAGAATAAAAAAGGGATAGTGGCGTAGCCATCATGGTGTATGGTGGACCAATTTTTGCAAACTTTTAGTATCTCCCCCGCTTTCTCTGTACAAATATAGAGTGACAGGCTGACCTTTCCGCTTTCTTCCGTCTATAAGAAGAACTAAAAGAAAGTGTGGTCGTAGGAGGATTGTGAGTAGGTTGGAGCTGAGGGAGTGGGAGTGAGTGATAATTATTGCCGAGGAGGGAGAGAGGGAAAGAATAGATAGAACAGCAAAGGTTAGTTTATGAGGCTACAGCAGTTAGTCCTTTAGGTAAATAACTTATAATAATAATCTCAGCCTTGCCCAGCCTTCATCAATCAATCCAGGCAAACGAAATATGACATCCAAGGAATTATAACAATGCCAAATACAAATATACGCAATGTAAATATAAATATGTACAACGTCCTTCAATTACTTTTACAGCTTTCTTCACTAGACTTTTGAGCATTAGCCCACCACATCACTCCTCAACTCTACCAAAACGTTGTGCTAAAAACTAGGGCAGACGGCAGACCAACGGAGTAGAAGTAGAAGTTCCCTTGGAAACTTTTCAGCGGAAAAATATACTGTATATTGCACTTTCTCTTTGCTTTTTAATACTCTTGCTTCACCAGAACGGTCCCTCATGAGATCCTCTTTACGCCAGAGTATTCATTTTTGAAATCCCGTTGTTGTTAGTTGTTGTGATACCAGAACTTTAAATTTTAGAATTTACTATAGCCTGCCTGGCATGACTCTGAATCTGAGTAACGCATTACACATGTCCATGTCCTAACAAGAAGAAAATTCACAACTCATAAGTTTTAGGAATGCACTGGATATGTCCTCAACGATTCTTTTGGGTTGAATTAAAGTAAACTAATCCCATTAATCACAATAAAAGTCAAAAGCAGGAGCAGAAGGAGTTTGGTAAGCGTATGATGCCTTCAAATTTCTAATATTATAAACGCTGAAGTTGGTATTTTGAATCCCATCTCTAACACTGAGCTGGTTTTCATTTCGCTCCCCGAGAGATTCTATTGCTAAGCATTTTAGGTATTTCCTCTTATTTTAAGCTTCTGCTCCTTCGTCATCGGCTTTCAGTCAAGAGTAAGAAAATAAATTACAAACAGATTGCAGGCTAATGCAGTGGCAAGAAAACAAATTAGAAATACAAATATACCAGACCATGACGCAAAGAAATCATGAGAGTGCTTCCACTATAAAATCTGAATACTGTACCGGGCTTTATTCTAATTCCCAATCCATTCAAAGACATTACGGGAGTGCCCACAAAATTATGCTGCGCGTAGGAAATTAGCAACTAAATTATGCACTCACGAGAAAGGATTAATTAGATAAATTAAACCCCGGGTTAGAGTGCGAGTGATAAGAGGAAAGCTAGCTGTCTACAACTTGCGTAAACTTATAATTATCATAGAGAAAGTGAAAATTTTACACGAAGATATAGAGGGAGGCAAGAGATTTATTGACTAAATGTATCGAAGAATTGGATGCAATTATATAACGTGTCTTGACCTTGACTTGAGATACTTCCTCTAATCCAACTAATGCTAGACCACAACAGAATATTTGTAACAGGAAGAAGGAACAGAGCATTAAATACTAAAAGGGATGATAATACTGATTTAAGAATGATTAGTACGAAGAATTTTAGAATAGTTTTTTTCTGTGGTGGCGAATAGCGGTGATTGCAGTAAAATTTATATCGTTCAGTCATTTCATTTTCATGCTAGACTCGGTTGACGTGATGAATCTGGTGATTGGTAGGTTGATGGGTGGAGTATACGCGGGAGATGGCAGGATTGTACTGATGTGGGAAACAAAACTGGAAGGCTCGTGCAAATTCTCTTCGAAATTTGCCTGCAAAAAATCACCAATGAAAGAAAACTTATGTACACATTTTAGAGGAGAAAAGTCCCAAAAAACCAGTATACTTTCTATATTTTTTCCAACAACCAAGAAGGCCAACATCCTCTCCAAAAACCCACCTCATTCATGCTCATGTCTTCCCGTATCGTAAAGGTATTTTATATTTAGGTATTATGTGACTAAATCATCTACATCCATCCAAAATATCACAAACTCACTCAACTGCAAAATACTTTGAAAAGAGAAAATGATGAACGCAGCACAAACTGTGCAGGAAAAGGCGGGAGTAGCGAGCAGGAATACTGTAACCTCCCTCCTCACAACTTAATATTATTCTAACAAACCCCATTAATTATCTAGCCCAGTACTCGTCTCCTACCGGACCGACAGTTTAGCCCCGCCTACAAGTAACTAGCATGTGGCTTATCCAAATATGTACATATATCCATACACACCAAAATAGGAAGAGACTGCATCATATATAAATGTCATATGAGCAATCAGCATTTATTTTATCCAGGATTCTTGGTTCTGCAGCTTTTACTACTAGGAATTCCTGGCTGGATCGGCAAGTTTCAAACTTATCCAGACGTGCTAAATGTGAACATATTTTGCAAGTCCTTTCAAATCCAGCTCTTATTTTGTATTGGCAAGCAAAAAAGCGTCTACTAAGTATACTAAGAACTCAGGCATGCAATATACCAAAATAAAAAGGAAGATATGTCGCCACCATTTTTCAATTTCTCGATTCACTACCCTCTAAATCTTTCCGGGCTTTCCCCATCTTTCTATCGAAGAAAAAGCGCTACTGCTTCTCTGAGACAAGACAAGCTCAGTGGCATAGCTTATGACATTCTTACACCAAAATCTAGAATCAATAAATTTGGAAAACATGTAGTCAAAACAAAACAGCTGATTTATTTTCCTGCATTCAATCTGCTTCTCAATTCCTGCATAGATCAAGCTCTAGCTCCACCTCCACACCCCATTGATCCCACCCTACTATTTTCCTATATTATAGAGAAGTCACCCGGCTGAGTAAACCTTCTACTTTAAAACTTTGGATTTATAGCTTATTTCCCAGGATTCAAGATTGATGCAGGGTTTGGAGTTTTAAGTTCATGCCTCTGATTTCTCCTTGTTTTAGCCCAGAATAGCAGAGCAAGAAACAGCAAAGGGTCTCATTTTATCGGTCGAAAATAGTGGCTTACAGTAGAATGATGAAATGCATATATCATTCACAATGTATGTAGTTTGGGTTAAGACTGATTCCTTCCGTTTAAGTATTCACTCATAAAATTTCGGAACGACTAGAATTCTCAATCTCTGCTCTCCATTGAAACTCCTTACTCCCTGTATGTATGTAGAGAACAGAATACATTCAAGAATCCAAGCATAAGCTTTGAAGCTTTGTTGGAGACCATCTATCAGAAATATTGAAATATTATTTCGTGCATACAATCATAATAATTCAAAGCTTTTGAATGTTTCCACAGCTGAAGTCAAACAACTGTTCGGATTTAGAAGTGATAGCTGGTTACTGGTAATACATGTAGCAGCATAGACTGTTGCACATGGAGGACAGTTTTTCATAAAATTTCTTTAATTAAACGCATTTATACGTTTATAAACAAAAAAAGCTTGGCAGGCAGAACCTATCACCAAACGTGTCCTATTTATACCAGCTCTCTAGTTCTTATGTGGTACGATACTAATTACAAATTACTCAGAAAATCCAACCTGTAGTTAACATAGAGACACTAGCATCAATATTCTGTTCTTAATCCGAAATTTGTTGGACGCAATTGTTCTTATTATGTGAAGAGAAGTGGGTTTAAATTATTTACGAGGCATTCATAGAATAACAGGAACATGCATGAAGCGGAATTTAGGACAGTAACAGATACAAGACAAGCAGTGCAGTACAAGAAAAGCAAAGGAACGGCATACTTGGAAGCAAAACCTGGACTTGTTGCTGTGGCAATCTGGTTCTGAGAAAACTGGAACGTTTCTAGACTATGCTTCACAAGTAAAGGTTTAACTGTGGATCTCAAAAGTTGAGAAAATCCAATATAGTACAGATACTTGAGGGGCTTCAAAAACCCTCGAATTGTATCCTAGCTTTCTCCCTCGAGATGTTATTACGGTGAAAGCATGAATTTATTAGAAGAGAATAGCAGAGGCGTTCTCACAACCCCACAAGCTGTAATGTTTCAATTGTGGTTCCAGGAAAGAGCAGAGGTAAGCGGGTTCGGGGTGGGGGAATGATAAATTGGGTCTAAGCCTAATGCTGTAATAAGTATAAGTAAATAATAAGAAACTCACTTTTCTATGTTTAAGAATGTATTAAATCACAAAGGAAGATTGAATGATGTTTACTCAGAAAAAGAAGGATATGACTTACCACTCATGAAGTTATAGATGAGAGGGTTGATAGCAGAGTTGGCATAGGGAAGCCAATGACTAACTATGACGATGGATCCGAAAATATCATTCTGTGGGATGGGTATGATGAGACTACAAGAAAGAAGAAATTACTATGCTCATATCCAAGCTGGATAACATTTTCAGATTACGGAGATGTTCCGCTCGGAACCGACGAGTAAGATTTTTTACCTGAGTATCGTATAGATATGAACTGGAAGGTAGCAAAATGCAAACATGATAACGACTGCCACCAGCATCTTGGCGGCTTTTCTCCGGGATCGTAGCTGAAAGTCCACAGCGTTACCCTGTTGTACAGACGTTCCGCGGTGTATCGGAGTTAGTACTGTAATTGAAGTAATGTCATTGTTATATTCTATTCTCACATTTTAGCGAATTTACTGCAACGGATACGGTATTTTCGTAAATTACTCACTACACTTCACGATTTCCCAAAATTCTATTTGCTTTCCAAGGTGATTTTCCAAGGTCTGCCACAGCTTTCCCCCCTTCCTGCTAATTTTTTTTATACTTTCTCCCAATTTCTTTGTATTCCTTGTTCACTTTTCCCCACCAGATTCGACTATTTTCTCTTCGTAGATTTATCTCTGTCAATGGACTTTTATCTTATTGGCTTTATAATGTGCATCCTAATCCCCTCAACTGATTCTCACCTCTTGACTTTTACTCGGGGTTTATTCGCCTTTCTCCTGCTTTCCCCTTTAACTCTATAATCTGTATATAGCCTGGATATATAATTACTTTACAGTTTTTTTATAATTCTGTCTTACAAGCCAAACTTTGTTATGCAAATACCTTTCTATGCCAAAGTGATGCAGGTATGGCAGATGGACCCTGTCATTATTACCATGGTAACTAAATATTTTGTCCAGACTATCCAATAAAATAAAGAATCGTTCAATAAAACGTTGTGTAGTATCTCTATGTACCTCTCAAGACTTTTATGATTACAAATGCCGAAAATGGTTTTTGGTTTTCTTCGTCTCTTGAATTTTAAAAACTTTCGAGAAATAAGGCAATAGAAAGTACGCTGTTGCTGAAAGTTGCTATGCTGACTCCGCATTTATCGATATTTTAAGAAGTATGAATTTTATATCAAAGCTTAAACTGTTTGGAGTAGCATATGTAGCTAAAAAGGTGAAGCAAGTAGCGCCTGGAGAGGTAAAATTCGATTTCGAAACGAGTTGAGTTGAGACTCTCAACTCCGGAATCATCTCTCAAGTCGAGAGATGATTCCGGATGTGAATGTGGTTAGTGGTTGAGAGTTGGGTATATATGCAACAGGGTAGCCGTGGGCGAGAATAATAGAATCCTATGGGGGAAGCAAAGGCTAAGGGGGCAAAAGAAAGAACATGAATCTGGGTATTCCGGGATGCATGAGAAAAAGCTTACATCTAGCGCTGTACTGTACTTGAGTATTTCCATTTTGTACAGGGGGGTAGCGACGAGTTCCATCAGCCCCAGGTATATTTGTAGAACTCCAGAGAACGCGGGCGATTTGATAATACGCAAAGCTCATGAATGCGAGAGGCAGGAAATACAGTAGAACAATACGAAAAATACTGTAGGTCATATCCGCCATTCCGCTCCAGTTTGGTGTACATTGGGTGAAGAGAATTGTTGAAATCCGGATACCCTCTCTGGGTTTCGTTTCCAGGACGATCAGCTCCGGAATATCTGCCGTTATTAAAGTTATGATATTACAACAGGATAAATGGAGAGGCCAAAACCGACAAACTCATTTCCCACCACAAACGATCAAATAATTGATATTCTAGCATGGGTAAAATCATCGTACTGTAGAAAGCCTTCATACAAAAGTGAGATAGTGCAATACTGCATGATGTATTCTATCAATTCTAATTACATATTACATCTACACCATCAAGCATCATCGCCTCAAGCACAAGAAAGTCAAAAGCTAATCATTATCGATCAAGAGACAGCTTGATTCCTGGGGAGCTTTTCTCATTAGCGCCGGAAGTACAGGATATTTTCAAAACTTTACGATGACATGTAAAAGAATTTAACAAATACATATAACTTCCTTCCTATGTAGTAACCTGCTTTAACTTCGATACAGAGAAAGCACCGATTTTCCTTCCAGCCAGAGCATATATCGAAATTCATTTCAAATTCAATTAGGCATCCATAGGTAAGTCTTTTAGTAATGAAGGGATTCTTACCAAAGAGTAGAGATATTGCCCAGATGGCAATGATAGCTCTTTTAGCTCTGCTTGTGGTTGCTTTGAACTTCAAAGGGAAGCATATGGCGTACCACCTTTCAACGGATATAAAGGTAAGCGTCAGGACAGATACGGATACAGAAACCGTCTGAAATATCAATAAAATGATTCCATTTGGTATTAAAAGCCATTAATGGGACATTCTAAGCTTCGGGCATTACAAAACTTATTCACCATTACTACTGTCACCACCCTAATCTTGCCGTGTTGACATCATTTGCAAGGCATTATCTACCTACTGTTTCATATCTTTGAGTTAGTCTCTTACAAAACCTTAAAGCTGGACATTCTTTATTTATCTTCGTAAAAGTTTTCATCTTCCAACAAAGAATCTAAAGTAAGTATATCGCCATCTTTCCTGATCTTTAGAATCTTAACACAGAAAATGTGATTAAGGAAGAGTGAATGAACTCACAGCTCACAGGATCCAGCTCCGAGGATTAAGAATTTCATCCGCACCGTTTTATTTGAATAACGTTTGACTTGACAGTATTAAAATCTACGAAATCGTCAATTTCCTGTCTCAAAGAATTTCGTACCGCTGTAATACTGAAAGTCTTAAGTTTGAATTTAGAGTGTGAAAATTCCCTCGTCTATTGGATCTCACCATGGCATGGCACTTGGATTCAATCTGTTCGCTCTGTTACATTAGTTTTGAATGTACAAAAGGCACATCTTACAATCACTAGGGGGGTTTATTCCTCTATTTCTTTCGTTACTTACAGTTTTAGGCTCCGTTTTGGGTGTGGTTGCACCTGTGAAAGCTTTAGATTTTCTGGAGAATACCCTCAAAGATAAAATTCATCCCCACACATATGCCTTCTCGACTTTCAAGGTAAACCAGCTTCGCAGATGGTTGGTAAGAATTTGCACTCAAATTAATAGTACCTATTATGAATTATTCAAACATATCCATATCATTCTCTTCTTCCACCCTCACTGCAGAGGGATTTCCTGTATGAGAATAAGTTACTCACAGTTTTCTACGGAATTCCCGCATTGGATTGAAATAATGCATAAACCCTTTTTGAAAACATAACTTTCACCAACTTTCTCTCAGGATTTTTTTCCAATCTCTATAAAAAATCCATCAAGTTAATGGAGCCACAATGTACCCAATCACACAATAGTTTGAGGCTCAAACTTTGCGCGATAACATTTGAAGACTTTCAGAATATTGCTTAATACATACTTTTATCTCTATCAAGTAATCATAAGTTCGTCGTTCCAGGGTTCTTGTAGACCATATACATGTTTTGCGGTATTTTCAATACGATGAGTGCAGAAAGTAAGGTCAAGTGTGAATGGTTTAGTATCAAGTTTTTGAGTAACTTGGATTGATCTGCGGTGTCTTGGTAACAGATCTGATTTCCTCGTTTCTTCTCCTTGAAGAAAGCAGCTGTTGCATGATGAGAGGCAAAGATGGGAATGAATGGAAGATTAAAGAGGGAACGATTTCTAATAGCGGTAAAGCAAGGCCTTGGTGTGGATCCAACAATCGTGAATTGAATAGCTTTTTAAGCTACATTTTACAGCTTATGTAGGAAACTGATTCATGTAAAGTACGGGACCTACTTTGAATCTCATTTACTTCATCACTAATCATGTCCTACTAAATTAAATATACTTGATAGGGATTTAATCAGATTTTATTTCCCAAGTAAACTGATTCCTATACGCTCATACCTTACGTCGTGTCTATTCGATGAACTCCGAAAACAACGGCAGAGATTGAAGGATTCTAGCAGATTTTGCACTTAAAACCTTAGAATGCGACCGGCAGTACATATACAGAAGTATACTACATACAAAACAGAGATTGACGTTCGTATCGGGCGTCATTTAAGACTCTCATGCTCAATATTGAACTACAGCAAATAGGGTAAAGTAATTATACGGGGTAATCAGTTGATCATTTGAATCAGCCTTGTAACATTCCTCACTGGCTACTGGTCTTGGTATGCTCAGACTGAGCAGCTCAAGTCACCTAGAATCAATACCAGTGAATGAGAATGTCACTTGTAAGGAAAGGATGAACGAGTTTTAGGAAGTAGGATTTATGTCGATTCCGTAAAAGCTCTTCATGCGCGATGGCATAGGATTTGATTTAAATGTAAGTTCAGTTTCGCTTTTCTTACAATTGCGCATTATTTTCTAGTTTGCTTTTTCCAGCGTTTTATTTTACTCGATCCCGAATGAATGAAGTAAATGGTCTGTGGCCAAATGCCAATGCATAATACATGAACGAAAAACAAAATGTTCAATTCTGTTAGAAACCCTTCATTTCCGTGCATCAAACTTTTTCCAGCTTGTTTCGGTTGCTATGCTGACTGAGCCCTCAGTTTTAGTTCTTTGCTTTCACTACAGGGCACCACTTTTGTGTTTGCACTCTGTCCTGTTTCAGTTCTATGGTGTTTACTCCTGATATTCCATTCGTCGGAAAGTTATCAGGATTTAAAATTTCTCAACTGTCCCATGACATGCTTTTAAACTTATATTGACACAAATCTTGTTTCTCCCAAAACTTTACAGTTTTAGTACGCACTTACCTCGAAAAGATTTTTGCCCATGGAAACTGGTAAATGCCAATTTTTTTACGGCATGTCTGAGGCAGAAACTACAAGGGAAGCTGACGACACCGTCTTTTATTTATTGAATACAGAGAGTGGCTTGCGGTATAAAACGCAAAACAAACTCTTGGCCGTGATACCATGTTGTGCTTTATTAGTATCGCGGTATACCTTATTTGAAAGAGCAACTCTTGAACTACATTTATCTCCTAAATTTAAGAAATTTTGGGGGTTCTAATTAAGAATAGGGTGCTACGAGCAAAGACACCTCTAATTTTAAGTTTCCGAAATTTTAAAAATCATGTTTCGCGCCAAATGCCGCTAGGTCACTTTTTGAGAATATTTTTTGACATGTCTGTCAATGATTGCTTTCTCCACCGCCGTAGCTACAATTCCTTCTCTGTTTGATAATTTAAACTTATAGGTAACAACAATAATTAGTTACTTAAAAATAGGGGTGTCTTGAGACTTGCCACTTTTTGCAAGTTGGCGGAAGAAAATAAAGGCACAATTTTTGTTAATCGCTTTGTAAGAACAGACGGCTACATTTACACCTAAAATTAATTTTTACCGAAGAAACTTCTTAAATGCGTATGTTTAAGATCATCAGCATCAAACAGCTATGTGTATCAGCAAAGATATACGAATTTAAGTTTTTAAAATCTCCCGTCCGTTATCATTACCGGAAACTGTTTTTTGGAGGTTGTTCCAGTTTTCTGCCCGCAGTTTAGTTTTATTTGGTTTCTATCCTAATTGCTACATATCAGCTTGTAGCCAACAAAATTGCCTACAATGTGAGGTGAAGATTATAAATTTATACTTCGTGTACAGCAAGTAGTGAAGCATGCAGTTTTGCATTTTATACGGCGAGCCACCCTTAGTATATGAGTGAAGTGGAGAATTACTATTTTAAAAAATCCAAGACGCTAAATGCTGTAAAAACAACTCCCTCCTCGAACCCCAGCTCAGCAATGTTTATCTTGCACAAAATAGTGTTATGATATTCGTAAGGACCGGTGTTTCCAACCTGGCTATTATCAATGACTCTTCGTAGCTGCAAACAAGGTTGCTGAAATAGATTCTCACAAAGAATCAACATTCCTGCTTCTTATGTGTTTAATCTGAGGTTTCTCCGTGAGAATGGTTTGTAAAGAATGTAAAGGATTCCCGATAATATTCCCTCCCTGATGCGAAAAGCGTTGATCCATTCATAGTTTATATACGGTATGGTTATGGTGAGAAAGAAAGCTTGTACGACAGAATTGATTTCGCTTGTTACATGTATGCATATTACACTGTAGGCAAGAAACTTCTCGAGAGTTGAAAGCACTTCTTGAATTTGGATTATATGCCCATATTTCCAAACCGTATTGTTAAAAAAATTGCAGCAGCGCGCTGGCTTTTTTTCAAATCATTCGAACTATTTCAGAACGAACACAGAATGTCAAATATGTGGCAGAAAAAGCGCTAACAAAGCGATCCAGAAGGTACGAATATAAGCAACAAGCTTGGGGCGGAAACTCCAAACTTCCATTGTCTACTAATCAGCGAATGAAAACGGAACAAATCTAGCAACTTTTTATTTTAAATTGACTTATAATGAGTTTCTCTACTCTTTCTACATTTTTACCTTACTGTATTATGTATGGTTTTGCTATAGGAGACATTAACGGAACTTTAGAAAGACATAGTTTTGTTGTTAATATTATGTTTTACGTCCGACTTCTCCAAACAATTCATGGCAGCAACTTTTGAAGTTGCTAACTCCACGAGTTATCAACCCTTACAACCACAAGATATGCCTTTGCTGGCGCTATTTACAACAATTTTTCGGGAAAGTTAAGACCAAGACTAAATACAAATTCCTCACGAATTCCTGTCCAGCCTTCCGAGCTGTACATACCCCTAAGCGCTCTGCTCTCTAAGTCTTTTACCCCTCTCACCCAATTACACTACACAGGGTTCTAGCCCGCTTAAGGCTACGCATGCCGGACATGCCATCTGTAAGCTACCCGGACGATTTGATTGTGTGACCTGCTGTGTCTAGTATCAAGACTGTATCCGTTGACCCAGAAATAGCCCAGTACCAAGTATGGTCTCTGCTGGCCGGACCTGTCGAACTGCGTATCAACGGAAATACTGATGACGCCACCCTGACCTTCTGCATGATATTTTTACTCAAAAAGAAAGAGGAAAGAAACTTGCTGGAATATTTTTCGACTTCAGTACTGCTTTTGACACCCTCAACTACGAGCTACTAATAAAAAAGCTACTGGAGCTTGACACCCCCTATTACCTTAGAATTTTAGAATTTTATGTAACTATCTTAAGGATAGAAAATTTAAAATAAAAAAGAAATGCTTACGATTTCTATGGGTATCCCCCAGGCTTTTTAAATCGGGTTCATCTGGTTCTTAATTCATATTAACTCGGTCTCTGAAATTGTAAATAATAAACTTTGCTTCTTTGCCGATGATATTGTGGATGTTTGTACCGGTGAAAGTCGTTTGAAGTATCGGATATAAAAAACTGTTGTCACAAATTAATCATGTGGAGTGAAGACATGCAACTAAACTGGGGTAAAACGAAAATTGTCATATTCTCCAAATGATCAAATGTTAATAATACTTAAGCAATAAACAATATGATAGAAATTGAAGTGATAAGTGAGTTTAGCTATCTGGTAATCATAATTGATAACGAACTAAAATTTAAAAGCCATGTTAATGCTGTAAAACCCAAAGTAGTCGCCAGATGCAAGTTCCCTGACTGGATACAAGCGCTACATAAATAAGAAAACCATGTACATTCTCTTCAAGTCAATTGTAATGTCTATAGTTGAATATGGCATCCCAGTCTGGGGTGTACAAATCTAAGTGAATTGAGTCTTATAGATCTCAGGTTTCTATCTCATACTACGCTAAATAAGTATGCCTCTATAAATGATGAATATGAATATTTTGATTTAAGGTCCAGCTGTATCAGTTTAATTTAGCTAAGCTCAGTAGAAAATGCTTGACACTTGATTATCTGCCTGCTTATTGCTCCCAATTATTTAAACTCTCTGAAAGAAGGTTAGGTCGTGATGAACTTCATCTACATATGCCACCTGTCACAAAAGAATCGACAAAATATGCCTTTCACAACTCTGCAGTTATGGTATGGAATACACTGCCTCTAAAGTTAAGTAACACTAATGTTGAACACTTTTGTAATAATGTGGAAAGAGTAGAAAGAAACACTTTCTACTCTAACCTGTCTAACCTCCTTCATTAATAACTCTGTAATGCCCACTGCGCTTCGACTGACTCCTATTGGAAACCAGAAGAAATTCAGAAGAGTATGTCAATAAAATGAAATCACAGACAGCCTAAATCCACCTTTTACTAAAATAAATGGGAAATTTTCTAACCTGCTCAAGACATCTACAATTTCTATATCTGTTTTAATTTTTGTTGTTGATCCAAACTGTCTCTGTACAGTATTGTGCTTTTCATCGACTGCATTGAGGTGATTGCGTGTGAATAAATATTTACGAAATCCAAGGTGAAAGTTAAGTTGAAAGTGATCAAAATTCTGTGGCACGTTGTAAATCATCAAGAATGCTAAAATAGTAAGGTGCTTTTGGCGGAATGTTTTTGCTAAAAATCTGGAATTATCAAAGAATTACTTAATGATTACCATGGGCAACAACCAGGGGGTAGTTTTGGCGTCTTCTTTATACTGAGTGAAACCTTACATGAATAGCTAAAATTTTCAATCCCTCCCCCTTTCCTTACAGTAGTTATTAGCCAAAAAGGAGGTCATTAAAAGCGTCTTGTGAAGTTACGTGGAACGGTAGGTGCAAAAAACCTACCGCCTAAAAAAATTTGCCTCGAAAAACTAGCAAATATATTGACATCTTCCATGACCCTCGAGTAAATGGTTCCACCGAACAATGCGGTACAAATAGGAAGTTGGGGTTCACGGTGTATAATGAAGAGTAATAAGCAATTTTATTTCTACGAGACATCTGGTGATACTGTACGTTGGATTCTTTTTGAATCCAGAACCAAGTCAACCTCGGAAAGACACGAAATCCGTGCATGAAAACTTGAGCACTTAAGCAGGATATGAACTTAAATAGCCCAGACACCTTCATATAAACTTAACCTGGGCCATGCTTTTGATGTAAATATAGTAAACGAAAAGTCGTCTCAGACTATACCGTTTTTGAGTTTACATTTTACGCCCGTTCATCCAATAAACAGGGTGATGCCTCCTATTTTACCACGAATTTGACCGTTGGTATTAATTTGTCGGTACGACAAAAACGATTAATGTTCAGATTTGGGTGGTTGAGAATTTTATTAGCTACACACATAACGGTTTCACATGATAACGCTGGATATTTTTCGGTTCAGCGAACCAAAAACACGAGAGTGGTCAAAATTGAGTTTTCCAGTGCTGAAAGACACAATTTTTGGAAACTCCAATCGATATTTTAGCTTTATAAAAGATTTCAAACAGGTTTGGTACCGCTATCCTGGCCTTTGCTATTTTGCTGTTTTTATTCTTGTTGAAAATTCCTGGGTAGAAGAATTCTATGCCTAAATATTTATAGTCTTGTACAAATTCAATAGGATCTTCACCACAGCACAGTTTATCTTTTTCAGACATTTTTTCAGCTTTTTTAAATACGATGGCCTTTGTCTTATCTAAGTTTACCGTTAATCTATTATTCAAAAAGTATTGTCTAGCCTTATACGTTAGTCTTTGCAAGTCCTCTAATGAATTTGACGAATGATGAATCAGAAGTTTCAACAAGAAGAAATACATTGGCTAAAAATCCGACCAAATTCATTCTGAGCAGGGGTTGTATTTTATTTCTTAACTTGGCTTGCTTGAGCTGGACTGTGAGAAGGAGAGAATTTTAAGCAGAAATTGTGATGAAAGTCTGGTTGCGGGTCTGAATTTAAGATTTTACCCTGATAAATTTTACTTTTATACAGCTATACGCTAATTCCACGTCAATTTATAAGAACATAGCCGTGACCTTTAACGAGACAAAGGTTTCTTCCTTTCAAGACATGTCAAAAGAGGATTACTCATGTCAGCCTAACTTGAGCACTTCGAAGTCAATGCGATTGGTTGAGAACAAGATGACAGAGTTAAGCTCATGAGGGTGAAACAAATGTGTCTCGATCCGTTCCACGTCAAGTGAAAGTATGAGTCTCGTTCTTGGCATATACTTTATATTCTGTTCATATGTAGTTTAAACTTCTTTTCTCAAGTTTTACCAAAAAATTTGCCTTCAATCCTATCCCGTAATAATCCTTCTTATCGTTCATGTAGTAGAGCCCATTCCATCTTCTTTTATAATATGTAAAACAGAAAGGTTGTCTGGGGCACCGTATAGTTTTGCTTTTTGCATCAAGTATCACGGACGTTTCAAAATGGAAATGTGGCAAATATTTCCGAAAGTTTGCATCTTTTTGCAATTTTTAGCAGATTTATGCAGATTTAAGCATCGCTTCGCCTACTTTAGCATATTTATTAAAATTTTATTTATTTATTTAAATTTTAGCATATTTATTCAAATAGCATATTAATTCAAATTTTAGCATATTTACTCAAATTTTAGCATATTTATTCAAATTTTAGCATATTTATTCAAATTTTAGCATATTTATTCAAATTTTAGCATATTTATTCAAATTTTAGCATATTTATTCAAATTTTAGCATATTTATTCAAATTTTAGCATATTTATTCAAATTTTAGCATATTTATTCAAATAGCTTATTAATTCAAATTTTAGCATATTTATTCAAATTTTAGCATATTTATTCAAATTTTAGCATATTTATTCAAATTTTAGCATATTTATTCAAATTTTAGCATATTTATTCAAATTTTAGCATATTTATTCAAATTTTAGCATATTTAATCAAATTTTAGCATATTTATTCAAATTTTAGCATATTTATTCAAATAGCATATTAATTCAAATTTTAGCATATTTATTCAAATTTTAGCATATTTATTCAAATTTTAGCATATTTATTCAAATTTTAGCATATTTATTTAAATTTTAGCATATTTATTCAAATTTTAGCATATTTATTCAAATTTTAGCATATTTATTCAAATTTTAGCATGTTTATTCAAATTTTAGCAAATTTATGCAAAAGAACCTTTTTGAAAATATTTGCATCTCTTTATAACGGTAAGTTGATCAATGATTCGGAATCTCTGAATTTTGATGCAAGTTTCGAAAATCTTTCAATTCTGTTCAAAATTTTTAATAATCTCTCAATTTTGATCCAAGTTTCCAAAATCAAAAGTTCCCTTTTATAGTTGGCCACGGCAGGCTCTTAAGAGAGCTATTGGTTTTACTTCAAAACGTTTGATTTGTCGGGAGAGCTATAGTTTTGATGGGAGACCTATAGTGTGGGCAGAAGCGCTGTTATTTCACACGAGAGCTGAAGATGACATGAGAGCGATAGGCTGGACGAGAGAGCTATCGGTATCGGTAGGACGGGAGATTATACGTTTCGGGACAAATACAGGTTTGCTGGGAAAGCTGTAGGCTCTATAGAATAACTGAAGCTTCCACGAGAGACAAGTTTGACGGGAGAGTTGTCGGTTTGACGGGAGAGCTGTAGGTTTGACCCATGAACTGTTGGTTTCACAGGAGAGCTATGGGATCGGCAGGAGAGCTATTTGTTCGGAAGGGACAGCTACCGTAAGCACGTTCATAGCTGAGCGACCACCCTTATGTAGCTCCAATGTAAAGTAAACGGGAAAACTCGCGCGGGAAATTTGAAAGGGATCAGCTATGTGCGCGCTGACGATATATATTTGACGAAATATCTATAGGTCCGATGCGAGACTAGTGAATTCTATGGGAGGCCAGTCTAATTTCTTGTGTGAATTTGTACCAAAGAGTAGCCAGGCCAAGCCGGGTAGCCAAGCTAGTACATTATAAAAAGCTGCATAAAGACATGTTAGTAATAATGGCTAGTTGTGGAGAATACTCCATAATTTCTAATAGTAAAATTACAATAGATTCAAGATGCGAAACTGGATATACTTCTACCGTATCTTAATAGGGCTGATTATGGAAGACTTCGGTTTTTTTGGAAACTTTTTATTGCTTGTTAAAAAAACTATAGGTCACGAAGATCTTATTCGCCGCATCCTAAGCGGAAACAATCATTTAGAAGGCTTTACAATTTGTCTACTAATGCTGCTATGAATCTCATTAGTTGCGGCTCATAACTTATCGCATTTTGAACCCGCCCAACGTCAAAGGCTCATAACGAACTAAATGGCCATATGTGCTTCCGTCAGTCCTGTGCAAGAAAGAATTCAATTCCGGATGCAAAATTTATCCGCTCATGGTCAAGCAGAGATTAGAGGTTCTATCTTCTTTGTCTAACTTTTGCGTAGGTAATTTATTAATAATTGCACCGATTAAGTCCCTTTTCTTTGTTAGGGCATACATAAGGCTCCAATTATTCAATTCTTCGATGTCCTTAGGCAAGGGCAGGAGGTGAGGCAGTTTGGATTCCAATAGCTAGCTGCTAGCTGTATGCGCTGCGTGGGGTTTGTGTATCGGACCTGCAGCTCTCCCGTCAAACTAATAGCCTCATTTTGAGTTGGCGCAGACAGACATTGAGATTTATAGTAATAGATTTATACTTATCCGTTTTGTCTCTCTCCAATTTTGACACTCGAATCTTCGTTTAAAGCAAATTGTCCGGGGCCTATTTCCGTCGATAATTTTGTATGGGATTTTCCCATGCAAAATTACTGTTGAAAAAGTTGTAAGAAAATTTTGCTTCTTAGATTTCCTATTCATCCCACGTGATGTAAACTTTGTTTACTTTCAACATCAGATTTGAGAAATAGTTGTTGTTTTGAATTCAACTTTTTGTAGTCTCGGTATAAGTTAACACGTTAAATTCTATTTCAAGTGTTTTTTGCAACACAACTATTCGCTAAGGAACGACCAAAAGAAATTGTGAGGTTACCATGAGGGATTTTGATTAGAATGATCTAAGCAGCTTAAAATAAACCTAATACCTTGCAGATTTCCTTACTAAAGATGAGCACCGTTTGCGAACTGCCCACTACCTTTTAATATCAAATCTACTTCATACCTGTATCGATTGATGCAACACCAAGTTTACTTTCGTAAGAATTTTAATTTGCATGTATTCCCAGATAAGCTCTCGCAGCGCTACCATTCTTATTTTATAATTATGGGCTCAGTATTGTAATTTTACTTCCGAATCCTCCTATCAGTTGAAATAATATTTTACGGAGACAGTACAGTAGTAGTTAGAATTAGGATGAAATGAGTGGTTTGTTAGAAAACCTTCCAATTTTGCTTCAATAAACGGCAACTGACAAAAAGAGAACCCTTTGACAATGCTGAAAAGAGTCCATCTGTGTTGGCTGTTCGCCCCTCTTCATAGTTTATACCTCCCACGAAATTATTCCTCATATTCTTCCACACCGAAAGCTCGAAGCCTTGCTATCTCTCTCTTTCTCTTTCATTTTCTCAAGTACCTTACACCTCTTTACGCATGTTCTCTGCATCTACATGTATGGCTACATTTAAAGCAAAATATTTTTACACTGATACTTATATAAGAGAATGTGACGCTTCATTCCAGATCCAGGGCGCGTGAATAATATTCGATGGCAATAGGTTGTAAGGAGGATGGTGGATGAAAAAATCTTTGCGTAAAAAAATGCCATACAGTTTTTCTTCCTTCTTCGTTCGTCATTACATATGCACGTCCAATTCTAGAGAACTCTTCTTTTGACCAGGTTAAAAATAGAAAGAGCTGTCTCTTTAGATGATTTTGATGGCTTTCTCTACGGTTTTTTCGTGAAAGTTCGCACATGTGATCAGAAAATTGAAAGCTCTGGTGAAACGTGAAACCGGCTGCTCACTCCTCAGGCCGTCTCATCATGCATTCCTTGAGAAGAGGAAAGCTTGATGATGAAAGGATATGCATTATTCTCAACTTTCTCGACGCTTATTGCTGAACTTGAAAGGAGTCTAAAGACCAAAGTCCTATCCCGTATCATGGATTCACTTTGCTGCAAGCAAACATCTTTTAGCAATTCAAAGGGCCTCAGTCTCAAAGGAGTCTTCTTCTTATATCATCCTTGTACATGCCGGACCACGTTTGTGGAAACAGGATTCATTTTCTGAATAGAACGTATAGGCAGGACAGTATCTGATCTGGATGAAAACACTTGAAAAAGAAACGGTAGAATAAAAAATTCGGAGGAAGAGAGGGGATAATATTCTATGGAAATTTATTCAAGATAAGCTCCATTTTTACGAGCAAAACTCGACATCATTACACGCTTCTCGGCCAGCGTAAAAATCTATTGAAAACAGCAAAGTTTAACACGAAGGAGTTTTAAATTCTATTACATCCTCCTTATCAACCTGTATGCAAAGAATAAAAACTCTTTTCAATACATCCATAAAATTAGAATCTCATCTCTCCTTGTCCGTAGTAAAATCATCCTTCGGAAGCGAAAAACTCCTTATTATCATCTTACAATATTGATTGCTCCCATCCTATTTCAACGTCTATTCCACCTGCTCCAGTTAGCAACATTCTTCTCGAAATCTTGAAGCATTGTATCGGAATACGAAAATCAAAATCAAAATAGTCTTTGCAGAGCTTCAGAAACACCATTACCGGAGCGACATTGCAATTACTTTCGGCTGGAGTTCCTCTTCAGTTCTTCAGTGTAAGCTCAGCTTTTTTTGTACATCACCTACACATTTTCCTGTGACAAATGTTTAGGTAAGTCTCGTTCTATATGTGTTGTTGTGTCGAACCTTTATATCGAAAGTACTTAAGGCTCTTTCGTATAAAACTACTTACGATGTACATCTTTCGAAACAGTAAGCAGAGGAATCGGATTTCAATGTTTTAAGGTTTTCCTTTTCTTCTATATATACTTTATCTTCCTGTGCCATTTCTTACAGTGATTACATCCTAAAAATCAACTTGCGTCCCCAGTAAGTTGTTTCCACGAAGTTCTTTGAGAATATGGTAACATGTTCATATGTAATAAGTTCTGGACTTACGTCTTGTTTGCGAGAAAGTGATACTATATATATTGGAACTATCCCGGCACATCAGCTCAATTACTTCATTTCAGCAGCGTTGGATTTATATTTTCCCACTTTTAGAGGATGTGAAAGTAATTTTCACCCAAACAAATACAGTACTGCTGGAACTTTTACTTATACTTTTTTCATCCCGTCTGACTTATAATTATTCAACTTGGTAAGGCAACACTGAGTGATTCGCAAATACTATTCAGATCAGCATTAGAAGCGTTAAATCTAACCATCTTTAAGGAGCAGGTAAATGGAGTGAATGTAGCATTGTGTTCTACGGGCGTATAGGGTGGTAAGGCGGGGTCGCTTGAATGAAATCATGGAATTTAGGTCTTTAAGACCTTTAAGAAGATGTTGGAATTCAATTTGGTAACCTGAGTTACAAGTACGCGGGTCAGGGGTCATTGCATACTGCAGCAATGCGCCTACCCCCAACACACAGCTAAAGATGTTAACAATTATGCGGAAATCTCGGATGACATTGCTTTCTCCGCAAAGAAAATCACTAAATGTAAATCTTTACTTATTTCCTCACCATAATTTGGGGAGCTACCTATAGGGGGCGGTGGAATCCAAACGGGAGGTGCTGAGGAAATGAAACATAGCTAGATCTACTTTGTCCGTTTAGTACAAAATGTACGTGCATTGGAAAGTGGGAACATGAATCGAATGATCTTTTAGAGGGTTATACTGTAAATACAATTTCTTCATGTTATATTTCCATAATATATTCCTAACAATATAATGTATTGATTTTTATACCTGACATAAGATGCACCCTAATTTTGCATATTGTTCTTAATCCGATGCAAAGTCAGGTCTCCTGGGCTCTACAATTTTATTCTGGAAGTGAAAGCACTTCTATTACTTGAATCCAAAACCGTAGAGAGTTACATTGCTGGCACGTGGAAATACGTAATGTAACATACGAGTTTCAGTTTTAGGACGAGGATGTACAAGGGAATTGTGCATAAGGACTAATTCCTGTTGACAGAAGTCTAATAGATCTGGAAAAGACACTGGACTGCTAGAGCTGGATCACAGTAGGAAGGTTAGGATTGCTAGTGGCTGGGAATGAAAAGCATGAAGGTGGCACGTGTTTTTCATGGCTTCGCTTTAGTCATTAATGGTTTCAGCTGCCGGCTCCAAAGTAGTGTGGGTTTCACAAGAAATACTTGAATTGGCCCGAGCTATGAATTAGTTTATATATATAACTCCGTCGAGGCCTGTATCCTAATTACAAGTGATACGAGGGCGTAATGAAATGATTGTACAAGGAGTAGAGGGTTGGTTCCGTGGCTAGTAATTTATGCTGATGTAGGAATGATGCTCGTGAAAATTGATGTAATCGCAACAACGCAGGAACTGTAATTGTAATCAGAGACCTTGTTTCCCTACTTCCTACGTCTCTACTCTTAATTTCTCCGCTTTCACTCCCCACACGCGTATGTGGGCGTTAAAATAGCCGAGGTTTTATTGACCCTTGGTTGTTTTGAGACCCCAGAAACAGTCGGAATCGCTTCCTACTCGGAAGCATACCCTGTGCGTAGCTTGGCATAAAGATTGAAGTGGATTGGAATCCAGATTATGAGTTTTCTTGAGCAACTACTTTTGCTCTAGTTTTCTACAGCCAAGAGATATGGAGAAAGTTTCTTCAACGCGTCATACGCATCATACGCTTCCACAGGCCTCTGATTTCACTTGACTATAACGGCAGCACATACTGTCGCGTAGTGATTCAAAAGTAGCAAACTCTTGTTCCCGAAACGCTCGTCATTTTGCCTGTAGATGGAGAGTATCTTACAGCTGGATAATTTTGTAGTAGTTGCCTAGTAGGTGGCGTCGAGAGAGAGTTCGTTCGCACGAGCTATGAACTAAACAATGGCATAACAATAAGTCACCTCTTTCCCAAATGAGGATTTCCCATTTCACCCAACGCCATAAAGAAATATCCTCAAATTCTTTCCACTTTGGGTAGAAAGTTAGGTAGGGCATGAAAATCGTCTATGTGGAAGTAATCCCAGCGAGAATTTCAAGTGTTATCTGACTAGAAATATACATTATATGCAATCGTCACTGTCCCATCCATATATCTACATCACATGAGATGAAGGAAAAGGAGATAGTACAGAAAGTTTCGTTACGTTACACGGTAGCTGCAAAGTATTTTTAAAACTCCTTTTTGTCTGTTATCCCTCACATTCTATCTTTGCCTCCTTCTTCAAGTTTCTATCAATCTCATCCTCCTTCCATGTCCTTTTCCGTATTTGAGAAGGCTTTAAGTTAGATCACAATTACTGTGATTTTCTTCCTCTCTCGAAGATGAGTTCCGTGCGTCCTATCTTCTATATCACCATAAGTAAATTGGCGGGGTAATTGGAAATGAAAGCAGACAAGAGAAACGGAGTTAATACCGTCATTAGAATTTAACGTGCCTTCTGGATCTAATCTTTCAAATATCTACTGCTTGATTAATTCGGAGTTGGAGTCAATTTAGTACATGCTGAGGATGAATTTCTCCAATGAGGATGAGTTTCCCTGACTTCCAAAAGCTGGCCGCTACAGCTTTCTTTTACTTCTATTTTGCAATTTTCTTCGAAGTACTCCCAATTTCCTAGTGAGCATAGAAGTTCTTTAGGTGATGCGTTTCCTAAGTCCCAAATTAAACCTCAAATTCACCAACCAACCTCTAGCTAGGGAAGGCTTATCAAACCTTCCATCGTCACAAAAACTCACCGCACTCACGCTTTCTATCCCAATTCCTACCATCTGCGGACAGTGCAGAGGTAGAATGGTGTGAATAATTACCAAGGAATCCTTTCCTTTAGCTAATCGTCAAATCAAATTAGGTATTTTACCAAGACCAAATAAATTCGGCATGAGGTACTATTTTATATGTAGGAAAGCGAAACGGGAAAAGTTTACCTTATCCCTCATCTTTGTACCATTTGTGCTCTAATCCTTAGATCACTCCTTTCACCATAATTTTCTAAGCCTGCATTTTGCTCTTGAGCGGATTGCTAACGCATTCATTATACTTTCTCGCTCTCCCTGTTTGCTGCTATGTAGGAGAAGTACGAATTTTAGTTGATGTTTTGTGGTTTAATTTGAATTTTCTTCTGGTTTGATAAGACCCAGTTCTAGCATTTATAACTTCTAGAAGCAAAGCTAGGTCGTCGTCGTCACTGGTCGCTACCGTAATCTAATCCTCCTTCCGCTTCATCCACTTTTACTACCATCCCACCCTCCTCATAATCATCACTAAATTGACACTCATAAACAATCTGTGTAGAGAGAGAAGATGAGCATCGCCAACCCCGCGCTTCCACGAATAAAGACCAGCGAATAATGTTTTGCTATTAGCAAAATCCTAGCTTCTGCTCGCTTAAAAATCCAGCGCAAGATGCGATGGAGAAAGTCAATCTCTTTCTGCTCCACAAAGCGGATTTTAAACGTACAACCCCACTATCATCGGGAGTTTCGAGAGCACCTCATTCTCCCTGAATTGGAGTAATCTATATGCGCGTACATTAATCATTCATAGTGTGGACGTACTAGTGTGTTGCTTGGGATCTCAATCGTTACAAAACCAGCCCATAATCACAGTGGAGACGGGGCATTACTAAGCCAGTTCCACCATTTCTCTCCATCTGAACAGTATGGAATGTGAGTGGAATTCATCGTTATCTCTGGTTTATTAACCAGTCTCGATTAGACAGCAGCCTTGATTTCTCTCTGTCAACCTCAGCACCCTAACCTACAGCCCTACATTGGTGTAGTGATTTAAAATACTAGATACCACAGTCCACTTGGTATTCCAATTTTTAATGAATAACAGATATTATATTGTTCTAATATTTTCCTTGATTTGGCACAAATTGAAAAACTTTAGCAAAAACTAGGTCTAGGCCAGCGTCCATACGGCGAAGTACAGTAGACCCATCCTCTAAAACTAATATGAGTCTGAGTTCCATCATTGAAGGACTTATGTACAAAAAAAGATTTCTGATGAGGGGATCCCGCATTGGAACAATTGGTAGAGCGAAATGTACACGCCATCTTGGCAGGTAATCCCTGAATTTAAGGAAAACATGATTAAACTTAACAAGTTTAGCAATTATCGCTCTACTTGGAGGAAACATTACCCTTTCGATCCTCTCGAAACTTTCGATCTTTGATCTTACAGAATTCTTACAGAACCGATCTTTCCTGGCTAGTTCCAGATAATATTGTAGGCAGTTTGACCCATTGTTCTTGTTCAAGCAAAGCTCCCCTTTTGCCAGCTTCTATCCTGCCGCACATAAGTAAGTACGTGGAATTATCACCGCCTCTTAATCGAACGTAATTCCTTTGAAATTTTACTGTCTATATATTATGGCATCATGAGTGTAAGTACGCTTCGAATATTTTAATCTTTTCTACCGTTTTGCTAAGCTCCTTCTTCGTTCTGTGACAGAACTTCTGTCACTTCTGTTTCTGTTTACCCTTTCGAGTCAACTGGAACGCATACACTGTGTAATCCAGTCGTCTTTTTTCGCTAGGATACCATCCCTCGCTTTTCTTGAATGAATTGATTCTTATTTCAATTTTATTGATAGATTTTTCCAATCTAAGTATATGTATGCTATATACGTATAAATGAGCCATGAGAAAGCTAAATGCTAAATCTGAAGTCAATCTATCGTATTTTACGTATATATTATAGTTTGAGTTGATAGAAGAAATGGTGGCGTAAGATGTGAGATTTTAGGAGAGCACGTAAACTTCAAAGTGGAAATTGAAAGTTTAAGAAATCAACAAGTATTGGACAGGTTGGGGAAGAAAGTCATGAATATTAGCAAACTTTCCGTGCAAATACTTGTTGCGCGAGTTATTTCGAAGGATCGATAGCAAATTTCAAGGCGTGCATTTATATTTTGTGATAAAATATTAACATCCTATTCCCTCCTTAAGCTCAGCTTATACTGAAACAATTAATTAAAGGGGAACTGCTAAGCGTAAGTGTAAATCATGTTTACTTTGCATCAAAATGTAAGGGTTAAGTATGTTTACACAACCTTTAACTAGATGAGTACACACTGCAAAAAGAATGAAGAAGTACATACAAGTGCTTAATGAGTATAAAAATAATATTTTTACCCCCAAACTGGTTGGTTAGCCACAGTTTAAGGCTAGCTAAGGAGAGCAAACATGAAATAATTGTAGCTAGTCGGTTGGAAGTTGTGAGACTTAACCAGGATTTACTTAACATTACTTTACTGAATAAGAGCGTGGTGGTGGTTTAAGTGTGCTGTTTGAACATGTTTTTTCGGGAAAAGGCGATATAAGACTTGTTATTTCTGGAGAGTTTCTTTTGTCGGGTTTTTTAAGATCATTCTGAAGCAATCACTGGTGTAGGAGGCCGAGTCATTATACCAGAAGCTTTAGCCCTACTCCCTCCCTACTTCCCAACTTTCTCTTTGTTCTTCCTCTTTGTGACAAAATGTATTTCCTTGCGGGCTTTCTAAAATAAAAGTCTACACCGTGAATTTTCGCCGTTTCTTCTCATGCTCCAGCTTCCGGGACGCTTTCTAGTCTCCGAATACGATACGCTAGAGACCTGCGATACCATTGTAGTTTCAAAACAACGGATCTTGACTTTCCAAGGCAATGGTCTAGGAGCTTTATATGTAAAAACTAATTCAGAGAGTTTGAAGAAGTTTACCTCACCGCACAACCAAGGCCAGTTAACGGTCTCCTCTTTTATAGCTTTCTTCAGCTACAGGAAGGAAATCTAATTAATTTTTTCCCATCTTTCCCCATCTTTCATCGACGAGAAAAGCTATAATGGCTGTTATTTAGATAATATAGTAGCTTTTTTCTGAATTTCTCAGGACAGTATCAAATGAGATACCGCTGTGAAACTGGTGGTGCTGAGAGGACTGGCATATTTTTGTAACATCAAGGGATTAGGAAGATGAGGCCAATTACTGAAATTGATACATTATCGTATTTGTAATTCTTAAACTTGTTCCATTTCTCCGGCATTACAGCCAAAGAAGGAGAAATAGTGCCTGGCAAACTTTATTATATATCGTTAAGGAATCAAGACAAAGCATATTCGCTCTAAATAATGACCTTTCTTCCTCCACTCTCCCACTCTTTGCGTTTGGTGGGGGATTAATAAAGATGGGGATGTGTGCCTCTATTCAAGGCAAACTATTTCGATAATGTCTGCAAACCACGCTGCCTTGTGTTTCTCCTCCACTCGCACCGCACAAGCACTAGGGACACGACGTTCATAATCCTTTAAAACAAATCTTCGTACTTTACTCTCACTGGGAGGTATATTGCTAAAAATATTTCTGACACGCCGTAAAGTATTCGATATGTAACCCGTAACCCCGAGAAACTAAGAGGATAAAGAGCTTTTCCTTGAGAGAGTAAGCGTTTTACCACCATGTTCTTCAACTAAACTGGTACAGAATGTTACGACGGCTTTGCGAACGAACGAAAAAGAGAAGAGAAAGCTGATTTTTGACTTTGAAGTTTAAACCCAAGAATCCTATTCCGCATATTCTCTCAAAAATCTTTCAAGATTGTACAGTCCGCTTAAGAGTATAACCTTACGAGCCACCATCTATTTTCTTGTCTCAAGAAGTACTATAAAGAAAAAAATATAATATAATTCTCAGGGTTATCTCTATTTCATATATGGTACTAAAAGAAACTTTTTACCGAACGTGAACGCAGATGAGGACGGGTTTTCTTCGATGTTCGATGCAAGAAGTTTCTTTCTTTCGGACAGAAAAAGCTGAATGAGAGAAAGTAAAAGATACGAGTCATTTATAAGGTTCACGCGGTATTTTAAAACTTCTAAACCAGCATATCATTTTCAAAAGTTTCTTTATGACCTGCCTTCCAGATTGTCTCTTGTTATAACTGCTCATATTTTTTCACAAAATTTCTTTCAATTTATCCGTTGATATTCTATTATTTCGATGAGCGCATTTAATAAAGGCATCAAATATAATCTTGGGTGTATCCGACTGAGCTGAGGAACAAGGAGAGAAGCACATAGTAATTCCATCCTCGTCACATGAGCTTCCACCTAACCTTCCCAGACTGATAGGTAATATGTTCCTTGATGTCTAAATAGCAGGTTAAAGATGTTCACTGTGTGTGAACCCTAACCTTCAAATTCTTTTTAGGCTACATCGCCTTTTAGAAACCCACATTTCTAAAATTATAGTCTATTCGTAAGGGAACTCACGCAGATAAAAATTATTTACCTGTTGGAAAACGTAGTTTTGGCTCGGCGCTTATGGGGATTAACAATGAAAATTAGCGACTATTAAAAACAAGTAGCTCAATCCCGAAGGCGCGTCACAGGCCATCTTGTATACAACTTTCTCTAAGTAAGGTTGAAGTTCTCCTCGTAAACTCTTATGTTCGTTTGAATTTTGATACTGTAAAGAGATTTACAGTATAAAAATTGTAACAGGTTAGAGTAAGAGGCACATTTCAGTAGAAGTAAAAAATGTAAAGGAGGCCGGGTTTAGAACCACTCCGACGTAGCTAGTTTCAGTTAGCTAATTGCAGAAATGCCTCAGATCAGCCTGTATACACCTCTTTACAGCCTGCCGTCGCACTAGAGAAGCGGCACTCTAATGCGGAGTTTGCAAATTAGATTCAGGACCAACCCGCTCTTGGCCACTTTCTATATTATGCAAACTACCCAGTGCTATCTACCCCGTACCGGCTGAGTCTTTTTCCCCTTAAGTATTTCGACCTAAGCACAACTTCAGCACCCACAGAGCCAAGTACAGTAATAGCTCTTTATACCGGTATCCCTAATAACGGTTTACTCCCTATAACGTTGGCACTTGTGAGTCCCGGCAGCGATCCTATGCTTTAACATTACAAATGTACTCCAGTATCGGTGATTCGCTATTACGGTTAACTCTTTATAACGTTGAGATTTGAAGGCCCCTTCCGTATGTTAGCCATGCATATCGTACTCCAACAACGGTGGTAATTTCGGACGCTCTGATTAGTTCATAGAACTTTCTGGGCAGAAGTGCCAAAATTTAAATTTCTCAATATGTTTTTTCTCGAGACTGCAATGGGCTTTTAGTCGAGCAACTGAAACTGTGGGTTGCTCAGCAGGACACCAATGAAACACAGAAGAAATAGCTTCCGAGATTTCTATTGTCGATCGTTAAGCTGGTCGACGTTTAGTGGAAAAACCTAAACAGCGTTTGGTTACAGACTATTTTAGCAAAGCATAAGGATGTTTACTTTTGTTGTATTAACGTTTTACAACCGAATTCTGGAAAACAATTCTTGTAACCATATGACGGTGTATCCTTTATAACGGTCTTCGGCCAGATTCCCCTCAAAAACCGATATAAAGAGTCATTACTGTAGATAGATACAGAAAGAGGCCGATTGTCAGCACTGATTCTTCACTAGGAATTAAGGTTGACTTTCCGATATGGATCACCCATCCAAGTTCACAGGGAGTCAACACCGCTGAGCCTCACCTGCAAACCGAATCGGCAACTACCACACCACAGGGTCTCCCGCTCAGTAGAAGTATATTATGATGTCTTTATCGCCTTTATCCCCCACAAGGTGAAATCAACTTCTTAGGAAATTAGAAGTCAGTGTATCACATTGCTTAAATCTAAATCTTTACATCCTACGAATTCATGTTTTACCCTTGAGAGATTATTTTCCAAGAGTTCGTTCTTTTTAAAGAATACTATGATACAGACAGATTCGACCCTATACTGGAATATGGAAAGCTGCAGGGATGAAATTGGAAAGTAAAAAGAAATACGCATTATTTAAGTTTCGTTTTAGTGAAATCTCTCCGTAGCACTTAAAAAAACAAACACACGAATTTCTTTTAGGGTTTAAAGTATATAATTCAGTTCAGATAATTGAATACATGTCCTTGGTTATTTCTGGATATGTTGTTGCAGACAGCACTCTTGGCGTTTAGAACAGAAATGTATACTTGCTGGTTTCCTTCGTCATACATAATGGCATTGCTTATGGTTTACCTTCTACTTTCTACCACAAGCAAGTTTGAAGTTGGAAAGTGTGACAGACAGGCATGAGATTGAGAGGAAGTTCCACGTCGCACGGATTTGAGGATAGCCGAGGCGACACTGTATTCTGCTGGGTGACGACCGGATGACGGCTGACATGAGGGCGGAGACGCGGTGATAGAACTAACGAGCTTCGAGTAATCAATGCATTTAACACTTTATCCTCAGCTTTCTCCATTATTTCCTTTCTTTACTCCAACCAGGTTGCCTCCCATGCTCGCGTTTTCCTTCGCCAACTTTGCCCACACCACAGCAAAGAAGTGCTATCAACGAGATTTCCAAAATCCTTGCTTGAGCTCCTTAATGTAATGGCCTTTTATTACACCATCATTTTGACACTCATGTAATTCCTGTTTTCATTCCCAAGGAGTGAAGTAACAAGATTCAACTCCCACACAAACAATTTCAGGAAATTCGTTTCCACAAATTCGAGTGCATTATCAAGCCCGTTAAGTGACTGCATCATCGAGTTCATCTGTCTCGAAGGGCGGAGGGAGAGCTACTTTCACCACTTTCTTGAGAGGTAGAGAATCCATTCCATAAGCAACTATAGGGTTCCCAAGACACCTTCAACCCAAGCGGAGTATATTCCAGTTAAAAGTTCCAAACCAGTTGAGATCTGACTAATGCTCCTTGGAGAATAAGAACACAATGAGGAGCCGTGTAATATTTTTATGCATTTTCACAAAACGCAACCTGACAAGAATAAAATTGTGTTGACAGCATAAGCTTGCCTTCTTCAAATCCATGATTTTGTAACGCAACCCTACGACGCACGTCACTATCTTGTACAGCTTTTAGAAATGTAGGCTGAGTTATACTACCCTGATAACAGAGATGTAGCAATAACAATAATTTCTCCCCAAAACTTGAAGAGCCAGCATTCAAAAAAATACAAAGCATTTGCTCTCTCCGCCATTTACGCACAAGCTTTCTAGTAATCCGCCCTTTCACTGAATGAGTTGAGAGGGTCCACAAATTTACCAAGCCGCTTTACTACAACTACATGACCTAAAATCTGGTTTTCCTTTTCAGTCTTCTCTCAGTCCTTTACCCCCAGAAGGACAGGAACGAGAGAACCTCTTTTGCTTTCTCCTCACGTAAACCCCAAATCGATTCTTATCGCTTTGGAAATGACTGGACTTTCCACTCCAGGGTCTTGAGTTCACTGTCTTGATCTGTGGGTGTTGAAATTACATTTTCCCTCGCTTCATCCCAGACTCCGACTGTTCCAAAAGGGACGAAAATTCAACAGCCTCCAGCGGCAACATCCGTGACAGTATTCAAACAACCAATGAATGAGGGGTTTTTCCGTCTATGCCCAACATTTGCTCTTTTACCAGATCTATAAGTTAAGCTTATTATTTCCACATCACTGCAATACAATTTTTTTTACATGAATAAGGTTAGCAAGGAGGAAATACTTTACGATTTTCTTGGGAAGAGGGCAAAATCACTCAGTGAATGAAATTGCAGTGAAAGTTTTATGCAGAATCCATAATATTTCTTTCCCTCCTGGATTCCTAATCTGCTCTTAAGGACAGTTTAATGATGTGACATAGAAAATGATGGATTCCGTAGAAATTTGTGCTTTATATTTTCATTTTACTAAATAATCCATAAGAACTAGGTACTATGCCTCCCTTCACTTGCTCAAGTCTTCCTACATTTTCCAAATACCCAATTACAGTGCCCCCTTCAGGCATGCAAAAAGAATCTAAACCTGCTACCAACTTCTCATTTTTCGTTTTTTGGAAAACACGACTATTCTAAATAGTTTTTACCGAAGGTTACTCACTGAATATCTCTAAGAGCTGAGCCAGATTATAATGACGAATTTCATACCTTTCAAATGGGGAAAAATCTCATCGTAGGTTAATATGCTAACATTACAGTCATATTCATGTAAAATGTTACGTGGTCCATGGTGACGCATTTTATACTTCTAAGCTGTCAAACTCAGCGTTTGGCAAAAGTTTACTTCATTTGAATAGTATTTCCCTTTTTTGCGGTTTTTATCGATTCGCAATAACAAGTGTCGTCGATATCGTAAATATTTTGTTTAAAACCTTAATGGCATTCGTGTTACGGACGGACCGTAAAAATAAAATCAGCATTATTCTTTTCCGGAGAAAAATTCTATAACTTCTCAGTGCAAACCAATACAGTCGACTCTCGCTATAAGAGACTCGCATGAATCCGTAAAAAAGTCTCTTAAAGCAAGAAATCTCTTATAACGGGATGATTTAACATTATGAACATAGGGAGTGTGGCTCCCAAATTAGTCTCTTACAGCGCGGATTCTCTTATATCGGAGTCTCTTATAGCGAGAATCGACTGTAAACGAAAGATTCATTCAAGGGTAAGCAAATGGAGGCTCTACCTATGTAATTTCGTACTAGTAAATCGGAGAAGGTTTTGCTATTTCGTATCGATAACCTACACTCGTGCAGGTAAAGTAAGTTTTTCATCTCCTTAGCCGGAAATGTCTGTGAATATAATGATTTGATGCATTAGAACTTAGAACCGGCAGCATTCATTATGTTTTTCGTACAATTTTCAGACATCGCCTGCTGGTAGCACCCTCATGAAATCCTGAATTGAAAGCCTAGGAAGCAATTTGCACAGTTCCTCACTCTACTCGGCTGGGAATCCGGCTGGCAACAGTATTCTAATGGAAATCCAAAATTTACTTTTATTCCGGTATGCATTCTTCATGAAGTATTTCTTCACAATTTACTTGCTATCACTGTATCGAACTTGGGGACTTGTAGAAATCTATAGAAAAAGAATACATACTCCCGGGACTGGGACTTCGGCTTGGAGCTTAAGTGCATGTGCAAGATTGTTTCTCTTCTGAACATGTTCTCCTACTGGCAGCTCTGGTTTCAAGGCGTGAAGTGCATACTTTATTCATAACAAAGCCTTCCAAAGTATAATGATACTGTATATGGTTTAAAGGAAGAATATTATGCTCTAACCTTTATCCGCAATCAGGATACATTGTGTGCAAACACAAAGCTAAGCGCGTGCAGCCGGAGAAAAGTAACTATTATTGGGGCTAACTCAGGGGTTACGTCAAACTTATTGCTCTTATAGGACTTATTCTCTTTTCTCAAGCAAACAAATTCTTTCAGTTCACACATCTGAAGCATTGCTCGAAAAAGTAGTAAGTATTCAATGAATGGCTTTCAAATTAATGATATGCGGAAACTGAAAACATTCACGCCCCGGAATCTTTCTCATGTTCATGTTTGCAAGAGAAATTGCCTATAATTTAAATTGCAATGCTAAGGGAGGAATGGTTTTCTCTTGGGCACTCTGTTACTGAAATAATGGAATTCGTGAGAATATCCATTAGCGTCTATGCCAGCAACCGTAATAGCAAGTCAGAAAGCAGTGACATTGTTGGTGGTTCATCGTGTTCTCACTTCTCACATGTATTATATGGAGAAACATATCGATAAACTTGAAATGTTTTGTAAATACCAATTAAGCCTTTATAAAATAACTAATCCGTATGGAAATCTTACCTGGAAATAGAGAACAACTTTGCAGAAATGTTTCCCAAGGAACCATGTTTCTGTCACATCCCAGACAAGGGTGGGTGGTAAACAGAAGAAAATGACCATAAAGTCAGCAACAGCCAAGTTGACGATAAAGTAATTAGTCACAGTTCTCATACTAGTATTTCGGTACACAGCTACACAAACTAGAAAGTTGCCAACGAGACCCACAGTGAATACTATAAAATGAGCGCTTATCAAGGCCCATTCAATACTCGAGGGATAAATGTGAGCCCACATCATGTCTATATAGTCTTCCTCTGGAATACAATAATTATTATCGTATAACGTACAGTTCTCCTTGGGGTCATCCAAGAAATCCACGTTCGTACCCTCAGCCATTGAACTGAAATTCTCCTCCATTTTTCTCAGCGAGAGTAGAACCCGTTTTGCCGTGTATTCGTTGCACTTTCACCGAAACTCTTTTTTTGCCAAGAGTACTTGCTTTGGTTGACCGGTAGACCACAATTCCTGTGGATAGATTGGGGAGCTGATCTTCTACTTTCACCCTGCTCTTCTGTTTGTACACAAGTTGAACGATTAGGATGATGGTGAAGCCGCAGAGAATTTACTTTCACATATCAGATGGTACCTTATTTGGTCAGAAAGTTATGAGGAAGTGGAAGCGATGGGATCCATGAGAGCCTGCACGAAACGGTTTGAAGCACAATAGGTGAAAGTCAAGAGCGTTTTGGCTACGTGCCCGGTTTCCAATCGAGTCTCGGCTCTTTTAGTCTTTAATTTGTCTAGCGTCATAGCTAAGTGTAACCTTCTCGTCTGTGCAAGCTAATCTGGAAACAAATTACAATTAATAAATAAAGACTGATTACTTACAGTCCAATACGCGCATTGGGAGGCTCCGGAGATATTTTACCGTCCGGATGTCATTGCATACATACATTCAGCATCTTCATTATCACAGGTGAAAGGCACTTTGAAAATTTTCATGCAAATCTCCACCATGATAAATCTCCACTTTGAATCATGTAAACCCAAACCTAAATTTCCTGTTTCACTAACCACATTACATAATTATCACTTGCTCTTTCCGTGGAAACTGAAGCGTGTACAATCAGTCGCAATCGGTTCTTATTTTCAACTGTTCAATCGTACGACTACATCCACTGCACTGTAAAATCTATCAACATCAATGAGATTTTCTCTAAAATCCGCACTTAATCTTGTTTAAATTACTTTACTCTTTTAAAACGTACTCGTAAGCTGGAACGATGCTCGTATAGGTATAACTTGTAAGATTAATCTTAATTAGCGTCGACTTACTATACCAATCCCATTACTCTATTTTTCCAAACGCAAGCAGACTTTCCTCGTTGTAGCAACAGCAACCCTTCCCTTCCATTGCAACTTCGCCCAAATGAATCTTCTTCTTTCATTCATATCCATCGTCAAAAAGCTCTCTGTCATTTGTATATCCCAACAGGGTTCACTCACTACCCCGGAACAGAAAGGAAACAAGACATAACTATTGTGCGCAGAAAAAGAATTAACAAGCTTTCGCCTTCACAGGAGAGACTTGTTTCAAAGAGTAGCAAGAAAGCCATACTTTCACTTAAAGAACTCCCCTATGAAACAGTTATCTTAAACCTAGTTCTTTCAACACTACTACTTTTATCTTCATAAATTCTTTAAGTCTAGAGTTTTGATGGAAATGAATTCATCTTTTTTTTTTCCTTTAATTCCCTCTCCACTGGATCTCAACTCAAATGAATTATATTTTCTTATCCTACAAAAGGAATATTTGGACGAGAAGTAAGAAGAAGTTTCTTTTTCTTTCTACTCCCTTTTATTATTTCCTATTTTCTGCTAAAAGTGTTAACTGCCAGCGGTGGTAGAATGAATCTATTCAATTAATGTAAACAATGGGGATATAGCACTCAGTTTCTTCTCCAGATCACAACTCCACTCCTTTACCCAAGCGACAAATAGGGATGAAATTATTTCAGTTAAATAGGGAAGAGCAGTGAATTGCAGCTACTTACTTCCAGCGATCATGGATTCTGGTAACTTGAAGGTATATTTTTATTTTTTATAGACATACATGTCAGTTGTCCCCAATCCCCAAGCGTTGAAAACTAAAAAATCGGATACTTGTTTGCTTTTCAAAGTATTCTAGCTTAAAGAAAACGTGAAAACCAATAGATTTGCCTCTAGCTTCCAATGCTCTGCCTGCCTCTATGAGAAGTTTTAACTCACAATCAAAATAATTACACATCAAAAGGAGGGTATCATTTTCAAGTATACCGGCAAAAACTAAAGCTTATTCATTCGCTTGGCGGTTGGCATCAGCTCAGCAGTGCTTCTACCAGAAAAAAGAGCAACCCTGAAATATATTGGACACGGAAACTTTTCCCTGGCTGGCTTTGAGGATAATATTTACGTGGAACGAAAATTATATTGATTGTGCTGCGCTGAAAATGACTTTCTGCCCTGAGAAATGTACCTTCTATAACCATAGCGCAACGAAACGTTTAATTGAGCTGCTTTAAAGAATTGAGCTGCTTGAAAGGAGAGAGTTTGATTCACGATAGAGAAACTTCATGGATTTCAGCTGGAGTTCATCTAACTAGTACAAGAGAAAGCAATCTTTGATAGCACCAACTTACCCACAGTTTAAAAAAAGCCCTAAAAGGGATACATGTACCAGGGACAATGCTTTGGATAGAGGCGGTGGCTGTGGATTCACAGCAGATGTGATTAGCCGAAGACTAAGCAGGGATGAAATTGAAGAAGGCAATTAAATAGAGAGAAAAGACGTATAACGGGTTACATAAAAGTTCAAGGTTAACTTGGGGAAAGGTCTGGATAAGAGGATCTACGAGGGATGAGGCTTTACTTAAGTGAAGATAATAATTAATGAGGCCGACGGGAAAAAGACTTTAGTTTTGTATTAATGTATTAGGTGATGTGTTACGTGGATGGTACTTGCTTAGGGTTCATAAATGAAGTTATTTTCATCATGTTGGTTCCTTACTCTGTCAAGCTAAGAGCTACACGTAAGTAATCTTCAGAAGCTGAAAGCGGTGAAAGGAAAACATCGGGACTTTTGAATTCAGGACACACTAGCCGCGCTATGCCCCCAAAACTCATTCTCTTCGCCTGCGAAAATATCCGGGTAAAATGAACGAGCTGTGCGTACAAATTACTATTATTGAAGCTATTCGGCTGATTGGAAATAAGATGATCAGGAGAGCATACTTGCAATAAATTCTTAGCCGTCTTTCTTCACTCCAACTCCAACCAACCGCCCAAGCTCCAACCGTCCTTTTCATTTTCTTGATGCTCCTTGGAGGAAGGCACCACGAGTTTGATAAATTTCATCCCATATTATTCAAAGAGCTTTTATGACCCCCTTAAACGCTTGCTTTCAAGAATTGTCTCTCTTTTTCCTTCTCTCCTGTACCAACTCTACTCACTCTCATATTTTATACGTCGATATAGCAACTTGCCCCTCTCACCATCCTATCAACAGAACGATGCTTTCTCTTCAACTATTCTTACAGATTTCGTGATGGCAATGTAATCTTCTCCCCTTTAGTAGCTTTCTTTCTCTCACTTTTCCTAACCTTCTCCTCTTCACACTCTTACTCATCTTAATGGCTGCTGTGATTGTTACAATCGTTTACATTATGATTTATGTCGGCTTTTCTTCTCTAGGAATCTGGAGCTCACGTATTTTTCGCACAATTATTTTCCCAAACCCCGGCTCTTTCATAGATTCTTGAGCTCCATGGAAACGGCAGCGAGTGAGCTCGAGATTCCCCTCTCCGCTCATGATGACTTAACCACAAGTACATTATGCACAGGGTAACCTCAAAGGATTTCAGTGCCTTTAAAAGGGACCGAAACAATCCGTTTGTTTATTTTCTCCACAGTCAATGAGATATTTTTATTTCCGAATGTTCCCACTCCCTCAAGAAATTTCTCTACCTCTATTCCAGACTTTTCTGTAGGATTTATTTTTATCCGGAGTCGCATGGTTGCTAAATTCCCCACACCCCCTCGCCCTTGTCCGTCATCCGAGAGCCGCTACGAGCTACTACCCAGGTTATGACTTCCATTCACTCTATCTCTGCCATCCTTTTGTCGTTGAAGAGAAAGTGCGATTTGCGTCAGAGACCAGAGAATCATGAGACACAAAGTTTCGCATCGCAAATCCTTAAAAGTTTCTGTGACCGCACCCCGGTGCCCGTGACTGGTCGTTGTTCTGGGTAAAAGTGTGTGGTAAAGAATCGTGCGGATGTGACACTTGAAACTTGTACCACGTCATTACAATTTCTTCGATTGGTGCAGTGTAGAAAAATAATCTATTTTTTACTAAAAGATGAGTGGCATAAATATCCGATTGCGTTTCTCTACTCGCTCATGGTCATCATTATATATTCCTTTAGATTTTCAAAGGGACTCTTTGCACGCTCGCTCCGTTGGACTTGCTTTCTCCAACCCTTTCACATTTTTCTCCACCTGCTTGAATACTGATTTCCGAGGATTCGGCAATTCCTGTAATGGGATAAAATTCACTACGAACGTGTCAAAAAAAGACAGTGGTAAAAATGAAACCACAGATCCGTCAGGTTTCCTTGAATCTGTGTTTTGTGTCAAAGGAATAGTGAGAATCCCCAGAGTTACGAGTTAGTCGGGGTTTCGACTCCGTGGCATATAAAAGTATAATGAACTGGGGAGCAGGACTTTTAAAGTGGTCTAATACAAGAGGATCAGAAGATTGCTTGTATGTTGTGTGAAAAAATCAAAGGGAATATTTTGTGATTCAGGCTAGAATAATCTGTTGGATGAGATGAGTTCGTACGGGGCATAGGAAATAATTTACTTTCATCTTCTCTTTTCTTCCAGTTCTCCGTATGCAGAGAGGCAGGGAGGCAATACAAGTTCTGGCCACACGATTGAAATAGGCCAGGAGTGTCATAAATTACAACTGCTCATCCAGTTTTCTTTACCGCAAAATACATTAATCCCTTTTCCTCTTTGCTTATACAGAAACGAGCCTCCTGCAATACACACACCCTGCTATTCTTCTTGTCGTCTCTCTTTTTCACAGCATTTACAATCTACAATATTCACAGGACCATCAAGCAATTCCCGAAATGCGGGAGCGCTCCCTAAATGAAAAGTTGTTTCCTTCAAAGCCTATTTTTCTAAAAGACACATGGACCCTGTGTCGGTCTGGCGCCTTCATGAGCTTGACGCCGGATTTTTTTTATTTCGCCTCCCTCTCCTGGCATAGATCCCCTTGTCGCAGTGGAGATTTCATTTTCTACCTAACCACTTTTCTTTCAGTATCCAAGAGAAGAGGGAAACGTGCTCGTGTTCCCAATGACAAGGATTCAATTCCCTGCAGATTTTCAATTCGATCGAAATCATCATAATGTAGCTCAAATGATTCCCCATTCTTTTGTCAACAGCTTTATATTTTTGTCTCCTTAAGGTTATGTGTGTCTACGCCTTTTGATTTTCTGTATTAGTTTTACTCCTGGTTTTTCTGTGAGGAAAGGAGGATGTTGCAATTGCCGCTGCCCGGCTGCCCTCATGATCAACACACTCCGCTTCTAACCTAGGGTTGTGATCTGATGCATATATTACGTTGGAAAAATATTATCTTTCACCTGTCGCTCTGTCTTGAATCTTGATACGATGTAAGCTAATCCAGAGTTCATTAAGGATGTAATAATTCTCGCCAATGTTTATTTTCCCACACTCTGACACTTTCCTCATTCCCAGGAGAAGTACACTCGCTTTCGCCGTCTCTTTTGCTTGTTATGTTCACGAGTTGGAAGAGAGCGTCTAGCGTTTCCTTTTCTCAATTACACTCCTTATATTCCAATTCCAATCCAACCTTATCCTGCTACAGTCGATTCTCGCTATAAGAGACTCCGATATAAGAGAATCCGCGCTGTAAGAGACTAATTTGGGAGCCACACTCCCTATGTTCATAATGTTAAATCATCCCGTTATAAGAGATTTCTTGCTTTAAGAGACTTTTTTACGGATTCATGCGAGTCTCTTATAGCGAGAGTCGACTGTATCTGAAGAATTCTGGAAAAACCTAGAATACAGAATATAAAGATGCAAGAATGAGAGCATAGAGAGCGGGGAGTGGAGAAGAAGCAAGGTAGAGACTTGGAATGACTTTCCCTAAAAATCTTGTTCGCTTTACTTAAATCAAGCTCTTCCCATATCCTACTTTGTTTACTTTGTTTCCTAAAGAGCTTACCAAGAGAAGAGCATATCCTCCTATCACTCACTAGCACTACCTGCCAACTTGACTCTGACTATCAGTTTCGGATTCACCCAACACAGTTTTTAGTGTGCTTATCCGCATGTGTATCTTAAATCTCAGAAGGATTTAATGTTTTCTTATCTACTCAAACTCGGTGGACAGAAGGCCTGAATGCTCGTATTTCCCTCAAGAGTCCACGTTTACAGTCTATTGCCATTGACTATAGAATATATAGACTCGAACAGATATTTACAAAAAAAGATTGTTCCAAAAATCCTGTCTTTCCACTCTTTTTCTTTTCGTCCACGTACATGTACACATAGGCTTAAGGTGTTCTCTATCCCTATTCATCAAAACACAAATCCTAGCTAAATGAAATAAGTAGAATTGTTTATTTTTCAACCTAGAACATACGGAGGAGCAAGGGCGGCCGGAATTGAATATTCAATATAGCTTACAAGCCTTGTCCCGATCCAAGTGTCCTTTGCTGTCTTCCAGTCGAATGCAAACATTACATATTCATGGAGGGAACAAAGTTGTAGAGTTACATCCAAACTTCCTAAAGCTCCTCCAGAATCTTCAACATTATCGGAAGAAGAACATACTCTTTGAAGAAAAGGAGAGAGAAAGACAGAAAAAGAGAAAGTCAATCCTTCCTGTCTTCCTCGTATGTGTATTTCTTCATGATTTGGTGTGAGGAAATGAGGGATACAAGTTGAGCTCAACATACTGAATTCCACGGGAACTTTGTAAGACACCGTTGCACCCTGAGATTGAGACTTTGTGGAAGCTTCAATACAACATCGACCCACTCATTTGGGCCGGATCAGGATATCCGGAGAATTAGTGACTATCAGGGCATGAATAAACAATTTCCCCATTTCCTAGGCTTGATTTAAGCAAGTCTCTCCCGATTCCCGAGTGCTCAGCTCAGACGGGTAGTCATTAGGAAGAAGAGCTTGAGTAGATGGTTTGGAAGCTTGGAGAAAGTGTCAACGTGTCTTCAGGAGTTATTTTTCTCTCTTCATCCTTCCTCAACTTATTCTCACGCTTTATCATCTCTAAAAAGTAGGGATAGACGCCTCTCCTTTTGCTCCTCCGCCCTGCTAAGTCAATTTTGGATCAGCGTAATATATCTTTCCCATTGTCTTTAGGATTTAACCAATAGTTTTCTCCGCCAACTCAGCCATCAATAATGATCAGCGTCAGTTTTTTCCCAAAACTTTCCTCACCCCTTCTCTACATCAGATACGTTGGAACCAGTGAAGCGAAGAGTGTCAAACCTGAGACCAATAAGGGCACAAAGCTTCTACTAAAGAATAATGACGTCGGGACATTCAGCATCTCAAACCTTGGGGGAAGGGAAGTACGTACTTCGCTAAGAGCTCACCATTCAATATTCACGATTGCCCATCATCTCAAAGACTTTTATATCCCAGCTTATTGCTTGACTTTACACGTTTCTCTCTACGGAGAAGGCAGCCTAAAATGTACAAGTTTGATGATGGAACGAACACAACATGTAAAAACAGGTCTGACTTCTTATGCATACAGAATAGACATTACATGGGAGACTTGTAAACACGAACCAGTCAAAGCGATTCGTAGAATGTGAAGGTGAACATATCTTCGAAAGTGCATTGCAGACTGTAATGCACACATTAGTCATGCAGAATTAGCTAAAATTCGCTATAATAAGTGCTAGCTTAGCTAGTTGAAGAAATGGGAGAAAGCAGGAATAGAGACGCCCATTGAAAGTATCCTCCCTCTCCTTTGATACATAAACCAGAGTTGTCAATTTAACTAATATAGCTGAGCATACTGCACTCTTTGAATCTTATATAATCTCCTCCACCTAGATTTTGTAAAAAAAATTGCCACATAGTAAGCAATACGTGAAGAGAAGATGAAGAGTAAAGAGCAATTAATACAATGCTTTCGGAAAATCTTCAAACTTGAACACGTGTTTATTTTTTCTACAAGCGTTTCATACTCATATTCATTTTCCGAGCGGCTATAAGAATCTTTTCTGACTATCTTTGTATTCCTGTGATAACAACCTGTACTAAGTTCACCCGCAGTTGGAGCGTACACTATTACAGTCATCTCCAGAATTCCTCTCACCGTTCCTTGTCATGTTCATGTACCTAAATTCTTTCTCAGGCATATGATTAAAACCGCAACACAAGATCAAAGCAGGAAAAAAATTCTATGCCTCCCATTTTGATTAATATAGCGCAGATTCTCATAAGCCGGAACTTGCCCTCTTTTCTCCAACAACCACAACTTTTTATTATCCCGTTTCCTTTCACTCCATCTCTTTAAGACTTTCTCCAGCCTTTTTTTGGAGGATAGGAAGGACCGAACTTTTAATCTAACTTCTGTATTCCTAAATTACTAAAATCTCTGCACAAGTAGGATTTTTGAAGGATTCCTTGCTTTGTAAGGTGTAGCATAAGCGTATGCTTATCAAGGAAAGGCTGGATAAAAATGTAAAACTGCTATTTTTTTATCGATTACAGGATTTTTCTGAGTTTAGCTGAAGTGTATTAGCGTCTCGCAACATGCAATACACAGACAGTTATTAATTAGTAGTTATCGCAAAATTTTAAATAGTTGTTCAGGATTTGATTTGACAATACAGCTAACGGGAATAATAGCAATATGGCAACAGTTCCAAGTATATTTGGAAATTGAGCTGCTTTAACAGTGCGCCCACAAGGGTAGCTCATTTTGCAGCGAGGAATTCAACACTCAGGAAGAACCGATTAAGTCATCGAGAGACTTGTTTTGTGTCGTCTACTCTGGAATTGCGAGTATGTTTCCCTTGAAGATGCTCTGATTTTTGCTTTGATCTAGATTGGTCCAGTCTTTAAGACAGTAATTTCTTAGAACAGCGGATTAAGTAAAAAAATCAAGCCTTGTCTTTTCTATACCTCTAATGCACTTTCCTGTTTCCATTTCTCATTGAAGACATTGAAATTACATCAAAGTGCTTTAAGTATATACTACGTGTACTCAGTCCTTGTCATCACTCGCCATCAGCGTTATATTTCATTACGTAGCCTTACGTTTCACGTTTTCACGCAACAATCAACAATCATTGTCTGCCCCCAAAGTATCCAGCTTTCTAGTTTTATTCTGTTACAACTACATTCCATGGTTTCCCGAAACACAGGGAAGTAGAATACGAAGTAGACATGGAAAGCTACGATGAAAATGTTTTGAGACTAGGAATTAGGAGACACAGAAGAATACGCGGTCATTTGGCTATTTTGCCAAACGTTCCTTTCCGCGCTTAATGCAGCATCAGCATATTTTGGACAGGCTTGTGTTCCGGAGTGGTGCCATACATGTACTTATATTTGCTCACGTCTTTATCGGACAGGAGGTAGATATGTAATAGCTGTATGCGTTTACCTATGAAGTAAATATATGTTACCATTTATCCGTGGCATAAGCATTTATTATCATGGTAATTCAGCAACTCTGTAGCTTACCTTAACATGCATACGAAAGAATACTTTGTGAGCCACGCTGAAGGCATGACTGAGCAGTAGGAATAAGATTGCTGCTGACGTCAGAGCTTAGGGTTGTGATGTGATTAGAAAGAAGCGATCTTCAATCCTCATAGGAAGTTTGGGTCGAGGGAGATATTGTCTGCTATATTTAAAATTAATGGAATACACACTTCCAGTTTATTTTTCACCGAAAAGATAGTTCTAAGAAGTGTGTGCAGCGTAGTTACGTAATACGTGAGCGGATACACCATAAACAATGGTTTAAATGAGGATTATTCTTTGTGGAATTCCCATCTCATACATACCTAATAATTAACGTGGTGTCTTAATGAACTGTATTTTGGCTTACGAGACAACGACACACGATTTGGTTGTATTTGGAGGGTCTGTAGCACTGTAGAACTGGTTTATATGTGTGGCGTTAGCGATTTGAATTTATTACTGTTTTTCTTCACCGCAGAAAAGCGGTAGTGCCGCTTCGCTCTTTGCAAGGGCCATAAATTAGGGTCAGCTCAGCTATAAATATTCTGGATGTCTTGCATACATTCTTTACTGCAGAAGATACGAGCTAAAACGAATAGGCCGCGTGCTAGCAATTGGTTCTGCCCGTATTTCTAGCATCTTTTAGCCACTTTCACTTCACCCTTTGCTGTAATTGATTTTGACAAGAGAAAGAGGGGGCGGATAATATCATATTTTCCAGAGGCAACAATATGTTGCAGGAATACAGGATGGGTGTGTGTGCTGCAAGCTGCTATTCTGTCGAGGTCCGCTAGTATTTATCCTCTTAGAAGGCCAGAGAAAAGGGGCGATTCATTAAACTAGTACGAGTAGCCAAGGATTCTCTCAGAAAGAGTGCTCATAAAAATTTAGGGAAAGCATAAAAGATGGACAAGAAAAATGTGAGCGGGTTGCTAGAGTTTGTCTAGTTTCTTCTTGGCAGAGCATCGCAAACAAAAGTGACATTTAGCGGGTGGAGAGCTATAAGAATTGGGGCATCACGCTGAGGATGAGGACCAGACTGTATAGACTGGTTGCGTATTCTAAAAGATTAGCTGGGAGAAGGACGGGAGATAACTTTGGAGAAAGCAAATCGTTTTTCGTTTCTTTACGATTTCCACATCTTCTACTTAACTCTTATTTTGGAGGAAATGCTTCTCCCGCCCAGGCCGGAGTTACCGGCAAGCAGCTAGTCGGTCTGACTTCGTCTTTCCGCCTTGCTGTTATCTGTGAACGGCTAAGGCTGGTGGCTGGGTCTTCTAGAGGAAGAAGATCAAAGGGAGGGGAAGCTTACACACAGCTCTAGTCTCGAGTGACTGATCTTACGGCATACCGGCTTGAGCGAAGAAAGCAAGAGAATAGAACTAGGAGACGATCCATGTACAAATAGAAAGTCGGGAGCCATTTTCCAATCCCACCAGGCTAAAGTAAATAGTTTCATGACACAGGAGCACTTCTCTGCTATACGACCAAGATTACATCTAGTGTAATTTTATCATAGCCGCAATCTATCCCTATCTTTTCCCTTCTCGCAGCCAGAAGTTCTGGCCCAGAACGCAAGAAAAACCTTAGCTAGTGGCCACCAGTGGGATATGTAAGATTTGGTGAACTTGGAGAAAGTTGGATGCAGAGGAAAATGTATGAAAGAATTTTACCACGTTTAAACGATACACTACTAAACATATGCTGCTCCCGTTTACGTGTGACAGGAGATGGGGGTGAAAAGTACGGAGAAAATCGAGGACGGGCGGTTGGTGAGGAATGGAAAATCTTGTGATGGATTCATGACACGTTACACATTTTACTCTCCTTTCCTTAGTAGCAAAGCATCCTTCTTAGTCAGGCCAAGTTTATAGTCCTCATCATTCTTTTCTTAATTTCAGCAGAACCCAAATCCACCCATTTCTCGGTTATTTGTTACTTGCAGATTCCTATCTATATCTAAGTTCTCTTGTTTTCTATTCATTCAATTTCCCCTCTTCTGTCTCTTTCCTTCACCGCCCTTACACTCTGTTTTATCCACTCTTATCCTCTTCTTGTTCTCTTCTGACTGCTACTACCTCTTTCTTTATTCTCCTTTATTTCTGCTTGTCCAGCAGCCTTGTTTTTTCATACTTTTGTTTCTATCTTACTTCGACAGGAAAGAAGGAATGTAAATCAACGACTGCCCTTTCTGCTTCGCCTCATCATTCTCGTACTTTCAACTCGCCAGAGTTAACTTGCTCATTTTAGGATATTCAATTATGCGGTAGGCCACAAAAATTAAAGCTTGAAAGGCTATAACCCTTGCAAGCACAAATGATACTTCATTATTTGCTTGCCCCCAACACAATGTTTTCCAAAAAGCTTGTGATATCACTTGTTAGTTTGCGACGCGCTTTCAAACTGCATCATAATCAATCCTAAGAGACTGGTGTATATACACTTTGGGAAAATGTGTTCCTCCAAATGGAGAAGTCTAAAAGACTTCACATAATGGTTACCAGGGGCAACATCAAAAAAATTTTGAATATTTTACTTACAAAAGTCTATAATCAGCATGAGACGACCATTCCAAGTGGTACTCAACAGAACTTAGCGTATAATTTGGCCACGAATATACACATGTTGCCCCCAAATTATACCAAAGATTCTTGACTAGAAGTGAACTTTGCCAAACTCTTATAAAGATCAAAATCCTTCGTCTCATAAGATTCTCCTCAAAGGAGAAAGTAGAAACAACGGCTCAGCGTTTCCTAAATATCGCTCACCAGTTCAAATCTCCTCTATTCTTTTGAACCTAATTGATCGCATCCGATCACGTTTTCTGAAGTTCAGGCTACATTGAATCTTCTTCTTCTTCGGACTTGAAATATGATACCACCAGCTTTTACTCGTTCTTTCACCATGTTGCGAATTGTTCCATATACTTAGCACTGCACTAAAGTAATGTCAGGGGATTGCTTTAAGCTTAATTTAACTTGGAAAGAAATGTAGCCAGACAGAGCACGAGCTAAAATCTGCATCCCTTCGTGTCTAGTATCTGGGTTATCAATTTCCTTGCTTTTTTCATTCATCTATTCCACAAATAGTGTCCCCACTGTATTTCATTCCTTCCGAAAGTCGTCTACATACGCCCATACACGGAGTAGGAACGAATTACAGTTATTAATTCCATTAATTATTATTTCCAGTTTAATGTCCCTGTTGCAAGAGGGCATCTCAAACTCTTTCGAGCAACCGCAGATGACATTGCCGACTGGAGGCTGGATGGGCTGGACCAAAGGTTAAAAGAGCTTGGAGAGTGCCATGTACGTGCATATAGGATACTAGACATAATCCATATAATTTGAATCTCATCTGGAAAGATGAGCAGTGCAATAATCAATTGATGCAAACTTAATGGAGGTTACATTAAATGAACGCTCCCGGAATCATTCAGATTTCAGATTACCAGATGACTTTCCCTCCTTCCTGGTAGTAAGATTTAGACTTGGGTCAGAGTTACCTCGAAAAGTTAGAAATGTGGACAGGAGGCAGGAGGGGATTGTATTTATTCTGGCCGGATGTTGGAGGAAGTTATGCATACTTACAGGATTCTCAGATGCTTAGAATGCTTACAGTTGTTAGTAGCAGCTTACCAATTCCCGCTTCAACAGGCCGATGAAATGTCGAACTTGATATGAAAGCGACGTGTTTGATTTTCAAGAAAAGGACACCTTAAGGATCTTCTCCACTCAACACCCTATGGCCCCTGCATGCTTAGCTCTTCCTTCTTCGCGAAATATCACGGTAATCGGATCTAGACCTACCAATCTCCCGCTTTCTTTCACGCCGGGTATCAGTTTCCTTTCCAGCTTGCTTTCAAGTATATATACATGTAAAATCAGGCTTAACGGTTACGAAACGAGTATGAAATCGCATCCTTTAGCTCGGTCTTTGGGGAAGAAAACTGGGAAGGAGAAGGAATGTTGCTTTTACTTTTACCTCGCGTCTGTTTTTTCGTTTGAAGGTATTACAAAGTCTCAGCATGACAACTGTCACCATCAGAACGTTAAAAATGTGTTGCTTTTTTAAAAACTGTCCCTTCGGTTATATAGGATTACATTCCTCTTTGAATAAAACGGAGCTAGAAAATCTCGTGGGAGAGAAAGAAGAAACTTTACTAGGATCAGGTTTTACTCGTAGCTGAATATATAGCTGCAATAAAAATACACAGTGACTCTTTGCGTACTTTACTGGTAGAAATTCGCATTATGTTCTCTAAACTTTTCCTTCCACTTTTTTTCAGCTTACCTCGATTTCTTTCCTTTCTACTCACTTCAGGGACTGTGAATTAAGTATATAGCTCAGCAGGGTATGTCCAAGCTTTTGTGAATTCTAGGTTTTCAATTAATTTGAAAAATATTAGAGTGCGAATATCTACATAACGAGACAGCGTATAAAAGAACATGCCGATTTTTATTATCGATGGCTGAAACTGCTCTGAGTAGTATATTTCTCCTAGTAGTTGGGCAAAATTCATGGCTTCTTGAGCGTCTTATTTAATCATGTGGTTTCATGCCCTCAAAGTTGTAAAATACAGATATTATCGTTATGTATAAGCAAGAATTTATGACACTCAATCATCCAAGTTTCCTGTTTCGTGTATGATCGGATACCTTGAACAGCATTATAGAATAATATGAGAAATACTGGAATACTATCAACCGATCCTTGAGTTTTCTCTCATTATCTATACTCTATATATTTCCAATCAAATGTCTGTCTCATTGAGTCCGCCATTTCTAATTGTGTTCTTCATAGAATTTCAAACAGAAAAAGGTCCCGTATTTTTTCATTGCTGATTTCAAGTGAGTCGGAGTCGGAGATTGACTGCGAGATTCCGGAGATTGTGTCGAGACATGAGCTAGTTTGGATTTTCAAAATGTTCCAATTACAATTGTTTATATTCTATAAATACCAAGAGATTGCATGGATGGATTGGAAAAATCAAGATAGTGGAAAATAAAGCTCCAATGCTTCGCGATAATCCCTCTTGGTACGCTACAAAAATGAGTCCTATTCCTGCTATGCTGCTAATTTAGGCCACAAAAAGCTCTGCTACACTTGCCTCACCACCTTTATAAAATTGTTTCAATCTGAAAACATTCCTCCTTGCATTCTTATATTGTGTCGCGCAGTACTGACCCATATTTATTATCGTTACTCTCTGTGTACCGACCGACGAGGAGAAAGCACTGCAGCAACAGCATTTTTTCAATGGAGAAAGGCAGCTCCGTCTCCGTCTGTAGCTGGTTAGAGCTTTTCAGAAAGCATGCATGCTTTCTCTCCTCCTCTGTTGCCATTTTCATCGGCAAATGCTTCCAGAAATTTTTCTAATATGCATTCCTTCTTTCGCAACTTCTCTAGAAGATCCCAGACATTCCTTTTCCTTCTCCTCTCTAACTCAGTGCTTTCACCGCTCTTCCACTTCACTAGCTTTCCTTCCGCCATACATTTTTCGAGAACTTTGAGCTCACTCTCTAGACTTAATGTTTCGTCGGTTATATCGGGTTTCAGATTTGATTGTTACTCAAAATTTGCATTATTTTGCCAAGGGTTTCACTCTGGATGAACGTCGGATGAACTCATTTCGAACTTGAAGCCTCTTCGATTTTTTCTTTTCCTCTGCTTCTTTATCACAATTCATTGCGAAGTCATATTATTATATTTACCATACTAGAACATTTCATTACCTTGTGACATCTCATTCTTTTGAACTTCGTGAGCCCGGATCTGGGAGAGTATCTGTAGGGAATGGCGCTCCCCCAACCCTCTAGGATTGAAAAAGACGGAGAAAAGTATATGGATGCGATCTTGGACAACATGGCCAAAAATCCTATCACCCTCTTGATCCTTCCGTCATCAAATAACATGTATAGAAAGCCTTTCTTTCGGGCTGGAAATGCCAGTAGTAGCCAGATAGAGTAGAAATCTGCCACTATCTGTTTCAGTCATGCGGCAGGCTTCCACATAATGGTTTCTTGACGACCCCGAGATTCTCCCAACTTTCTCCATCTTTTCTCAACGGATGATGCATCAGAATCTTAACGGTAGATCTAACATTCATAGTTGTACACATGCATGTTAATTCTCATATCACTATACAGAGGCAAGCACGACTCCAGTACTCATGTCCTTCCACTTTCCTCATTGTATGGATTCCTTTGAAAGCTCAAAAATTGCCTTCCTAAGATAATCAACTTGTGAACAAGGGTGCTTCCCGCCTCAGTTTCAACTTAACTTCCTCACCAACTGCATCTACTTTGACCACGTTATGTTACCAACAAAGATACGAGACACATTCTTGAATGCTTACCATCTGCCAGCTACTTGTTTGTTGGCGTTTCAGTGGTGACTAGTCAACGGAGCTCCTTGAAAGAATTTTCGGGCTATTTCTTTGATTCTTGCAAAGAATGGCAACCCTACAGAATGTCCGTTAATAAAATTTTCGCTTAAGGGGTTTAGTGGAATTTTATCACTTGAAGTTTATCACTTAGGATAGATTGCATCAGCGTGTGAAGAGCCTTCGGATACTTCGGAAGCTGCAGTTTCGGAAGTTCATAACATGATATTAAATTCTGGTGACAGATCGCTGTATCATGCCCTCCCTCTATAGAGGCTCTATCACGCGTTTCCCTTTAAATTGAAATCGTCCCTTGGAAAAGAAAGAAAGAAAGAAATACAAGTCCTTAAATGCTTCCATGTCCTCTGTCTCTGAACCATCAGGATTCCACTGAAAAACATGTTCACAAAGCATCTTTTCATAATTGCCAGGGTGCTGGAGTTCCGGTGGACTAGCTGTTATAAGGACAACTCTTTTGTTCTTACAACTATCAACATCAACATGATTCAGGAAACCCGAATCGAAGACAAACTTTGACTGGAATTCGCTCATGAAGTATAAGAAAACTGCTGACAAGCAATCAGGCAGAGGCTGGACAGTAACTTAAGTGTAGTCTGTTTTCTTTGGACTCATCTACCCTCCGAACGTCGGCTGCTTAAATTTCTTTCTCCGTTCCAACTCTCCACTTGTTGCAGAGATGTTTAGTATACTGACTGGCTAAACAAAATCTTGTTAAGCTCCGAAGCCGCACCTATAACTATGACGGATTAACAAATTACATTCACACTCAGGTCTGTCACCACATATCCATATACAATAAAAACTTCATTTGCAACAGTCTCAAGCACATAGAGAGAGAATTTAATCCTGAATCTGTAGGAAGCTGATGTAAGGTGTGAACAAGCATACATAAGCTACGTCAAGAGGCTCTCATATGCACACTCGAAGTCCCACGCGCCATTCCAGTCGGGCACGAACTGCCAAGTTGGCAGTGTCAACTCACTTATAAATATGTGGTTGTTCCCAAATATGGTTTAGTTGATGATCTTAGCGGAAGTCACTACCTATGATTGCATTGTCTAGTCCTGAGTGTCATGTTATAACTATAGAAATTTACATCCATTTAATTATGACCAGCTAACCAATAACACACGCCAGCGCCCCTAGCCCAAAGGCTACTCAAGGCTTCGCACGGAGACAAAACCGATGCATTAAATCCTGCAATCCTTGAGACAGAACCTTTCTGGGCTGGGATAGGAAGGAGTAAGAGGAACAGAATCAAGCCTAGCCGTGGACAGAAGCTGTATAGGACAAGCATTAAACATAATTATTCACTTGCGCCAGTAAGTGTTTAGTAACGTTGTGTATGAGATGTTTGTCACAGATTTTATGCGTTTCTTGGCACGCTTCAGGAGTTTGTTTGGGGGGGGGGAATTTTTGGAATGCATGTAGTCTTTTGGAAAGACGATCCCTATTGTTTTTGAAGCTTCTGGGTCATGACCTTGTAAGTCAATCATGTCAGTTCGCATTCGTTACATAACAACACATGCGCGTACATATATGCGGAGAGCTTTGCTTAATGACACTACGTAAATCAATGAGTAATCTGCGTACTAAGCCGCGCGCATGTGCGGTACATGAAATTACATACTTTCATACGTATACACTCCCACTGTAAATGTATACCTATTTACTTTAGCATTTGCCGAGACTTAACCCAGTTATAACCATCTTTCTCTCATTCACCCGTAATTGACTTATCTACTACACCTTTGCGTTTTTTTCTTTCCTCTTTGCACTCAAAGTTGTGTTGTAAGGTACTTCTCGTTTGAATCTAGGAAGACTGTTGATAATGCAATCAATGATGGGAGTAGGGGTGGAAGCCCTAGAATCAATTGACGCTTTTGAGAATGAGGGTGGGTGCCAATGTTAGAAGGTCGAGCCAGAATATTTTCTATAGCGAGTCTGAGCCAGTCCATGCTAACTTACGGGAATGATTTTGGTCCAAAGGCTGAAGAGGCTGGAATACTTTGGTCCAGCCATTTGGGTTGGGAAGATGGGATGAGGCGGATGATTTATTAGGGGTGCATGTAAAGGTCATGTTGTTGACATGTTCTGAGCAGCAGCTTAACCAAGCCTATTCCCTGCAGTCCCTGCTATCTTACGCCGAGCCAGAAAATAAGGTTATGTTGTTGACAAATTGTGAGCAGCAGCTTAAGCAAGCCTAGTCTCTGCTATCTTACGCCGAGCCAGAAAATTTTCTATAGCGAGTCTGAGCCAGGCCATGCTAACTTACGGGAATGATTTTAATCCAAGGGAATCTTAGTCCTGGAGAATTTGGTCCAGCGCGGACGAGATATACAGTAAAGCATATGAGTGAAAACTGTATCCTAAGCAAACATATGGCAAATGGGACATGTATGTACCTGAATGTAATATACGGGTGTAAATCCATCCCCTAAGCAAACGTATAGCCAATCCCGTATACATGAACGCACAATGTTATATAGGGGTGAAAATCCATCCCTTATGAAAACATATAGCAAATCGGACATATACGTACCTACAATGTTATATATATGTGAAAACCATGTATAATGCTAACATATAGCCAATCGGACATATATGTACCTACAATGTTATATATAGGTGAAAACCATGTATAATGCTAACATATAGACAATGGGGCATATATGTACCTACAATGTTATATATAGGTGAAAGCCATGTATAATGCTAACATATAGACAATCGGGCGTATATGTACCTACAATGTTATATATAGGTGAAAACCATGTATAATGCTAACATATAGCCAATCGGACATATATGTACCTACAATGTTATATATAGGTGAAAGCCATGTATAATGCTAACATATAGCCAATCGGACATATATGTACCTACAATGTTATATATAGGTGAAAACCATGTATAATGCTAATATATAGCCAATCCGACATATATGTATCTACAATGTTATATATAGGTGAAAACCATGTATAATGCTAACATATAGCAAATCCGACATATTTGTACCTACAATGTTAAATATAAGTAAAAACCATGTATAATGCTAACATATAGCAAATCCGACATATAGGTACCGACAATGTTATATATAAGTGAAAACCATGTATAATGCTAACATATAGCAAATCGGACATATGTGTATCTTCAACGTTATATATGGCTGAATTAAAGCCTAATGTACAAATATAGGAAAACGGATATCTATGGATTGTTAAGTGTCAAAAAGGCGATCCGTCATTTTCAACGTATCATAAAAGCAGATTCTAACGGAATTATTTTTCTACATTGTTTTGAGTGTTTTCACAACTCATTGACCTCAAAGCAAACCTTAAACGTTGAAAAATGTCCTCTAAAGCGTGTGTGTCCGTTACAAAGTCTTAACAGTCAAGTGTCATTTAATCTTAACGTTATCAACGGTCAATGGATGTTTATATTGGAGATGTTCAAATCATATTGTTATCTTACAGGTTATTATTCTGTTGTGACGAAAGTCATAATAACAAGAAAATAAAGTCAATTACAATTGACTTGTACAAAACATGACCCTGTACTGGACACAAATTTCTTTTGTGAATAACAAAAACAAGCATAAATGGAGTTTGAGGTTATCATCATGTACAACTGAGTGTTTTTGTAAGAGGTACTTCTTGTGAGCTTCTCTCTACGGCAGTTATCTAGGTATCCTCAATAATACTACAAGGACAAAAGTATATTTTTACTTTGCTAGAAGAGCCAAGATAACATTGCGTAAATGGTAGGAGTTTTTGTATAAATAGTGAGACTATCGTCACAGAAATCATCCAGTCTTGTTTCTAAGCTTCAAGAATTACCACTGAAATTTCGAAAATATTCAACAACTTTAATTCATCATGTCTGCAGGGAAGAAGAGTATCATCCCCATCGACCTCACCAACGACGAAGATGAATATGTAAGTATAGTTTTTCAAAATATTCTAACGTTTCGTTAAATTTAATTTTTCAAAAATTAACCAGCATTTCTTTGATTTTTCAGTCCCAGGTGATTCCTACTGGAGATGAGGATTTATGGCCAGGCGCTCAGCAGCGAAAGGAACTTGAGGATGAAATGGCGTTGATGAATAAGAAGAAGACATCACTCTCCCGGAAAATCAAGCCTGCATTACGTCCATCGCTTGAAGTGGTAGCGGGACCCTCAAGGAAGCCCACCGTTTCGAAACTAAACTTTGAATCGGTTGGAGTTCGGAAGAGACTGTTTTCTGAATCCGAAAAAACCGATGAAAACCGAAGAAAGAAGGTAAATGGATCTTGTTAGCATTGAAACGTATTGACTCTTGTGATAATTTACATGTGTATTAATGTTTAAATTGTTGTTTTTCAGCCATGTATCGATGATGAAGCAGAGGAAGGCGAAGCAAGTGCGAGCTCTGACGAGGATGAACAAGCTGGATTCACTGGAAGGGAACCTACAGTAGGACAGGTGCTGGGAGATGCGAGTCCTAGATCTGTTGAAGAAGAGCCTAATTCATCTGATCTGGAGTTTGTGGATGAAGAGAAAGATGAAGAAGTAAGTCCTTTAAAACTTACAGTCGATGAAACACATCTCCCTCCTTTATCTCCGAGGTGTTCTCCACGTTGGTCCCCGGTAGGGATTTCCCCAGAGTCCCCGAAACCGTTAGAGTTTTCCCCAATAAGATGTACTGTATGCCCTTGTGTATGCAATCGTAAATATACTCCTGTTTCTCCTAGTCTGAAGAAGATGAAGGAGAACTTAGAGAGGAATGTTACTGTGCCAGATGCATTGTCGACCCTCCCATTGAATTCAGAGAACCATGTTTCTACTACGCCTGTCGCTTCCAACTCTGTACCCTCAGGCAGTGTCCCTGCTCGGCAGAAGATTATGAAGAATGTTTCTGCGGAACCTGTGACGCCTGTAAAGACGAATTCTGTAAAGAGTGTGGCTGTTAAAGAACGGTCTATTATCGAGTCAGGTCCCAAGTGGCATATGCGTGAAGAATGGATTAAAATTTATAAAATAGATGGCAAAAGAGTTAAAATACTTATGGATGGAAGGCACCCTCATTCTAAATATTCTAGAATAATTACAAGTCCTTCCGACAGACGTTATGTAAAAACTCCGTTGTCTGAGGCATTATGGAATATATATCAACATAATCACATGGAAGATTTGATAGCAATGGAAAATTCCGACAATGATTCAACGTATACTTATTCCCCTTGGTGATTGTTTTCAAGTTTGGATGTATTGTACGATGTTGGATAGTTTGTTGAATACACGAATACTTATACTGTAAATTATTTCTAGCCCGAGAATCTATTTCCGCCATGGGAACTCGGTACAACTCCTGCCCACATGTGCCGAATGCTTGATGAAATTGCAGCTGATTATTATAGGCGTGCGGGTAGAAATGTAATATGCTAGATTTATTTCTTTTGTTTGAAATCAATTGTTCTGAATTGTTGTTGAATGTTGTATTAAATCCAATCTGTTTTCATATTTGAAGTAATATATTTAATGCATATCTTGAACATTTCACAATCAGCACTTTTGATTCCAAACCTTTCCTGGTGTTGTCATTCTATAATTATTTTTGGTTTGTTTTAAAATAGGAAGATAATGTAAGGGAGGATAGTTGGGAGCCTTGGGACCTTGCAGATGAGAATCCTGATGAATTGCATGCTAGACTGAAGGAGATTGAAGATGAATATCAAGCCACTTTACCCAGTAGTTCTGAGACGGTGCATGATGATTTATCGCTGGAACCTTTGACTGTTGAAGATATTGCTTTGCGGGATGAAGTAGAAATTGATGACAATTTCCTTAGAGCATCCGGAGCCACAGCAAAATGGATAAATACTCTGATACGAAACCTTCACTGTAACAAATGCGATATTACCTTCCCTTCGAGAGTACAGAGTGATGAGCATGCGTTTACGTGTCATCAGGTCGAAGTGGTACAAGTAGGTGCAGGGTCAAATACAGATAATGAACCTGAACTTAAGCTAGAAACATCATCTTTAGAAGGCGCAGTGAACGTGTACAGTGCAGATTTATCTGATTCAAATTTCGTTACATGCAGTGCGGTTTTCAAACGTTTAGATACGCAAATAAGGAAGGTACTAATAGAACAACTTTTACTTCATAAGGGGCTAAAGGTGGGATTCAAACTAAAGTACAATTTCCTGAAGAAAAGCTCAAATGAAAAATTTGAAAAATGGATGTCGTCGTTTTCTCATATGCTGCTTCATGCAACTGGGATAAACACTTTGCTTGATGTATGCATGGCTAAAATCAGTGATTTAGTTGAATCTTTTAATGAAAAAGGAAGTGGGCTAGTTGTGCAGAACATAGACCATCTTGAGCTCACTTCGTGTGTTTTTAAGCCTACTCGTTGTGGTACTTATGAAGAGCTGGGTTATCCACTTACTTTGAAGGCTTCAAGTTTAGTTAATGTAAAGAATACTATTGATGCCATGGATCGTGATGGTGGTAGAGAGAAGGATGATGAAAATCGTTGTTTTGTATGGAGTGTTTGTGCTTCAATCAAGAATCCCCAAAATTTTGGTCGCGCTCGATCTGTGAAGACATATAGGAAATACGCAAAGAAAAATTTAAATTTGGATGGACTTCAATTTCCTCTTACTTTACCTCAAATAGCAAAATTTGAGAAACAGAATCCGAAGATTGCCGTTTCTGTTTTTATGTTTGAACGACCAGACGAGTCACCGGAGGCAGCGGATCGTAGGCATTTGAAGGAGGTGGACAAGGTGAAGATCAAATATTTTAAAAAAACAGGAGAAAATCTCAGCACAGAAGATGCGGAAAAGATGGTCAATGATTCAGTTTACCGGAAGGTATTTAGGAACACGTTTCCTGTTTATTGCTCAAGTCACAAGGATCGAACGGTTAAACGACATCAAGTTGACCTGCTTTTAATTGAATCCAAGGATAAGAAGACTCCAAACATCCTAGCAAACTATCATTTTGTCAGCATAAATGATTTAGGAGAATTTTTCAGTCAACCAGGATGTGAACGCATGCATTTTTGCCGTTGCTGTTTACAAAGTTTCAAAAGTGAGGAAACCTTGGAAGAACATACAACTAGATGCATTCTGAGGGGTGTTCAGAAGGTCAATATGCCATTCGGCGGATCCATCATGTTTGAAGATTACAAGAAAATGAACTATGCACCTATCACTATCTATGCAGACTTTGAATCCTTCCTTAAACCAGTTAATCGTGAGGATGTAGTGTATTTAAAAAAATGTCCGGACAAATATCAGTACATATTTAAACCTCACGTTCGTAAGGGATTGACTATGTACAAGGATGAACATGTACCCTGTGGCTACGCGTATATTGCAGTGAATGAGAAGAGTGAAATACTTAAGCAGAAAGTGCATCATGCTGTAAATGACGAAGAAGATGTCGCCAAGACTTTTATGGAGGACATTGTGAAAGTCAGTCGGGAGTTTTTAGATCTGATTAAGCTAAAACAAAATTTTGCTAAGCAGGTGATGCTGTTTGACGAAAATCATCCGGATACATCCCCTGATTACTGTGGATTTTGTGATGGACATATACCTCAAAGTGCAGAAGAATGTGGTGGTGAAAATGATTACGAAAACCAGCGTATGTACGAGGATTTCAGGTCTGTGAATCACCATTGCCACTTTTCCTATCAGTTCAGATTTAAAGCTCACTCTAAATGCAACCTAAAAGCACCATATATCAACACTGTGTCAATCGTGATGCACAACTTTACGGGTTATGATGGACATCCCATCTTGCGTGCATTAGATGGTCTGGATGTAAAGGATATAAACATCATACCACTGTCAACGGAGAAGTATATTGCTTTGACCCTGGATAAGAAGATAAAGTTTATTGATTCCATGAAGTTTCTTCCATGTGGTCTCGCAAAGTTGGTGCAGCAATTAGCAGCTGAGGGCAAGTCAAAGTTTAAGATTACAGAAGCAATGAAAAATTTATGGCCAAGGGGAACAAACAAAGATTTGGATTTACTTCTTCGGAAGGGAGTTTATCCTTATAATTTCGTCAAGAATAGTTCATGCTTTTCACAAGACAAATTGCCGGATAGATTATGTTTTCGTTCCGATTTGACGGGAGAAGATATATCTGAAGAAGATTATCGTCACGCTCTGAACGTTTGGGAATCTTACGGTATTCGAAACATGGGCGATTATCATGATTTATATTGCCTGGCTGATGTGGCTTTGTTGGCTGACGTTTTTCAAAATTTTAGAAGTATATTTTATGACACTTTCAAATTGGATCCTGTTAATTACATCTCGCTACCGTCTATTTCATGGCAGTGTGCTTTAAAGTACAGCAAAGTGCGCTTGCACAAGCTTACCGACGTCGACATGTATACGTTTTTTGAAGATTCAGTCAGAGGAGGTGTTTCAGTCGGTGGTCCTCTGAAGCATGCAAAAGCAAATAATAAGTACATGAAGAACTTTAATCCGCTGTTGGCAGAAGCGTATATAACCTACGTTGACTACAGGTAAATTTTAAATCTAGATATGTAGTATTCAGTAACATTGAACGATTCTGATTTGATTTTTAACTTTGTAGGAACCTTTATGGAGATGTACTGTCTTGGGAGCTTCCAACCCGGGATTTCACTTGGGAAGAAATTAAAGATTATAACACAGCTGACAAAATTTTGGCTTTGCCGCCCCGAGGAGAATTTGGATACCATCTACAAGTATCTTTGGAAATACCTAAGGACAAACACGACTTTTTTGACGCATACCCACCAGCTCCTGTAAAGCGTAAAGTTGAAATTTCGGAACTTTCGGACCAGCAAAGGAAAGCCATGGAAACGTTTGGTGTATCTAAGGGAAGCATGAACTCTGAGAGGCTAATTACAGACTTGAACCCGAAGAAGAACTACACTGTACATTTCCGGACTTTACAGTACTACTTATCTCTCGGAGTACGGCTAACTGCAGTTCATAAGGTTTTAAAATACCGTCAGGAAGTATGGTTGAAAAATTATATTGACTGGGCTTCGACCAACCGACAAAATGCCAAGTCATCTTTTGAGAAGGATTTTTGGAAGTTGATGGTAAGTCTGTCTTTTATAGCTGTTGTTTATTGCTTGGAAACGTATTTATGACTCTATTTTTCTAGGTAAATGCATTGTTTGGGAAAACGTTGGAGTCTGTTCGTGACAGGAGACGTGTTTCAGTTTGGAGATCAAATGAAACGGCCATCAAGTGTGCCAGACAAGCGTCTCTGCGAGACGTTGTTCCGTTGAGTAAAGACCTTGTGCTGGCCGTACATGCAACAACAACTTGTAACCTGAATCGACCTGTTTATGCTGGCACGACAGTTTTGGACTTGGCAAAGTTGAAAATGTATGAGTTTCATTATGGATACATCAAGAAGCTTTATCCTACGCAGGCAACCTTGATATTTAGTGACACAGACTCCTATTCGTATCTGTTTGAGGGAGTCGACCCTTACCCTGATATGTTGAAGCATAAAGAGTTGTTTGATTTATCGGAATATGACAAAAATGACCCAAGGTTTGGTTTCATGTATAATACGGAAAATGCGATGGTCCGAGGTCGTATGAAGGATGAGTGTGCTAGCAAGGGTGTTATTACAGAGTTTTGTTTTCTAAAATCCAAAATGTACTCCTATGTTTGCGACGATAATTCTGGTGGTATGAGAGCAAAGGGTATTCCAACCCATTTTGTAAAGACTTACCAGAAGCATGAGGATTATTGTTCTGCTCTGTTTGATGATACGGAGACACAAGTGTTTGGAACGCGTATAATGAGTGCACGTCATAGGTTGTATACTATAGATTTTAAGAAAAAAGGGTTAAATAATTTTGATGCAAAGAGATACGCGGTTTCAAATGTCCGTACTTTGGCGTTTGGGCATAAGGATATACCACAATGAGTTTATAATAAACGATATGCACTATAGTTTCACATTTGCTAACAAACCATGGACTCGGAAGCAGTTGATTTTGACCCACGTTTAAAAGCTCCGTTCACATTAATATTAGCCGGTATGTTATCACCTTTCATACATGCTACAATAAGCGCACATGTATCTTTACAAGTTTTTTGTTATCAGGTCCATCAAGAGCTGGGAAAACGGAGTTGACCAAGTCCATATTGCTGAGGCGGGACGAAATCATTGACACTCCAATTGAAAAGGTTGTGTATTGTTATGGAGCTGAGCAGCCGGAAATGTTTAAGTTTTTAAAGGATCGCATACCAGGCATTAGTTTCCAGCCTGGATTACCAGAGGAGTTTGGAGACAGTATGCGTACTCCTATGATTTACGTGATTGATGACTTGATGGAAGAGTGTAGTAAGTCCAAGGATATGCTGAATGCATTTGTGCGTGGTTCTCATCACCGAAAAATCAGCATCATCTTTTTGACACAGGTAAAGAGGTTTGGCCCAGTAGCACTACGTGCTAGGATACTATAGTAGGTACCGCCTAGCGGTAGGCTAGTATACTAGGGCTATACCGCTAGGCGGTAGTATAGTACACTAGGGTTATACCGCTAGGCGGTAGTATAGTAAACTAGGCCTATACCGCTAGGCGGTAGTATAGTATACTAGACCGGCACCCCGTTTGACCTCTTTCCTTATGAAATTACAGAACTTCTTTCATCCCGGAATCCGGCCTCTCAGTATCAACAGCAAATACATATGCGTCTTCAAAAACCCTCGGGACACTGCATTCGTTAACATCATCGGAAGACAAATGAACGCCGGACGGAAGAATCAATACATGGAACACTGCTTTGACGACTGCATCAAACGTTCTCATGGATACATGTTTCTAGACTTAAGCCAAGAGATGCAAGATGACTTGCGCATCAGAAATAATATTTTTCCAGATAATGATTGTATTGTTTACAAAAGAAAGTGATTTTATTAAATTCTAATTCGTTTGAGTAGAAACAGTCTTTGCCCTCTTTCTCGGCATAACTTGAACAGGCTCATCAACCATAAACTCCAGACCAAACATGTCATGAAAAGATTTTTCCATCATCCCAACCTTCAAGTTTTCCTCCTCAAAAGTTCTCACAAACATTGACAAAAAGATTAACAAAAAGAAGGATACTTGATTATATATGCCTCGTAAACTCCTTTGTCCCATTATCAGAAAGTAAATAGGCAGTAAAATTAAGAGTCTTTTCAAAGAATACATTAGTGAAACCGTAAAATATTAAATTGAAACAAGTAACTACAAGAAAAGTTATCAACAAGGCCAACAAAACTTTAAGTGGATTCCTCTGTAGACGTGATTGGTCCATTAATCTTCACATTAACCAATTGCTTGCAGTGAGCATGAAACTCTTTCAAAACATTCAAGTTGTGACCTGTCACAATATAATTCTCTGCAAACCTACGAATCAACTCTGGCCCAAACTTCAAGTGGAAACTGGCATACAAATTTCCCTCCTCCTTTGTATTGTGCTGAAGATTGAAAAACTCGTGTTCACCGCACTTTCTCGCCCAAGCCTTTATAGGAGTAGGACTGGAATCCACAAAAATCTCAGACTTTGGCTGCACAGTCTCGTCAATCAGCTTCCCAATAATCGTCAAAGCTTCCTCCAACTCGTTAACGTGGTACTCGCTTTCCAAATACGCCTCCACAACCTTCAATATCAACTGAGGGGCGTACTTCAAGTTGAAATTAAAGTACAGACGATTGTTGTTGAAGGTTGTCCGCTTGATAAAGTAATAGTGATTGTCACCCGATCCTATGCGATAAGTAGTCACAGGCACGTTGCGAGTTACTTCCTCAAACTTCTCAACTTGACTTATGTTATACGTTGCCTCCGGATTGTAGGATGGTTCCACGCCTAGAAAAACATAAAAAAAACGAGAAATTAGAATTTTGAAAAACGTAGACAACAAACGCTGTGAGCGAATGATTACTCACTGATGTTGGAACCGAGATAATTTTTCAGATAGCCAGCTACAAACTGGCACTGATGCATTAACGTGACATTTTGTTCACGAGTTCTAGAACGACAACCAGCAAAACACCCACCGAAATCCATAATGACTTCACCTATAAGAGACATTAAAATTATTAAAAACTTGCTAAGAGTTAAGATTGATTTCAAAATTTCCAACAATTTTAATGTCTCTTACCTCCGGTTCCTGAATATGGTGCTGCGTCCATGTTGTGTACTTTGTAAGAGAATACTTTGAAAAATTACCAAGATAAGTGTCCAAGAGAATCCAAAAATTGAGTGATGAAAATCTGAAATCTTTCCTCCTCTTTTATACTCAGTAGCGAACCCTTGAAAGCTCACGGTGATAAAAACAGCCTTCGAGGATCTCTCCAAGACCGTCTTTTATTATATATGTTCGAGGATTCGTGTCAAGGACTTTGTAAATCGTAAACACTTCAGGCTTGAAACGTTTGCTGTAACCTTTTTCGAAAATACGTTTATCAATCGAGATAAGGACCTTGTCCCCAACTTCGTATTTTGGAGGCGCAATAGCCTTGACGTGTTTATGACCGTAAAGAGTATGCCATATTTCCATTTCGTTCTTCTTGTTTACCGAAGACGGTGCACATTTTATTGATTTATGACGAGAGTTATTGTAATTGTGAAGTAGCTTTGGAAGAACGTTTATAAATCGATTCGTGCCCTTGTGCTGTAGATAACGGGAAACCCGCTCCATTAGGGTTCTGTTAAGTCTCTCAATGTTAGAGCACTTTAGCTCCGACTCTACGTGAAAAATAGTAATACCCACTTTGGCGGCTTCCCGAGAAAAAGTGCCCTTGAACTCAACGCCTTTATCACAGTTTAGTCTAGACGGCGTTCTTCCTGAAACCTTAAGTATTCTTTCAAATGCCTTCCACGTTGTTGTGCTGTATTTATCTTTCAGGGCCATAACCCAAGCATACTTGGAAAGCACGTCAACAACTGTCATAAGGTATTTGTTATTGTTATTCCACTTGGCATACTTTTGTATATCTATCAAATCAATACCCCATTGTTCATCCATACCCGTTACATAAACACACCTTCTTTTGAAACGTTTTTGAACTGGTTTGTTTTCAGCGAAAACAGGAATACGTTCCAAGGCTTTCTTAACCACAGCAAGTTTATGCTTGCCACCACTCTCTCTAGCAAAGAACGAAGCACCACCAAAACTACCTCTTATCCTAGGATTTAGGTACTTTTTCTTTATCAATACTTCCTCTCGGGATGCCATCTTGACTTTGATAATCATTCAATAAAAGCATTCTATTATATAACCATCAGCATCTACATCCACAGCTCCATTCTTCGCTAAGACGTTATAGAAGCATGGCTCCCTCCAAGTTAATGAAAAATCGTTGGTTCATTTTGCGGTGCTGCAGTAAAAATAAAAACCGAGTAAAAGATCAACTTGCCTCAGCTACTAATGATGAGATCGATACACTATCCGAGATTGCTAAGAACGTATATAAAGGAAACGTTACCGTCCCAAAGGTAACAGTCACCCGATTGAGACCCTACAAAAAACATATCAAAAGTCTTAGCTCAAAATCTACTTCACGGAAGAAGAAACGTAAAATCTTACAAAAAGGAGGTGCCTTTTTCGTCCCCCTGCTTGCCACAATTGCCACAAGTCTTCTCAGCAGCTTAATAAAGTAATGGCTAAAAGAATGAAACTCGTAAGTGAAGCTTTGCTCACAAAGCTTCTCGGTAGCCAACCCTTTGAAGAAGCCAAACTAAAACAAGAACAAACAAACGTCCTTACAAGTACAGATATTCCTGACGAGATCAAAGTGTTATTATACCGTGATTACATGCGACAGCTTGGAGATCATAGGAAACATGAAGAATCAAGACCGTTACTTGTTACCTCGAAACCATCAGCTGAACCAACATCAACATCCAAGGCTACAGAGACAGCTACCATTGAAACAAACACAGAAATTCCTCAAACGGAAGAAAAAGAAACACTAACAAACGTTTATGGATCCCTTCCACCTGCAATCCCAAATCTGGACTCTCAAGGAGTTATCGTGGCAAACTACTTTAACAAAATTGGAATTTCCTGGGACTCCAACTATAAGATGAAGATGGATAACGGACTTACACAATACGATATAATTCCACTTATCAAGTGCTTCAGCCATTTGAAAAACTATAAGCCTTCACTGGTCCCTGGAGCTGTTTCACTAAGATGGTTCATTCGGTATACAGCAAAAATAAAACCTGATGGATACTTAAAACCTAACGTTATACAAGCAATGCGTTCTCCAACTACACCGCAGACCGAACAACATAAGGAGCAAGATGACGAAGAAGAAACGTATGAAACACCAAAAGCTAGTGCGGGTCGGGGCAAACCTAGGAGCCTATTTACTCCTGAAAATACATATTCAAGGGGAAGAGGTACTTACTCACAACGCGGAAAAGGAATAAATCTTTTACGTAATTGGGAATTGTTTTAAAATTTATTCATACAATTCATTTTTGTACAACATTGTTTCTTACAACGTAATAAACAGTTGAATTTAACACAACAAGTCTTAACAAAATTATTTACGAAATCATCAACCAATTTATCGTTTGCATCAAAATTTGTATAACTAAATTTCTTGTAAATTAACATAGGATCTACATTATCTAATCTATGCTTATGAAAGAATAACGTGTATTGTCCACAAACGTCACTATCAGCGGCTTGCAGCCGCATCTTATACTCAAACACCCCTCGCTTCTGGTCCCGGACAAAGTCACGTACATATTTAGGAAAATTAACAAGGCCAAGCCCAAAACTATCATAAAACTCAACTGGAGAGTGTGGTGAACTCAAGTGAATATTTCCCCAGTGCTGGCCAGGACCTGTCTTATCATCTGTGTTAAAGATCAAGGCACAAGGAAATCGTTTAACTCTATATCCTTTCAATCCATCACATGGCAACACATCATACTGCGCATTGCGATGTTTACATATACATTTAAGTATGCTATACAATTCATTCGTATCCATTATGCATTAGTCTGAGAATAATCTTTATAATACACGTTTCTCATATGATCAATATGTAGCGTTCCTTGTGTTTCCGTGTAAGCCAAAAGAGTCAGTGCTTTTGTCGTCGGTGCGTTGAACTTTAACTCAATCTCCACAAATCCATGGGATGGTAGACCTTGGGCGTCAGAAACAGGTTTCAACTCGTACACATACAACGTTTTGCCAGTTCTGAACTCATCCAGGGTTAGGTCAATACTGCAAGGTGAATTGCAGAGTCCAAGGCCTTTGAATATATTGTCGTAAGCTTCCATCACTCGTAAATTGACGCCGTCGTCAAACTCCAGCTCTTGAGGATAAGATTGAACGCTATCTCCGTTCACACTTACTTTGATGAAATTCAAGTTATGAGAACCAAAGTAAAACGGATTTGTTGTAGAAGATCCAACTAGATTTGATGTATCGACAATTCCAAGAATAAGCCGAGTAGGGAGCAAACCCGTTATCATACTGGAATTTGTAGTTTGATGAGTTCCAATCGGTAAAGAAAAGCTCTTAACATCCGTCCGACGTAAGTCATAATTCATGACCTTTTGCGATTTCCATTCATTGATGTGCATAAGTTCGATAGCTGAAAGAACTTTCCGACGAGCCATTGTTAAAGTAGCATCTTGAATGACCAGCTTATACTTTGGACTGGAAGCACCTTCCGCTGTAGGCACAGGACAGTGGATAACAAAGTCATCAGAGGCTCGTACAAATTCAAATCGTATGTCAAATCCCGGAGGTAGATACTTGGTTTGAGCAAATAAATCCAAATGAGGTCTCCCACACACCTCAAAAATTTTACTTAACGAAGCTATATCACGGCGCACTTTATAAGATGTATCGGTTCCAGTAAGAGCTACACTGTTCGGATCTTTTTCCTTATAATACATGGCTTGAATGCTCTGCGACTTGTGATATTCCTTAGTAAAGAGCAGAATCCTTTCCAAAAAAGCTTTGTATCCATAATACGTGGAAGGCGGAGTCAGTAAAGTCTCATTCAGATACAGCTTTACTTGAGAGAACATTGAATGTAATAGGTTATTAACTGGTGCAACAACATCAGTAGCAACAATATCATTACCATTTGTTTTCGTAATCTTGCAACGTAATGCAAGGCGAGTTTCACACAAGTCCACATAATGAGTATCAGTTCCAGGCACAATAAACGTGAGCGGTGTCGTAGCATCCAATAAATTGGAGGTTGGGTGGAATTTAGCATTGCACGAGTCGACAATTGAAACATCATAGCCATCTTGTTCAAACAAATTGAGCTCTCCTCTTAAATAACCAATCGACTGTTGCGTACTTCCAGACGCTCGTAACTTGTTTCGTCCCATTTTCAATCAAATAATGATTCGAAACGCGCGCTTTTCCTCTTCTTCACAGCTCGTTTCTTCTTCTTGGAAACTTTTTTGACCTTCCGCCCCTTTTTCCTGGAACCAGTCTTCCTTTTGGGTTTAGTTACTTTGCGTTTTTTCTTGATTCTTCCAGATGAGGATGATGCACGCTTGCGTTTCCTTCTAATCCCACTTCCCGACTGAGTCATTAAATCACGTCCCACTCCTTTTAAGGCACCCAATCCACGGCTCTTCAAAGAGTCCTTAATAGACACGTCACCATCCATCATGTCAAACGCAACGTTCCGTGCTGCTTCTGTTGCACGAGGTAATATGTGTTGCTTTGCAAACGGTAGCATGTGATTCTTAGCAAAAGGTATCAAAGCTCGAGCCATCCGGGAAAAAAATGCTCCAAGACCATTTCCTCGCTGTCTGTATATATTTGTTCGATATAACGATAGTCCGTCTAACCCTCTCCCAAACTGGACTGGCATTATCATGCCATCCAGATATCTTGCGTGCAGACTCATTTCTTCCGACGAAAGTGTAACGTGCACGTGAACGACTCTGAACGTAATGGAGGCTCACGTCCACTTTCATTCGCTATATATATGTGAATATTGTCAAAATTAGGAAAACTAACATCTACGTAGTATGGCCTTTGAAATACCTCCATCACCCTGTCCCCAGTCTCACGCTTCTGTACAACTTTCCGGAGCAAGGGTGCTGTAATATCATTGATATACTGATGCTTAGCTACATTGCTATAAATATACATGTGTGTGTTCCCTGCATGCTGAAGTATTTTCTCTCGACTCTTAAATGTATAGGATGATAGTTTATTCAACTCCTCGGTATTCTTAATTTCCTCTAGAGATTTACCTGCATTATCATTGACTTTTTTCCTCCAGACATATTCAATAGTTTTTTTATGACCGAAGTACTTGTTGAAGTTTTCAGTTATTAGGAAATTATTTTTATTATTTGGAAACAATATAAACAGATCTTCATCAACTAATAAATAACTTAATCCTCCAAACTTGCATACCGTGTCCATGAATTCATTCCAGTTATAAATATCTTGCTCCAAAGTTAAAGTTGATATACTACCATCTAGCTCTAATTTATCCATTACTTTGTCCCCCTTACGACCAAATGGTAAACCAGCTCCGTCAGGATTTACAAAACTTACTTTAGTATTATTCTTAAATACGATATCTACAAAAGGTATATACTCCATCACCTTATCTATTTTTACTTTATCAAGCCCTAGGAGCTGCATTATCCTAGGTGTATATATTATATCATATACTCTGGTTGTAGGTGTATAATTCGAAATAATGTAGCCATCTTCTACAGCAAAGTAATTATTTGAAATAGTAATTACATCTTGTAAAAACATTTCTATATTTTCATAATCCTGCCAATTGTAAATGTCAGAAACTAACTTCCCATTTTCATTAACTCTATGATTAACACCCCTTTTTAAAAGTTTTGACAAATCCATTCCCGGCACAGCCTTAACAATACCCTTGTAAACATACTCTCCAATCTTCTCTCCTTTAGCCACGAGCACGTTTGATGGTAGATAAGTACAGTCTGTCAACGCAACTTCATATTCTCCTTCCAGCTCAATCTGTTGAGCCAGTTGATTTCTGAAATTAGTAATTGTATTGTCAGGATAATATTTATCAGAGCCTTCGCTAGATAAGTACACGTAAAAGTCTGCCATGCTCATAGACGCCTTGCAACTAACTGACTGACCTGTTTTGATAACCTCCTTATTTTATACATCCTGATAGGCCCGGACGTATCCAATTATAAATTTGCGGCAGAGAGGACAACTTCCCATCTGTGGTAGGCAAGTACTGCAACAAACCATGTGAGCACATGGGAGGATGACAATGGTAACTTCGTTTTCAAAGCAGATCTTGCATACTCCGGATTTTGGGGAAGCCGGGTTAGGCTTCAATCTTGATATTTCCACGTAATTACATCGCGGTGAAATCTTCTTGTGCTCGGCATATGGATCGTCGTATGCTGATTCCTCAATAATCCGGCTGCACCAAAAACATAGGGTTTTCTTCTGGTAGCGACAAAAGAAAAATCCAGCTGTTGCAAGTCTTTCCACTGTAGATTCATCTTCAGCAAAGCCTGGAGGATAAGATTTTATCCTCTTTTCTAATCCCCTGTAATGAGGATTACGAGGTGCCGTAAACCTCACAACTCCGCAAACTGTTTCAAGCAGTAGTGGTATCATCAGCTTCTTTGTATTGTCAATTATATTAGCGTTCACTATAGCTCCACCCTCATCGACAACAAGAGGAATATTTCCACAAGGTTGGCCAAGCATTAGTGGGCAGTCCGGTGACCATTTTCGATGTTCAATCTCAGCAATGTCATTTGGCTCCCACATGTAAAATCCTTTGTCACAAAATGCACACATTACACTATCCGGACCGGCAAAGTAGTACATACCCCACTTTGCAACATCTTCTACCCGGATAAAATCCGGCCAGTGCAATGCCCGGGAAAAGGACATCAGACGGTTAAGCTCGGATCGCATGCTGAACAAATCATCAGTCAGAGATATAGGACCGGCAAACGGGCGATTATTGGGAATATTTCCGCTTCCATTCCGCAGAAATCTACAATTTGCAGCTTGTGTGCGATGACCAGCTTCTACTTGAGTCAGCAGTATGTTGAGGGGGTAATCGAAAGTTGTTCCACAAGCAAAGCACTCAACTTTCCGAACACTGTGACGGTAAAAGAATCCCTTCCAGGCCAAGATTTCTTCTTCAGCTCCCGGTGTATAACCATGACTTCCAAAACTTTCCAATCTGCGTTGCTCAACACGCATTTCGGAACGTAGCCTCATAGTTCTTCTATCTTCCCTCGAAATTATGGAACCCATTTTCAAATTTTTGAAAACTATTTCAACTCGGACAGCAGCAGATTTCAGACTGATGGAGTTTTGTCATTTCTTCTCAGCATTTATACCCAAATTCTGTTTACAACTACCGTATAACCGTTACACTGACCTTCGTTCTCACTCAGTTTTATGATGTTTTTCATTTTAAAACAAAGTTCAATACGTTTTACTTGTCCAAAAACAACAAACAAATTCAGTTTTATTATTTCTTCTCGAGATTTATGATGGCTTTCAGTTTTAAACAATGTACAATACGTTTCACTAGTTCTAAAAACAGACAACAACTTTTATTATTATTTCCTCTAGTACGCACTTAAGCAGTTCATGGTCAAGTTGGCTCTATGTATACGTTATATTTCATCTTGTTATATGGGGAGTGGCATCGATGCTTGGTGGCTAGAGCGTCGGATTCAGTGTGAGCTGGGTCTGCGTTCCAATCCCGATGAATCCTTGGAATAATATCCAGCCCTCCTAAAAATCCTTACTCCTCCACCTGGCTCTGTGATACCTTCACGCTCTGAAATAAATTACGAAGGCTGTACGAGGTGGATGTGAAGTTAAGGTGTATCGTTGGTAGGCAATACTGTAACGGAAACCAGTGCAAACTAATGATGCCCTCATAGAATACCGTTCTCTAAGGGAAGACTAGCAACAATGTTAGGCGAGCAAATCTGTGTTAATCTACGGGGTGTCCTGGTGGTCTAGAAAGGTGGTAAAGACTCCAATGAGTGGCTGTGTTTGGCAATCCAGGTTCGAATCCTGGCCACGGCATCCTTTTGCATGTATTATCAAATGAAGCAGACACATGCAATCTCTAGTACCTAAAAGTCCTACCTATAAGATAGGAGGGCTTGGCTCCTTTGCATAAGGATAGATTTTCACCCATATATTACATTTATTTACATACATATCCTATTTGCCATATGTTTGCTTAGGATAAGGTTTCCACTCATATGTATCATAGTTTACCTCGTCCTCGCTGGACCAAAGTCTCCAGGACTAAGAATCCCTTGGACCAAAATCATTCCCGTAAGTTAACATGGACTGGCTCAGACTCGCTATAGAAAATATTCTGGCTCGGCATAAGATAGCACAGCTCTGGCTTTCACAAGCTATGGCTCATATTTTGTAGGACAGGACCTTAACATACACCCCTCATGTCTCTAACATAAGCACAACAGCCACCCACCCTCATTCTCAAAAGCGTCAATTGATTCTAGGGCTTCCACCCCTACTGATGGGTCAAATGCTGATGTTTAATTAACGTTAACTTGCATTTTAATATGAGTATGATTGCTTGTACGTGTGCTTGGTAGCTGTGTCAAATCATACATAAATCCCGCTAATTACCTGGCATTTGTACTGACTAAAATTGTGTAATTAAACCATGGTAACAGAGGATATTTGAACATAAATAAAATTGAACAACTGTATTTTCCTGGAGATAAAGGATGGCGGATGGCTGGCTACAAGGCTACGGAATGTTTTAAAAGAAGAGTTAAATCCAGCGGGATATTCGTCAAAAGCCTAGGTATCGTGCGGAAAGAGAGAAAAAGCTATTATGGCAATAAGCAAGGAAGAGGGTGGGCGGAGTTGGCTGGTGACAGCAGAATTAGTTTGAAAGAATGAGAAAAACTTTCTCCTGATTTCCCCACCTCGAGTCACCCGAAATTCCAAAGATAACAAAGAAAGGGGGAAAAGAAGACCAGAGGAATGTGTGAAATATCATCCTTTCTTTGTAGATGAAAAGACAGTGATGAGAGAGAGAGAAAGACAGTGGCAAAATCTAATTCTCCTTCAAGTCTGCTATGTGTCATGTAACGCAGTTTACTTTGTAAGATAACATGTGCCCGAATTTGACATATCCTTTAACCTCCTGTTTTGGTCGCCCCTATCACCCTCTGTCCTCTGTTAAACATACTCACATTCTTCGTTTCTGCACGGGTAGTATATCCGTATAGTGAGGAAGAATCCCTTTCGGCTCCGATGAACAAACCCGGGACCGAGACAGAGGCTGTCAACTCATTACAATTTTACAATCCCATTTGTTCTGTCCCCCTCAAGTGTCAGGTCATTTACTTACTCGACTGTATCATCAACTGATTTCAAATTAAAATCTCTCCTCACCTCCCAACTCAGCTTTCTCAAGCCAACCACTCCAAATCCGCCTCTCTCCCTTCTATTTCTTTTTATAAAAACGAATCAATCCGCTTCTCATCTTTTTAGTCATTCTCTATGACATTTGTCCCTATTCCTGCTTTCTCCCCTTTCAGCTGGGAAGTGTCATACACGTACTGTTTCCGAGTAATCCAGAGTTTCACTACAGCAAACTTTCCCCAGCACCACGTACGTACAACCCTCCGAAGGTCTCCTCGACAAGAGTAGATGCAAGACCCCATGCAACCGCCTTTCCAAACAATAAAATGAAGAGTCTCAGAATACAATTTCCATCCTTCCAGCTCAAATTTTCAGTATATCTCCAGTTTCCGATGTTCATCATTTTGCCTGACCTCGAAAAAATCTGAGGCGCTTCCTTGTCACTTTTAATTATTTTTCTTGTACATGGCAAAAAATCACAATTTTCCCGCTCTTCCTAAACTTGACAATAATAATCATTATCTCTCCGTCTTATGCCTCTTTATTCTGCTTTTTACCCAACTGGCAGGCTACTGGCTAGGCTACCCTGTTCACGAGAAAAACTTTAGCAGACACATGTACGGACATTGTCTCAGATTCCTTTTTAGAGTTCCTCTGACCTTCGTAGTGTAGAGAGAAAGAAATGACAAAGCTACCTGTACTTCGCACCAGTAAATAACTACTGGATTTGGAAGGAGAAAGTCCCCGGCGCCCCTACGTTCTTCTTGTGGTAAGAACAGACAAACTTCCTCCTTGCATTGTCTGTTTTTTCATTTTTGACAAACCGTAAGGACTAAGGACACTGGATTTGCTTTTTATTTTATTTCATTCTGCGGAGCAGTTTATCATGAGGGCTATTCTTCTATCCAGACCTTCCTCGCCTTGTGAAACCCGAATAATCCCTCCCATTCCCACCATATTATTGCATCCCAGGACCGGATTGGGGTGTCTTTTAGTTCACTACAAACTTTTGCACCCCCTCCAGTTAATATGATCAATACATATATATCAAACTTTTTTACAAAATAGAAAGTTATGCTATCACCAACAAGGGATTTCTGAAAGTGGCATTAATCGTTTGCATCTTTTCTGAAAAATAAGACGAGATTTGTTTTCGATGTGGAAGGGGAGTGGAAGTATAGTGGCCATCAAATTTCTCGCTTCCCGTGAACTCCAAAAAACGAATCAATTGTAATAATTGCGACAAACTTATTGCGGTGCTTAGCTGAAGTTGCGCCGATCTTTGTACGAGATGGATCCACGGTGTCAAGGAAATGCTTTCGCTGAGAGGTTTGGTCACTGTAAGAGTATGTTTACAATGAGAAAGCTGTATGCATACCCCTGGTTTATGCTGGAAAGGAAAGCAATTCTCTCTTAGAACATGACATTTATAAGCATCATTGAAAGAAAATTATGGACAGATTTCGTAAATGATAGACTTATTAACCCCGCTTTCCGTGATTGTTTAACGAATGAGTGTAACGTTTTAACCATAGCTATTTTTGAGGAAAGTCAATCTACCTACGGTATGGAAATAGTCATGAATTAATAAAAGTAGAAGTCATAACCATATCTGTATGCAAAAATTCAGGAAGCCTCAAAAACGAAAACAAAGCATTGTTCTTCCAGGTAGACTGACTGGAACTGGATGTTCACAATAAGATCTTCTCATATGCGGTGAACAGCATTCGCTAGCGTGTTATGAAAGGATTCGCTTGCATAAATTATACATTTTTTCTTTGACCTTTCCTTCTAACTAAAATTTCTGCTAAAAATTTTTTTTACATACTAGTTGAAAATTTGCTGGTTTTGCTTAATTGAAATTTATTTTTAAACACTCAACTCCAACGGTACAACAACGGTTCCCGTAACTGCGATGTGCTGTGTTTAAAACAACTGTTCGGATAGCATTAACTCCAGTTTTCAATAACAATGTAACGTAGATGTTGCAGTAAACGTCAGGTGGTGACCTTCGTTTCATATCGCTTATGCTTATGCTCTTGGATTTTAGAGCTCATGATTATTTGTTGGGTTCAACTTGAACGTTTACTCATCCGAACGGGTATCTATTACATAGGGTACGGAAATATGAAGACAGAGACTGGAGACAAAGAGCTATACTGATGGATTTCAACCCGTTAGTGCAATATAAAATTGACGACAGTAAATCAAGAGTTTTAGCGTTATACGCATACGTTGGAAAATACGGATGACTGGCGGTTCCCTGCAGATTTGCGGGCAAATAAAATTTTACAATATTTTCAAGCACTTACTGTATCAGTCTTTATCTCAATGACCGGTTTGGTTTTATCCAACGCAAGGGGCGGGATGGTTCAGGGTATTACGTTGCAATCCTCCCTCCTACATTGCTCCTTTGTCGCTCATAATGGCAGTGTCGAATAGGAACTTTAGTCCTATACTATAGTTATCTTTCTTAGAATCGTCACTTGGAAATCAATATTGAGATTTTTAAAGAGAAAGTTTGTTTTCACAGTCACGGTCACGGTTCACATCTCAAGCGTAAAATGAACTTATAAAAACACTGAATCTCCACTACAACAAGCTCATGCACAGAAAGGAGATGAAATACTTGTGCTTTGTCTGTCTGCCGGTAACGAATTGGGTGTAAGTGTTTGTTGGTTTTCAACCGAGAGTACAGGTTATAATTAATCAGTGAGGAGAAAGTGCAGGAGAAAGCACGGAAGTTTATCGGAGCAGTGAGGGGGAAGGTAGCTACACTGTTACCACATAGGAAAGCAGATGTTTGCGAAAAAAAAGTGTAAATGTTTCACTTGTGAGGACGTATTTCATTCAGTGATATCCTCCTTTCCTGCTTCAGTAACGCCACTTTACTCAATACCTTAATTTGTTTCGCACACAGGGGCAAAGAAAGAACTACGGCGAGATGGTGAAACCGAAACAGTCTCTAGATCCCGGGGTCAAGTGAAAGTGGTTCTACTGAAAAGAGACGTTGGTTGTAGTGAGTGTGTAGAACGAGCCATGGATCGCCCAGAATTGATGAATATCAAACAAAAGACACCTTACGCAGCCCTCCTTCTCTCTTCATCTCCTCCGAAACACTCATCCTATCTAAGGGGTTTGCTCCAAGACTTCAACAGCACTCTGTACTCCTGCCATAAGTTTCGCTTCCGTGTTCCTGCTGCTGAGAGGAAGAAGATGTGTGTGTTCGGAGTAAAGCTGGAAAAGTTTGTGAGGAAAACCTTGAGTAGATGAAGCATATAGCTTCTTCGCTTCTTCATCCCTTGTGCTTACAAGCCAGAGGAAGGATTGAGAGCCAGAAGTTCTCCCCTTGGACAGTGAGACGGGCTTGAAATCTTCAGGAAAATAAGGAAAATAAGCAGGGGCATGTGCAGATTTCCCTCTGCTTTCCTTCTTTCTTTGGCTCATTTGTTCTCGTGGAGAGGAGAGCGCACAGCGAGTGACAGATTGACAGAGAAGATATTTGGAGGGCTTGGAGAAGAACTAATGTTGGTGGGATTGGTAGAGGATGTATTGAAAAATGTGGTAATTAATTACCTGCCCATAAAATTTTCTCCCCAATCTCGTTTGTTCATCACACCTTGTGAAACGATTCAACGACAGTCCGAGGAACATTACTTACATTTGCACTAGAGAAGCTTGTTCCTGTTCCTACAGAATAACTACTGTATACTTCTTCTACTCAAGTCCTCCTTCATCCTGTCCCAGTCCTGCTCCTACTCTTACTTACTACCCTCATATATCCTTTAATCCCAGGCCTTTTCAATTTCATTCTGTCCTTTGTCATCTTCCCCTTTTGCCCCCATCATCTCCTTGTGTAGATTCTCTTCACCAAGCCCCTGCAAGCGCCACTCCCGACCCCGAGCTAGTATACTGTATTCTACCTCTTTCTTTTAGATTTTTCTTATTCCTCCAGCGAGGCAGGAGCAGGAAGAGCTATTAAACTGTTATTATAAAACGTTTTGTTTACATTATGTACAGCCGCATTTACTTTTCTTCTTAAAGACATCAGTAACAGAAGGAGTCGCAATGCGCAAGGTATCTGGACGTTGGCTTAAACTATGAGTTATTTTATGTAGCGGCGCCCTCCAAAATCTTCTTTGTCATTCCTTACTCAAACTGTGCCTTTAAAAATCTCAGGGACGACAATACCCTTAATCTAAAGGCCTGACAATCTGATCTAAAGGTTATCTACATTTTTTAATCATACATGTCTATAAGATAATTCTGATTTTCATAGTACGAACTCGTATCCAAACCCTCTCTTGTCCAAGCAACGAGGCTTGCTAGTACTAAGCATGTCATTGCAATTGCAGCCGCGACCAACCAAACAATCCCGAATGCGTCTCAATAAAGGTGTTTTAGCATGTTTAATTCCAGCACAGAGTAGAGCTCCGAGTTGAATGGTTTAGGTTGGGAAGGCAGAGAGAATTCACAGCGATCTTAAATTTTAGCACGTGACCAGTAATAATTAGCGACAAATTTTGTTTGCCCACATATGTCTTATTCGAGTTTCTGAACTTGAATGATTCACACCTTCTCAGAGGAGAAGATTAATCACAGAGAGAGAGAGAGCAGAAGGAAGCCTGCAGATTTGCCGCCTGGTGGATTTATCTATGGCTCATGCTGTAATCTTCTTCTTCTTGAGTCACAAGTAAATAAAAGTCAAAGGTTCAACAAGGTTCTTCATGAAAGGGGTTACTAAAAACTCACATTGTTGTTCACGTCAGTGGATACCGGGCGGAGCGTGTATACGAATTGACGTTATTGCACGTTCTCAAGAAAACTCGCTCCGTCTGACTACAAGGAGCTGATTAG